>BMAV01006268.1:22911-49208 GCA_019973955.1 Trichonephila inaurata madagascariensis
CCTACTTTTGGGTAGGGACCCAGAGCCTACATTTACGTAGGTGCCCAAGGTCTACTTTTACGTAGGTGCCCAGGGTCTCAAAAAGTCTTAAGAGGTCCCTGGGTCCCTTACCAATAACTTTGGTGTCGCTTTATAGTGTGACGTTAATAAGCACTCACAACAAACATGCGAAAATCAATCAATCAATCAAAAAACAAAAGTATATGTATTCCAAGAAATAAGAATATCATCTAGTTACTGTAAACTGAACATATTAGCCGCTGAGATTTTGAAGTCTTCCACAAAGATGCATTACCAAGTTCCGAGATTGAGATTTATGATTCTTCACAAAATCGCCGTCACTTTATGGTGTAGCGATGTCGCTATGGACATGTTCAGACAATTTTATCATTTTCCTCTAAGCTCAAGGCAAGAAAAAGCTTGGATAAAAGTTGAAAACGAAGTAATAATAAAAGCAAGCAACATTAAAAAGGAATGCGCGTTAAAAGGAAACGTTTACCATAAATTAGTGGTTGCAGTCAAAAGGGTAGGACTTTTTATACGGAATATGAAGGAATACATATATGAAGGACTGTATATTCCCCACAATTATCCGAAAATCCTGTGTTGGACGCCGCATGGAACAATAGACACTGGTAAATCTATAAAAATTGTTTTAAAAGATGACCGAATCTCAATCATTAGACGTTACAAGTTGGCTTCCGTCTATTGCCTAGAAGACGACATCCGAGAACTGTGGACAAAAATGTCACCGGCATGCAGAAAACTATTTTACGATAAAAACTCGAAGGTTCTTCAAAACGATTTGGCGATTTATTGGACTTACTATATTGATGGAAAAATTGACTTATTCGAACATAGAATTCAAGGCTCTGTTAATAAATATGGATTGGAACTTGCATTTATTCAAGGAAGCAAACCTGCGGCCTTGTATTTCTTGCAGAAATTAAACGATGCAGAAAGGTACGAATTATTTGAGAAATATTTTGAGTATTTCGGACCAGTGTATGCACACGCGCTCAATGCACGTAGCGAACACTATGCTGATCTTATTTATGGCTTGCTTATCAGAATGGACGAAAAACAACGGTTGAGAGTGTTTGAGCTGCACGCTTATATAATATTTGTATATTTCGTGGAGTATCCATTCGATCAATTACTGGAGATGACTTTAAATGAGGCGAAATATTGCATCTCTGACGAATGTAAAAATGCACTAATTTTGAAAATCTTGAGTTTGTGATAATTTTAATCAGAGGGGCTAAGGAGGTATTTGAATGCAAAAGTAAAGCAAAAAGGGGTACATATCTTTCTGGCTTCGAAGATTTCTCAGTAAATAAAAAAAGAACGTACATACTTGCAAAACAATTAGACTGAAAGAAGGCAAGGTTTTAAAAAAAGAAACTTATACTTATTTTTTTGATTATCTGATTATTTACTGTAAATAATCGGAGGGAGGCGTAAGAGAATATTTAGGAAGAAAACGAAAAAGATACTTAAAGTGTAATAAGTGGGTAAGAAAAAATCGAGTTTAAAGATACCGTTACATATAGTGAAGCTAATAAAAGCGTTTTAAGGCAATTTTAGCATTTCATTTTAATTGACTAAACCAGGGGTTGGCAACCTTTTAGCTGCGGCGTGCCAAACCAATGTACCAATATGGTTCAGCGTGCCACACAGTAGATTTTTTTAAAACATTTCTATTCCTGTGATATTGCACGAATAGAGGAATAGAGGTCAATAATTTAGATGTACAGTTTAAATTATTAATTTTACATCATTTAAAGATATTTTTAACACAAAAGTAAACAGTATAAAATACGAGTAAGGTAATTCGGGGGAAGAACCCAGTTTGTTAATAGTACTTTATGCGTCAATAGATGTCAATTTTGAGCCACTTGTGTGAAGAGTGATCCGACTTTGAGTGTGGCTTGTAAATTCATCTAAATTGTCTTTAATCGGCCTTATTTTTCGATCTCGTGAGTATTTAAAGTTCGTGAGTACAACTTTTATAATATTCCGTTTCTCATATTTAAAGTTCATAAACGTACTTGTTATTTTTAATAAGACATTAGCAATATAAGCGAGTTATGCAAAATGTTACACATACGTTACATGTAGAAACGCCCATAGCACTGCAGCAATAAGGAAGTAAGCATCTGCCCCCTATACTTGGGTGAAGACGCCAAATGGTTCAGAAATAAATGAAATGAACTTTAAAATTTTTTTTCGTTTTATAACACTGTACATTGTTTCCTTCCTCAGTGGCAAGACAGCACAGGGTGGGCCTAGGCCTTCTCAAGAAGCCTTTTCCAAGCCAACCTTCTTCCTCCTAGTTCTCAAAACTAGATTTTTTTCTAGGCCATCAATCCATTTAAGATTTGGCCTACCCTTTCTTCAAGTGCCAATTGGTTGAGCATTGAAGACTTTTTTAGTGGTGCAATCTTCGTTCATTCTGACAACGTGACCTGCCCATTTAATTTGTTGTATTTTAATGAAGTTAACAATGTCAGATTCTTTGTGATTGATAGAGCTCTAAATTTGATCTTCAACGCCATGCTTCATTTTCCTAAATTCCTCTAAAAATGAATCTTAAAATCTTCCTTTCGTAGATACATATGTTCTCATCTGTTTGAGACATGGATCAAAACACTGTATATTATCGTATGAAATATAACTAGTTAATAATTAGACTGTAAGGATCGCATAGGGGATCTAAATAGGACGAGGATGTGCAGGGCTAAAGTCGACTACTACTTCCGCCTGCTATAGACTGTTCTGCAGGAAAATCGTTTTTAGTAAATTAATAATGAAAGAATTTAATTGTTTTTTTTCTATAGTTATTTCGCATTTAATTTGATAATGTTTGTCTTATTTTATTATTTACTGTGTTGTTGCATCTTACTCCATATATGGGGGAAGATGCCACAATTTAATGAATTTCTTTAACATTAAATTAATTTTTTACGATTCTTACCATTCAGTTAAACAATTTCTTTGCTGAGTGGAAAGATTTACTTTGATATGTAGAACCAAAAGCGGAGTACATGCAATTTTCTCTCTTCAAACAATTAAATCTCTCGAGCAATAGCATTCAATAATTTACATAGTAGCTGCAAATTTATCTTAAGTTATGTATCAGATTTTTTAGCGACTTCGTAAATGTCTAATTCTTAAGATGTTTGTCATATAAGGTCCATTACAAATTAGCTTTCATCCACACAAAAATTGACAAATCTGTAGAGAAGTGCAGAGTGTGTGTCACTGAGAATTGTACCACATGGCACATGTGGCATGCGTGCCATAGGTTACCGACCCCTGGACTAAACCATTCCTCGGATAAATGAATCTCCAGCGCATTTGCATACTGAATAACAGGCAAATAAGTTCGGTGAACGTTCAACATTCACAAACAGTATATTGAAAATACTAATTATAATCTCAATATAAGTTAAAATTTTTAACTATCGATAAGCAATGAATTTTTTTCATCACACGCATAACAATAAATTTAAGAATTTTTGCATTTAACATGGAACACTCAATAACACAAATATTGATCTGTAATTTATGTAATGATCAGATAGTTTATATATCTCCAATATGTGTACTATGTTTTTAAAATTCTTATTTTAATCTGTACTGTAAGTCTTTGTTTTTTATGCTGTTAGATATTTTAATCTCTACACACTAATTGGATTGTTTGTACGATTTGACCCATTCTACTTTTAAAGTACAACTTTGAATATAAATTTTCTATAATCGTATAATTTTAGTCGATTTAAAAGTTTTACAAACTACACTATAACTCGTAAATTTTAGGTGATTGCAATCTTTTGTGATTGTAAATATTGTTCAGTACTACATAAATAATAAATAGCCTTATAGTGTGTACTAATTAGAAAAAATTTGTAAAAGTGTAATTGTTAATTGAAAGTTAAACTTACTGTGCACTGTAATATTTTACAAATAAATCTTAGCTCTTTATCTAAATTAATTTTGCAAATGTATTGGCTTTTATTATAGACAAATGTTCTGGAAACAAAATTGTATGGAATGTTATATGCGCACTAGATGTCAGTTCTATTGTAATCAGTGATCTGTTTGGATATTAAAGTTTTTTATTGTTATGAAAGTGTTTTTGTGTGTGATGGATACATTAAAACAGTGCTTCCAAACATTTTTTAACGCTTCGGACCGCTCAACGCTTGATTATTTTACAGAGAAATTCTGAGGAGGGTGACTTGGATTGTTTATATATAGATTGTTTTGATTTAATAATTTTAATTTAATCGTATATATATATATATGCCTTCAGAATAAAAAAATTACATCAAAAATGAATATATAAAGGAGGCTTAGAACATAGGAATATATAAAGGGATTTCCATAAAAAGTCACACAAACCCGAGAGAAATATACCACAGTAAATAAAATGGGAAATAATTTAATACTCCTTGTGCGGCCCTGTACTGATTGATCAATGGACTGGTACAGGCCCGAGGGTTGGAGACCAATGTATTAAAAGACAATGGAATTTTTCAATCACAATGTGTAAAAATGATTAACTTTAAGCCCCTGATAGCGTCTAGTGATAATTACCGAATAACAGCAATTTTTTTCAATTCGAACTGTGGAATTTTATGGGTCGAAAGAGTGAAGAGATAGTTTGTACTTTTTTAAAAAGTAAAACGGAGTATTTGACCATAGTTTAAAACATTCCATTTAACTTCAGTATATATTTTCTTAAAAAATATCCACGTCTCAAATTTTTAGCCATTTTACGACATTTATGCTTATTTTATGATGAATTAATTGTGACTGTGTTAAAGAGCTCAGTGGTCATGATTGACAACGCAGATGGCGGAGGTTCTGTCTCGTCGTAGATTCGAATCCTAGCGACACAAAAACCCACCATATAGAGGGACTGGTGTACGTTTAATATGTCGAGGATCATAATTCGCCACGTTGGAGTAGTTTATACAGTAGAACGTCGTTTATCCGAATCCACAGGAACCGGACATCGTTCGGATACGCGATTGTTCAGATAACCAAAAACCGAATGCCATCCATGCAGTATACGAAATTGGACACTATACAAATAATGAAAATCATCACATGCGGGAAACGTACTTGAAGAAAAAGCAAAATAGCTGAAAAATGTCTCAATTTTACCTTTATTGAGGAAAATAATCACTTATTTTTCGCTGTACTGTTGTACACCTTCGTTTTTTCGCTGAAAGGTATGATTCTCTTGAGCAGCATTAGTTCAGTAGGATAGCACTCTGATTGTTGTTCGTATCACTCCATGGCTGTCTCTAATTCAGAAAACGCGTCAGCATTTGTTGGACGCTTGCTACTATCGTTGTTGCCCTCGTCTTCATCCGTTTCATCGTCGACGGGATCGGATTTTTCTTACACAAAAGTCACAATCTCGTCATCATTTAGCATTTGAAATCCACAGTCTTCTGCGTCGCATGCCAT
Source organism: Trichonephila inaurata madagascariensis (assembly GCA_019973955.1). Classification (NCBI taxonomy): domain Eukaryota; kingdom Metazoa; phylum Arthropoda; class Arachnida; order Araneae; family Nephilidae; genus Trichonephila; species Trichonephila inaurata. The sequence goes on from BMAV01006268.1 coordinate 28,396, forward strand.
CCAGGTTTCTACATCTTCATCAAATTCTTGAAATCCTGGGATCGATTGGACAACGTCAGTAATCTCCTCCCTGTGGTTGTCATTGAAGTCTTTTTCGCCTTCTAAATCTGGCCACAGCTTATTCCAAATCACACAACTTGAAATTCCCCAAATATCCCTGACCTTGGGTTTTCCCGTCACTTTTGGCTTCACGCGAAACAACTGTCGAGCATTGCACTGTTCGCGAAAACGTATTCATATACAGTACATGTAGTTAAAAAAAAAAAGCTGGTCCGGGTATTTGACGCTTCGGATAATAAACGTTCGGATAATCGACGTTCTAATGTAATTCTTTTTAGTTGTCTTTTGAACATGATTCAATTTTAGTGTACGTCGCCTACAATTCTTGTCTTGCTTCAGAGTGTAAATTAAATTCTTCTTTCAAATGGGCTGCATTTTGACAGCATAGCCTTTGTAGACACGGCAGGTCTCCAAGTATGAGAGCCCTTTCATTGGTGGCACCATCTAGTGGCGGCTCCCGTTACCAGACTTTTGATACTTGTATTTATTCAAGTTCTCGTCGAATGCTAAATATTGCTAGGATTTAATTTTGTGAAGAGTACCAGAGCCTAATTGATACTCAAGGGTTTTATTATATGACACACACACGACATGCGTGCCTGCGATTTTCCAAAAAATCTATAGACGGGATTGAAACCGCAACCTTGAATTTACAAGGCGGGCAAACTACTTCCATGCGGTGCTACTATGATATCACGGGGTATGACGCCGAGCAGCGCTTGTTGTCGCTGGAATTGAATCCAAGATGGTGGCCTAGTGGTATTAAATCGTCAGAAAGATAATTTTAAAAAATTGTTTTGAAATACATCGAAATATATTTGAAAAGAAGAATATGGGAAGAGATTGAGAATAACCGAGATAAAAAAATAAATAATGCATAACAATATAATATAATAGAAAGTTACATGTACTAATATGCAGTTTTTTTTTTATAATAAAATATAATTTAATAGTAATAAAAAATAATTGTGAAGAGTACCAGAGTATGATTTAATAATTATTATATAATATAATAATAGTAATGTATAATAATATAATTTAATAGTAATTATATATAATATTCATTTAGTATGATTTAATAATATTATATATAATAATCTCATATAATATAATTTAATAGTAATTATTAAAAAGAATAAAATTGTATTGTAATATAAAAATTTTATTCATGAGAATACTCATATAATGTAATAATTATAAATAAATAACATAATTATAAATGAATAAAGAAGTTATATATATATATATATAATTTAAGAACATAATGATAATTATATAAATAACGTGTACTATTTATAAATAAATGTAAAGAAAAAATTATTATAAATAATGTGAATATATTACATAATTATTACATATAATATATATAAAAATTGTATTTTTATATTATACTATAATAAAATAATTACATAATATATATTAAAATTAATTATGAATATCAATTAAAAAGTACTGGAAACTTGCAGTATTCCAAACACTGCAAAAATATCAAGGTAACCATATTGTAATGTTATCGCCCATCGTCGCGAGCATAAACAACAACTTGGCATGTGCCCCGTGATATCCAACTCACACCTAAAGATACCGAACCGGAACAGATTAAATGTGCATCAGTTCAGTGGCTTATAACGAAGAATATTAGGCCCCCTGCAAAGTCAGATTTTGCCTTTAATATCTTATAAATTGGTTAAATACGTACTTGGCGTAAGTCAGGCGCTGGGACTCCAAAAATCCTAGGCTTTCCCCACGATGCGAGGGTTCCGGTGGTACATGCTATGCCACTGCATCAGCCCCTCTAAATGGAGGATTTTTAATGCCATGAGGGCTCCAACTTACGATTCGCTAGCCACAAATTCGTGACCATGGCCATTCTTCTACAGTGGCCAAAAAGATTACAGAAGTTGTTGTTACTGATGCCACCTAATCGGCAAAGGCCAGATCGAGGCCCACAAAATTCATCATGTTAAAGGGCTAAGTGACGCCTGTCGTTAGTCGTAGCATTGAGCACCATACAGGTGACAGTATAATTTGGCTCGTTTCCACCTGAATTTTGAGGGAGGACACCCGAGGGTGGTCAGGGTCCTCCCACCTCTCTACTCCTTCCACCAACCACACGAGAGGACTTGCGGCTCGACGGCTATTTAGAGTACCCCCATGCCGCAAAGGCACTATACATTTACAAACATCCATGTCTTCTTCAGGATTCGAACCCAGTCCCTGTGGCACCGCAGTCAACATCGCTAACCACTGTACCGGTTGGGCGACAGATTACAGAAGTTCCAGAATTAAGTCGTCACAAAAAAAAAATTTATAATGTGAATTTTTTTGGATATCATGAATTCTGGGGATAATGCATTAAAGAACTCGATTTTCTTCCATGTTTGGGGAAATATATATTTTTCTTTACTGTTAATAGGGCAATACATAAATAAAAATATAGTTACTATTATATATAATTCAATTCGCAATAAAAATTCTACGCTATATATATCGAGGGAAATAATTCATAATTTTTTGAACACGAAACACCACAGATCTTCCCTCGCCTAACTTCCAGGTCTTGGATTGGGCACTGAAGGCGTGTAGTCATGGTCTTGAACTGATGACTGTAGATTTCTGTCGAGTATTGGAATCAAATCCTGTTGCTACTGAGTGAGTGAGTGAATGAATGAATATTATATAACGTCACACTATTCAACTATTCTAGAGCCTTTGGCAACGGACCTAGAAATTTTGAACCACGGTCAATTGACGAGGAAGACATCCAAGCTGGCACCCACCTCCTAACTTTAGCACCACACGAACTGGAGGACGTTTAACCTCAGTCAGCCTCATCAGTGGGTCTTCAGTGGTACCAGGCTCGAACTCATGACTTAGAATCGAGTTGAGTTGAATTTGGTATTTTATGGCGTAAGAGCCAGTTTTGGCTATACTGCGCCAAACATTCATAGGTCTGTGGTCTGGACGGGAAAAGAAGAAATCGGATGACAAGATGGAGGGTCGAAAATAGAGAAGGATCACTGGGGTACCCCGGGGTCGTGACCCCCGTGTTTACCAAAGATAGTAAACCCCTTGGGAAAAGGAAAAGATCACTAGGGTACCTCTGGATTGTGACACCCGTACCCACCAAAAGAAGGTGAGCCCCCTGAGGGGTGACTTAGAATGGATGGTGACTTAGATTCGAGTATATACGGTAGTTGTATACCATTAAATCTGAAAGCATCGCCAATCCAAGAGACATTTAATCGTTCAAGTCATTGGATGTAGTTTAGGTTAAATTTTTAACGATTGATTATAAACTATAAATTATTTCAAACATTTGAGTTCTTTAAATATCTTGATAGTCCAGTGGAGTAACGGAGAACATTAGGGCTTCCCTGCAAAATTAGGTTTTGGGTTCCAAGCCGGAATTTTACAAAGGATTGCCAAACCACATAACCTTTGAGCCCCCTAGAATACTGGGTCGTTCCACGATGCGGGGGTTTCGGGGTGTACACTATGTCGCCGGATATGCCACCAAATGATGCTGACCATAATATCCACCATCGTAGTGAGGATGAGGGCAAAATTCATCATTTAACTTATTTTAATTCCTGAGGTCCTTAGACGAATGCAAATCTGGGTCAGTGGTATGAATCAAATAATTGCTGGGTAGTTGTTAATAACTAAGAATTCATATGCTTAACAGCACTCGCATGAAATATTTGGGTGTGTACCACAGAGTAAAAAAAACAATTTGTAAAATTTTGGAATGAACAATAATCCAAAACTTCAATTATTTTTTTGAATACGCGTAGAATGTGTCCTCAAATCTGAGTTCTGAAGTTTACCCGAGTGAGGGTTCGGTCCTAGGAGAGGCCACACCCTTCCCTCAAATTATTTTGGTTGGCGATAATTGTGCCATCTTGGTAAACCTACTTTGATACACTAGATAGGGTTACCCTAACTGTTTCTGGAATTTTCATATTTTGTCGGCGGGCATTTCGAATTTCATTTTGTTGTTGGGCTTTGGGCTGGAAGTATGGCTGCGTGTGTGAGGGAATATACTTTAGAATTTTTTACTTTGCTGAATGCGAAAGTTAAGAAAGAATTGATTGAATGGTGTAAGAAGGAAGGATTGATTGCTTCGAGTTATAAATGTCCTAAATGTAATGATCGGCATGATGTAACATGGTCGGCAATAAAACGCTTTCTTCGAAATCGTACCAGCCACGCAGAAGGCATGTTCGACCATTACCTCGCAGAATAAATATGGCAGCGCTCACACAATCATTCACTTAGCGATGAGACCTCTCTTTAAGCCTTTTTTAAAATCTGTTACGCTGTACCCTCCACTCGGAAAAATTTAGCAATAAGAAAGTGCTGTTTTTATACTTTTTATCTTAGATTTTTAATTTCTCTGTGTTTTGTTTACATATATTTTCATTACTCATCCACCTTATCCCGCTGTATTCACTTGCCGCCATTGTCAGTTTCGCTTGGCGCCATCTTGTTCTGGCTTGGCGCTTTTTTCGGTTTGTCGCCAAGGGTGTGGGTTCTCCTAGGATTTTACCCCGAGTGAGTATGAACGTCTCATACAGTGGCGTAACAGGGAATATTAGCCCCCCCTACAAAGTCGGGTTTCATGCCCCAAGCCAAAGTATGTACTTCGCAACAGTCAGGCTTTAGTCTCCGTAGAATCCTGGGCTCCCCGCGATGCGGAGGTGTACATTACGCCACGGGTTAGTCTTTTAACAGAGTAAGTGCAAATGTTTTATTTCTATATTTTTATTCAGGGGTGTTATATTTAATAAAAATTTAGTTCAAGTATTTAACGATTTTATTTAAGAAGCACGAATACTTTTCCCATTATCGAAAGCTGGGTCCGTGAACCAAAAATTTCAAAAGGGACCTCTCAATAGATTGTTTCCCTCTCATAATTCCTTCAACAATTTACACGAAAAGTTAAATTTAGAGTCTTACAAAAAATTCCAGATGTTTAAAGAAAGCGATTTTATTCCTCGCGTATAGCGATATTAAATGATTCAGATTTTGTAAGATACATTAAGGTTTACACTTTTGGAACTTTTAAATAATGGAATTTCAGAAGTATAGATAATTTGGAACTTTTAAACGCTTCCTTAAAACCAATAGACGCCCAAAGAGGAACTATGGTTGTATTAAAGATTTCTATGTAGAACTTTAATTAAGTTGAAGCCAGGGGCGTAGCTACCATCGTATCCATGATATGGGGGGCCCCCCCCCCAAGTTGCAGGAGCCCCAACAAGCGTAATATTCCAACACATTTAAATAAGTCTTATTTCTTTTAAACAAAAGAGATCCTCCCTCCTCGCCAAGGAGTTTCGATACAGGGCCCTTTCAGGATTAGTTACGCCAGTGGTTAAAGTATTATTATAATTAAGTTCCCCTAGTACAAACAGTAATATCTAGCTTCTATATGAAAATCACGCAAAAGTTAGGGTTATAACATTTATATCAGAGAATGCATTTATATAGCAAGCTATTATTAATCAGAAAATAACTTTTACGCATTTCCACTAGCCAATAACACTTAAAATACTTCGATTATTAATCAAAGAAAATTAAACACTGAACTATAGTATATACAACTCTCGGGAGATTAATTTCTCTTTAAAGTCCTTAACGATATTTTATATGTAATAATATTTAAAGAAATGCTATGTAAAGAGTTTTTCCTGTTGATCGATTTAGATACATTGTTAACAAAATTTATGCTTACAGTCACTTCACAGAAAGAATTCTCATTTTAATACTTACAATAAATTACTACCAAATTAAAGTCTCAAAATAAAGACAATTTTTTTTAAACAAAGAATTTTATTTCACTATTAAAATTCAAGTACAAAGAGCATTTACAACAAATTTCAAAATCTTACAGAATTAAAGCCTTCTACATAAAACACAGTAGAACTACTGCCAAATAATGTCGACAAGGATATTGTCACCGTTTTTATCGCAAAGGCATATTGCTTCGATACCGATCCTTTCAATCGCATAGTTAAAAACAGATTGTAAACGTTAAAAGTAACTAAAAAAAATACTAAAAAAAACTACCCCTTCAATACTTTCGACTGCCTTCAAATTCATAAGCAATCTTGAAACACCAAGTCAGTGTCAAATTTCCCCCAAGTTTACAAAACTTGGGACGCTAAATGATTTAATAGCTTGCAATAACAGTTGTTCCACAGTTTCCCCTTCTAATTCGGATACTAGTACCTATAAAGAAACCATTAGAAAATCTCTTTAGTTCCTTCAATTGTCTTTCAGTCCAGGTATACATCATCACATTCGATAAAAAAACTATTAAAAAAGAACTGTTTAGTCCTATCAGCAGTCATTTTGTCCAGGATACACAAAATTCATCAGACGCAATAAAGGAACTCTCATAAGACGTAATGATGGGAGCTCATAAGACGTAATGATGGGAGGAATGCGTCCTTAGTACCGTCTTGTCGCCGAAGTTGTTGGCACAGAGTCCACAGAAGAAATGTTTGGGTCCGTAAGTTCCAATACCAATTCTTACAGCAAAGCCGCTGTTCACCAATCCCGAGCACTTATTGCACAAGAAACATTTATCTTTGTAAAAATAAAAGTGTTCCTCTTTGAAACTCGACTCATCAGAATATTTGTAGCACAAGGTGCAGAGAAACGACGTTAAATGAATTTCTTTGAACATTCTTCAAAAAAAGCGATTTAGAATCACAGAACTACAAGACGGTTATTCAGAGGATAATGATATTTCATTCCCGAAGTTGAAACTTTATAAGCGCTCGGATATTCACAAATTTTGTTGCCACACTGATAATTAAGAAAAGGTATATCATTTAAAAGTTCGATTTGGTTGGTGGGCCGTGGTAGCCTGGTGATTGTGTCGCAGGCTCTTAAATGATTGGTCCTGTTTTGTACTTCCCATGATTGTCGCGTAGAAAGACTGAGTGAGAGCTATATTTACGTCACAATATAATGGAGCTTGAAGGCTATTAGCGAACGGACCTCAGAATTTCGATCCATGGTCAAATGACGAGGACAATACCTGAATTGGAACTATTCTCCTAACGCCAACGAAAGCACTTTTCGACATATTTAACGAGCATCAACCCCCTCTACATGGAGGTTTTTCAGTGGCATTAAAATTCGAACCCTTGGCACGGTGCACAGTGGGCAGTTTTCACGATCTGGCGCGCGGGAACCCAAAAATTAAATTGCGCGAAAAAAAACAACAACAAGAACCCACAATTTATGGTCCTCATAGGCTCCCTAGCCATGTTGTAATCAGTTTTCGTCAGTACGCGATTGGATATCTCCAACAGTTGGTGGTTTAGATCGGGTTTGTTGAGGCTACGAGAGGAACACCTACCAGCCTCATTTTCCTATCGGAAGTTCTATCGTTTCGTCTGAACATGATTTTGCAGCTTTTAGAATTTTTCTTTGAAAATACACGTCATGAGTAAATAATTTCTTTATTTGACTCTCAAATTAGGTTCAAATTTGGCTAAAAATTGTAAAAGATTAGCTTTTTGCCCAGTACGTAATTCCCATGTGGCGGTGTGATATCTATATGAACTAGTACCAACATCACGCGAAGACGATCGTTTTGGCGTGATCGGTTAAGTACTCGCGTTCGGAACGGAAGGTACCCAGAACGAACCATCTTCCTTCCTTCACCCACAAACGCATGTCGGTTTTTTGTGTTTATTGGACTAGAACTTTTGGGATTGACACGGATTGATCACTGTACTCTATCCACTGCTATCTCATGCAATCTCCAAAGTTAGGATTTTTTTTCAGCGTTGGCCGTTGGTATTGTTTCGATGCTTGTTTCACCTTATTTCTCTCCATAAGAGAGCGCGTCAACACGAGTTCAGCGAATATAATGCTAGTGACTCGAGTGGCCGAGGTAGCCTAGTGGTCAAGGTATCGGATCGTGACTGGCATGTCATGAGTTCAAGCCCAGTACCACTAAAGACCCACCGTGTAGGGGAGATGCACGTTAAATCTATTGAGAGCTCACACGTCCTCCCGTTGGTGTGGTATTTAGGAGATGGGGTGCCAGCTTAGCTGTCGTCCTCACCACTTGACCATGGTTCAAAATTACGAGGTCCGTCTCAAAAAGCCCTCGTGTAGCTTAATAGTGCGACGTTAATATTCACTCACTCACTCACGCTAGTGACTTGAAATCATGCAATAGCTAGTTCTACTGCTCAATCACTACCAAACCCTCCCTACCTACACATTCACGCACACACTATGTTGCCCCCTCAACTCCTTTTCTATCCTTCCTGATCATACATATTATCCCTTATTGCATATGTTCAATGATAATGCTTCTAAATGCGCACTTTTGTTCGATTGTATTTGTTTAATATGTTAACATTCAATCTTTAACTTACCACCCTATTTTGTTGTAAATATTCTCCCACATGTAAAATTACTGTTGCTGTTATATAATATCCTTTGATCCTTATTCAAAAACCAGGTCTACTTAGCGGTCATTTATTCTTGATCAAATTCACACCTGGCATTAATTTGTTGGGACCCTAATAGCCTTATTTCTTGGTAGAAAATAGAAATGAGTACCCAGTTTACTTTTTACACCGGGAGCAGGCGCGTGGGGCACAGAGTTACAACAGGCTTAAGAAATCGTTAATACTGAGAAAACTGTTTATTTGTTACCAATGACATTGGCAGTATCCTCCTAGAGGATAGTTGTGGCCGCGGCAGCCAAGTGGTCAAGGTATCGGATCGTGGCTAGCGTGTCATGCGTTCGAGCCCAGTACCACTGAAATTCCGCGGTGTATGTGAAAAACATACACATAAGAGAGGGGAAGTAACTAACCATGCCACTAAGTTTGAAGGTCAAACAGATGATATGTTGCCTGGGTGAACAGTAAATTAAATCCTCCTTTTCTTCCTTCAGCTAATGTGCAGAGTATTTCAATAATAATAACAGTGATGAATTTTTTATCTCTTCCTATATATATATATATAAAATATATTTGATTTTGTATCTGGGTTTTGTTTTTTCTCAGAAAGACTGGTATTTTAGGCACAAAAAGAAAACGTAATAAAATAACCTCTCAACGTGAGATTACAGCAAATCAAACAAAATGTTTTTAAATTGGTTATAGGATGAAAGATAGCTAATGAGCGTGTTGAATTTTAAGCTTTTATTTTTGATGACGTAATATCGCCAGATGATATATGTAAATTATATCAGTGTGAATGTTTTTTTTTAATTATTATTATGTCAGAAAGTATTTTGTTTTACTTCATTCCAGTTGATTTTTTAAAAATCTTTTATTTTCGGTATGCTCTCTCCTCCCTTGTAGAGTTATCACGTACCCCCAGGGGGCGCGCCCCACAGTTTGAGAAACGTTGGTGTACAGTAAAATTAATAAAACAAGTAATATAAAAAAATAGTTTTTAAGTCAATTCCTACTTAGATCAACAACGAAAATTTTTATTTTAGCTACTTTTTATTAAATAGTTATAATTAATATATAAATATGTACATAGAACAGAATCACAACATTAAGTGGTAATTAGTTTTTTTTTAATTATCATTAAAGTATCGTATTGTCCTTTTAATTTCAGTCCAACTGAATGCTTTAACACGTGAGAAAAAAACCTTTTCACAAGTTTTGACACAAGTCGCCAACGTGGCTGTATTTGTAATTCTTTAAATAATTAGTTTTAATCAATTAATTTTTATTAATTATAATTAAATTATTGTATTGTCATCCAAAATGATCCTGTATATAAAATTTCAGCTCAATTCAGCGCTTTGAAATGTATTTTATTAACGATTGAAAATTCCACCAAGATAAGTAAATAAATATACAAATATATAAATAAATAAATGTATAGATACAGTGCGAGCTAATAGTAGGAATTGAAAAAAAAAAAAAGGATTGAGGTGACTCAGTCACGCCGCGCGATTATTAACGTTAATATCGAGTGTGCGCCTGCTCGCGAGTTAATTACAATGATTTTTGATCATTATATTAACCCGTGATATAATTATGAAGACTTTGAAGCCATAAAATAATTTCCGTGCACCAGATCGTGAAAACTGCCCACTGTGCGGCGTCCACGAGTCTGTCACCATGGTCACTAGCTACAGCAGCCACGTAGGGAGACTGATATAAATTAAATCTGTTAGCAACCAATTATCTGTCTCTAAAATTTCATATTTAAGGGTAATGAAAGGATAATGAAGCGTAAGGAAATATAACGGTAATGAAATAATAATTATGAATAATGAAATCTTATGAAATTCGAGTGTAATCTTTACTCAATGTACCGTGTTGCCAGGAAAATAAGCATAATTCAGTGTTTCTCAAACTTTCAATATTTGCGACCCAACTTTCTATAATAATTTTCATCGCTCCCCTCCCTCCCATATAATAATAACGTATTGATATTACTTTGACGATAAATTAACAATACGACTTTAATTATAAACCGTTCAGATTATCAAGATAAGTATAAAATTTTGAATATAATCTTATACATGACAAGCCCATGGGGTCAGTGGCAATTATCAAACTTTTTCTTAACTTAGTGTTGTTAAATTATTAATCAAATACATTGCGTAATACAGATACATATTTGTGTGTATTATATCGGTGTAAATGTGTATTTTTTATTATGTCATAATGTAATTTGGTTTTCTCCCTTTCAATAAATAATTTTTTTATTTTCGATACTCTCGCGCTCCAACCCCCTAAGTAAGATTATCAAATCCCCCCTAGGGGGTGCTCCCCACAGTTTGAGGAACGCTGGCATAACTGAAAACCATGTAGTAGAATGATTTTTAGGGTTCCACTATGTATAAACCCTATCCTCAAAATAAACTCTGAGTGAGCGAGTGTTTTTTTTTGTCGCATTATAAAGCGACATCAAGGACTTTGGAGACATTATTTTGAACCACTATCAAGTGACGAGGACAAAGCCTCAGTTGGCACCACCTTACCTAGCTTCCATACCACTCCAACGGAAGAAATTTCAGCATCACAGATTTAACGTGCATCAGCCCCTCTATATGGCGGGTCTTCAGTGGCACAAGGGCTCTAACTCATGACACTCTGGTCAAGAGTCAGGGACCACGACTACTGGGCTACCACGGTTACTTATTAACATAACACTCTAAAGCAACGCTAGGGGTAAGGCCGTTGTATCTAGGGTCGTCTTAAGGCATGGGCTAACTGGGCCCGGGCCTCACCACAATGGAGGGCCTCGTCTCAATCTCGATTCAACCTTAATAGGATCATGATTCGAATAATTTCAACAGTCAAATGTTATTTTCGGTTGTATTATTAGAAAAACTGGGAATTTCGGATGATATGTCAATGTGGTTCATGTATAGGCCTAGGCTACCATCATACACCATCATTACTCATTCAGTCAAAAGGCGGCAATCGGTCTAGCCGGTCTGTGTGATTGTAAGTCATGCACATTGATTTGCCTCGGGTTATTGTTTGTACGGGTATTTGACAACGTATGCTATGTACTGCCTACTTTTCTGGGTTGTAGGTGGGCCTACATTTGTGTAGGGGATCAGGGACTACTTTTGCGCATGGACCCAGGACCTCAAGTAGTCTTAAAGGTGCATTCACACCAAGGCTGTCAGCGTCGAGCGTTAAGCGTCTAGGCAATCAGAGACTTGATCTCGGGCGAGATGAAGTCTCTGATTGGCCAGACGCTAGATGCTGACGGCCTTGGTGTGGGAATGCAGCTTAAGACACCCTGATTAAATCGAAATCTTCCCATTCGTGGGATAGATGATGGACTTTGTACTTTCGAACCATGTGCAAACGGTGGGGACGAGCTGGAACTACACTCTCCAAACTTCACCACCGCACTGATATGAAGAATTTTAGCCAGAACAAATTTAACGTGTATAACAACCTCTCTCATGGTGGGAAGTGACATCAGGACTTGAACCCGCAAATCGACAAAACGTCCATGAATTCGTAACCATGGCCACCGAAATAAGCCATAATTTCCTATAAATATAGAAAAAAAGGAATCTGTATTTTTCACAAAAAACTATCAACATCCTCCAACAACTCTGCAATTCTTAAGTAGATATTCTTCAATGGATGCCGCCTCCACCGATGTATGAAAGAAGTAAAATATGCATGTATACGCATGAGCTGCCTTTTCAATACAAAGATCTTCCAGATACTATAGAGCAAAATATATTTATTTATTACATCCATACAAATTTGAATAACAGTATCCTCATAACAACAGATGGTTCTAAGACTACGAATTAAACATTAATAGGAATCTCGATCCGTGAGAAAAACGTCCGATAGAATTTCTTACTGAGAGAATGAATTCAGTTTTCGCTGTTGAAGCTATATCCATACAGACTGTGTTACAAAATTAGTTACAGAAGCAAAAAACTATGCTATCCCGACTGACAGTTTAGCAGTTCTAAACAGTCTCTAAAATATTAAGGCTGTTTTAAGTCAATGTTAAAGAATAGGAACCAAATTTGGAACATTTTTTCAGATATAAAAGAAATGAAAAATTAATATGATATTCGGGCTTCACTATCCTTCAGAGAGCAGCATTTTTTATCATACTTCCCATTTTTAACAGAGTTGATAAATTTTTCTGGTATGAAATATGTTTCGCATTTTTTATCCTATACCGTAATGTTAAATGGGCTTTGCCTTCACGTATTAAAACGAAAAAGAAAGTATTCATGGAATAATTTTTAAAAACGCTATATTGTTAACAGAGGTACGAGTTATAATATTGCAAATTTCCACGGAAATTGGTCATTTTTCTGTCTGAAAATGTTCTTCGCGTTTAGTTAAAGCTCTCGTACTTTTAACGAAGATCGCCTTAATAGAAAATCAAACGTGATATTTTTAAATTTAGGTTCCACTTTACGGAAGAGTCTTTTACACGATTTAAAAATAACTCAAACTAAATATAAAAATCCAGTTTTTAAAAGGAAAGCAAAAAGATTTTCGTGGGGGATTTCCCTCACCAAGTCAGGTAAGGTTAAAACTGATGAATGAAAAAAAGCGTATAGTAGCACTTTGCAGGTGTCATCCTCGTCACTTAGCCTTTGGTTCAAAATTACGAGGTACGTCACCCAAAAGCCCTTGTGTAGCTTAACAGCGTGCCGTTAATGTTTACTCACTCACTCATAAAGTTACATGAGGGCTATGGGCGACGGACTTCGAAATTTTGAACCATGGTCGAATGATAAGGACGACACGTGAGCTGACACCCCCTCTCCTAAATTTCACACCAACGGGAGGATGTTTGAGCTCTCGATAGATTCGAGACCACTCTACACGGCGGGTCTTCAGCGGTACCAGGCTCTAACTCATGATACGCTAGCCACGAGTACGTTACCATGACCCCTAGGCTATGGCGGCCACAAGAACTGCAGAGAAAAGCTACCTTACGCAAGCCAAAAGCTTAGAATATTCAAGCGAAAATCAAACAAGCGATCAAGAAAAACAAAGGTATATATATATAGATATTCTTAGAAATTGAATATAAGTGACGCCATTCGCCTGCATTACCCTACCAAATTCAGTGAACTTTATTTTTCCCACTCAGGTTTTCCACTTGTCAGCGCCAAAATACTTATCAGATAGGGGATGGAGAATCTATTGCAGATCCATATCCCTGTGACGTGAAGAAACGTGAATATTACCTGTTTCCGCAAGCTTACTCTACAACCAATAGCAATGCTCACTTCCAATAGCCGAAACCAGCTATCCCATTGATCCTTTCTCAGGTGTCGTCCACGTCACTTGACCATGGTTCAAAATTACGTGGTCCGTCGCCAAAAGCCCTCGTGTAGCTGAACAGTGCGACGTTAATGTTCAATCAATCAATCAACCCATTGATTCTTGCCTTACTGAAGCCCCTCCTCCTCCAACAAGCCAAGCTAACAACACCAGCAATATCTTAGTTTTAAGATAGTCTCCTGTGAAGTTCAACTCTCACAATATTATCTGTTTACTATAACTGAATTTCTTTCACCGAGATGCATTACCAAGTGCCAAGATTAAGATTTATGGCACTTCACAAAATCGCAGTCTCTTTATGGTGTAGCAATGACGCTGTATACATGTTTAGACAATTTTATCGTTTACCTTCATGTAAAAGAAAAGAAAAAGCTTGGGAAAAAGTTGAAAACGCAGTCGTAAGAAAAACAAACAACATTACAAGTAAATATACGTTAGCAGAAAACTTAGAAAACGAACTACTGGATGCCATCAAAATGGTAGGATATTACATATGGAATATGAAACAGTATATAGACGAAGGGAATTTTATTCCCACCGGATACCCGAATATTCTGTGCTGGACGCCGCATGGAACAATCGACACTGGTAAATCCATAGCAGTCGTGTTACGAGATGAGCAATTTTTGATCAACAGACGTTACAAATTAGCTTGTATCTATTGCCTACAAGATGACATCCGGGCTTTGTGGGATAAAATGTCATTAAGAGAATTTTTTTACAAAGAAATCCCAAATGAGATTGTACTACATGATTTGGCGATTTATTGGTCTTTTTACATTGATGGAAAGTCTGTATCTATCAAGAATTGGATTCGAGGTTCTGTTGGCAAATTTGGATTGGAACGTGCATTTATTCATGGTAGCAAACCCGCGGCCCTGTATTTCTTGCAGAAATTAAGAGCTGACGAGAAAGATGAATCATTTGCAATATACTTTGATTATTTCAGACTAAAGTATGTACCATCGTTAAACGGACGTAGTGAACATTATGCTGATCTTATTTACTGCTTACTTACCGGAATGAACGAAAAGCAACGGTCGAGAGTGTTTGAGCGGTACTCCTATACAATATTGCAATTTTTCTTGGAATATCCTTTCTATTATTTGTTGGAGACAATTATGAATGAAGCGATGGCTTATATTTCGGATGAATGTCAAGAGCTACTATTGAATTATGTAGAACGTATTAATCGTGTGATGAATCCAGTTAGAGGAACAAGGAAGATTTCTGGACTGGAGAAAATAAAGCTACGGCAAACAAAAAATCGACTTCAGGATTTTCTGGATTCGAAAGTTAACCCGTAAAAATAAGGACGTGGATGTTTACATAACGATAGCAGTCAGAAAGAAGGCAATCATAGGTTAAGGAAAACTATTGAAAATTACTTCTTTTGGTTATACACTAGATTTTAGGCGTCCTTTTTTTTAAAAAAGAGAGTTCACGCGTAATTTTTACTATTTAAGAGACGATATATTTTAATAACAGAAGAAATTGATGAATGAACCCCAATTCTCCATCAAAACTTGATTAAGAAATTTTAATATAGCGTAAAGAAATTCTAATGTGACTAAATGAAACCTGTTTTTGTCGTAAGTATACGGTCGATTTTTCTTATCAGTGTTAATGGAATTGGGTTTAGTATTTCTATAAAGAAACCTGCGGTATAGTTCTAAAAGTATTTTTATAGCATAAAACTACTTAAATATTGACTACACCCTTTCATGAATGAATGTGCATTTTTTTTGTTTAATGACATACTGATAAAAATTGTAAAAATAAGTTCTTTGAACGTTTAATATTAATACTATATTGAAAATACCTAACGTATATTCTCAATTTATACTTATTTTTAATTTTCAACTATCAATAAGCACAATGATCTCTTTCAAGAAACTCAACAAATTCACAAGAATTTAACGTGCTAATTTGATATCGGGGGTAGTAGCGCCAAGCTGTTGTTTATGTTCGCCAAGATGGGCGATAATGTTACAATATGGTTACCTTAATATTTTCATCGTCTGTCGATGTGGTTGCCATGGGGATAACGTATATTAGAAATAACTTTTATTCGTTTTTTCCCGCTATAACCCTTTAATTTCAGACGATATCTTTAAAAACTTAACCATTTTCAGTTTAATTTTTCTATTTGCGTCTTCTGTTTAATTATGGGCTACTTTCGAATATGGATATTTCTAAAATGAGTGAGTTCTAGAATATTTTTTTCTTAAAAGAATAAGTGTTGTGCTTTTAATTATCGCTATAAATAATTTATTTTCGTTTTAAAAATGTTTTTTTTACGTTCTTTGTTCGATGAAATTCGTTGAAGGAACTTACAGTGCAAGTTTCATATTGCACGCTTTCACTACTTTGTAATTGATATTCTAAATTACTTTTAACATACATTATGTTATTATTTTATTCATAATGAAATAAAAATGCAATTATTACTATGTGTAATAATCATATAATATTCGTTACTTGTAATTGTTTCTTTTAGTATTTATTTATAAATATTACTACATACTTTGTTGTTTATTTATAATTAATATTGTTATTTAATTATAATAATTATTATTTAATTATAATAATTAATATTTAACTATAATAATTATTATTTAATTATAATTATTATATTATTTAATTTATAACTATTTTTGTTGTTTATTTATAGCTATTCTTATGTTATTTATTTATAGTTCTGTATTACGAGTTCTCTTATGCATTATTTTTATATTTTTATAATTCGACGATTATTTTTTTTTAATAATTACTATTTAATTATATTATGATTATTGTTTCTAATAACCGTTATATAATCGTACTATATGAATATTACATAAAATTACGATAAAATAATATGAGCTTATTATATGCTGCTTATAATACTATTAGTACATGCTACTTTTTATTACATATTAATCATTATTTATTTATTGATCTAGGTTATTCTCAATCTCTTCCTATATCCTTTATTTGAAATACATTTAAATGTATTTCAAAACATTTCTTTAAAATTGTGTATCATTAAACTACCGCTAGGCCGCCATATTGGATTTCAGTCCAGCAGCAAGAAACGCTGCTTGGCGTGATAAGGATCACGCCAAGCAGCACTTGGCGCTATTACCCCCGTTATCAAATTAGTTCCCCATGCATGTTTTTAAAATCATTTTAATCTGGACTGTGTAAGTCTCTGCTTCACATGTTCTTAGATCTTTCATGTGTACAAATTTGATAGTTCATGTGATTAGACCTAGTATTATAAATAGTTTTTTGTTTGGATATTAACTATCTGTTTACATAATTTTAGTCGACTTGCATCTTTTACAGACTATACCAATTCTCAAACTTAAGGTACTTGCAATATTATGTTTGCAGATATTTCTTATTACTTAAATAGTAAATTACATTGTACACTGTTCGTATTGGAAAGTGCATCAACCGAAAAAGTTATCTTATATTCTGAAGTGTTTATATAAGTCTTTTTTTTTTTTGTACTTTTTAACGCTCTTGCTTCGGTAATTTTGTAAATTTCATAGCATCTTAAATTGAAGACAAGTGTTTTACAAATAAAATGGCATTCAAAGTTATATGCGCACTAAATGTCAGTGCTATTGTAATCAATCGTCCAAAAAATTTGGTTATTAAAATTTTCTTTGATATGAAAGTGTTTTTAATGTGTGTGAAGGGTACATAAAAAGGTAATGCTGTTTTTCAATTTCTACTATTAGCTCACTCTCTATATTTATTTATATATTTTTCAAATTTTCAATCCTTAATACATTTTAAAGCGCTCCATTGAGCTGAAATTTTATATACACTATTTTGGATGACAATACGGTAATTTAATTATAATTAATGGATTAAAAAACTAATTATTTAAAGAACTACAGATACAGCCACGTTGGCATAATTTTTGGCTACTTAGCGATCATTTTGGCGGACTTGTGTCAAAACTTTGAAAGGTTTTTTCTCACTTTTTAAAGCCCTCGTTTGAGCTGAAATTTTCAATACGCAATTGTTTTGGGTGAAAATACGATAAATTAACTATAATTAAAATTGACTCTGAAACTAATTATTTAAAGAATTATAAGTTCACGTTGGCTTCATTTTTAGTGACTTGAGTCAAAACTTTAAAATATATATACATTTTTTCTCGCGTTTTGTTGTTGGTAATCCTCCCGGGGTCTGACGAAGTCGGACAAGATCCATTAAATCGTTGACTTTCAAAAAGTCCAGCACAAGAAGGGGATTAGTGTAGATATCTTTGATTTTGAGATCTACGCAACGCATTATGTGTTTGAGGGAAGCCTGGTGATCTTGACACCTTGCTCAGATTGAGAAGATCTTTTTGTTCGATGAGAATGAGAGGCACTTGATGTGACCCCTAGCAAGACGAGAGAGTAGTCTACGAGCATCTGTCGCACTTGAGGGCTAGGGCCAGACCGGGTCTATTACCCGCATACCAATGGTTGAGTAGGAGGCATCCTCCACTCCGCCAAATCTTGAGATTTTTTTAACCGAGAATAATTCCAGATAGGTTTGGAGGGGTTGGAAGATTACAGCCATTCTTTGCTAGTTTGTCCGCCATTTCATTGCCGTAAAGTTCGACACGAGATGGGTGGCCGCGGTAGCCGAGTGGTATAGGTATCGGATCGTGGCTTGCCTTGTCACGAGTTCGAGCCCAATACCACTAAAGACCCGCCATGTAGGGCAGCGATGCACGTTAAATCTGTCGAGAACTGAAACGTCCTCCCGTTGGTGTGGTGTGGTAGTTAGGAGAGGGGGGTGCCAGCTCAGGTGTCGTCCATGTCACTTGACCATGGTTCAAAATTACGTGGTCCGTCGCCAAAAGCCCTCGAGTAGCTGAACAGTGCGACGTTAATATTCAATCAATCAATCGACGCGAGATGGGATCCACTGAAAATAGATATCATGATGCAGCGATATATTTTTCAGCTTTTGTAAGATGGAGACACTGATTTTGTTTCTCGCGTTTTAAAGCATTCAGTTGAACTGAAATTTTATATACACGATTGTGTTTTGGATGACAGTACGATACTTTAATGATAATTAATAGAAGTTAATTGCCCTTAATATTGTGATTCTGTCATATGTATATACATATTTATATTAATTGTAATTATTCGATAAAAAGTAACTATTTATATGTAAAATATAAAAAAATTTTCTTTGTTGTTTTTTAGTATAGGAATTGACTTAACAAGTAAAATAAAAAGAAATTTTTTTAAAGTCAAAATATGCAAGAAGTTTTAATTCCAAATTCCTCGTTAGAACTTAGTGATAATTGTTGAATAATTTCAATTTTCGAGTTGCGGAATTCTATGAGTCGCGTGCGTGAAAATCTAGTTGAGTTGAGGTGTGAGACGAGTGGGGTTGAGTAGATTGGTTATGTAAAATATTTAGTTTTTTTCGATAACTGCCTACAGTGAAATTCAAATAAAGCGTAGGGAGCATTAATTTAGCGATTTCTTGATTTATCCACAAGAATGACTGTTACAACAAGCATCTTTAGTGAAAAATGTAATGGATTTATATATATATATATATATATATATATATATATAGTTTCATCATACCATCGAATTAAGACTGTTTTCTGCAAAAGTATTTTTGTTTAAACAGTTATTCGTGCATTACATGTTTCATCACATCATCATACAAAAACATAGTTGAATTCTTCTGTATTTGACACTAAGTCTCCACGATCGTAGGGAAAATAAACATTTTATTATAGAAGCTCCATTTTATGGAATAAATTTGGAACAAAAAGTTTATTAAGATAATTTAAATTTATAGGTTTAATCACACACACAACATTATGTTATGGATTTTCGGGTTAATATGTATTACTGCGTTTAGTTTTGAAAAACATATTTATCATAACTGTTTATAGAGCAATATATATGTATATAAAATCCTTACTATTATGTAATCGGAATAAAATTGTAGTACTTTTTAAATTTTACACTATGGGAGAAAAATTTCATAGTTTTGAATTCTAGTCGGATAGCTTTTCATTCTCCTAAGATCGAGGTCTTAGATTGGGTATTGAAGGCATCTGGTCATGAAGTAATCATTGTTTCTATCGAGTTATGGGTTCAAATCCTGCAGCTAACTAAAGACCCGTCGTGCAGAGCCGATGCACGTTAAATCTCTCGAGGCTCAAGAGGCTTGCGTAGTATGAAGTTTGAGTGTAGAGTACCATCCGAAGTGTTGTCCTCCCCATTCGACAGGTTCAGAATCATGAGTTTCGTTTCCAACAACCCAAGTGTAATTGCAAAGTGTGACGTTAAGAAAGATAAATTAATCCACATTAACAATACTTATCTATTTAAGAAACAGCACTCTTCATTTTTTCGAGTGAAACTTGAAAAGGTGCCAACTTGATATCACGGAACAAGGTGCCAAGCGCTGCTTGGCGAGATAAAGGAATCACGCCTAGCAGTGCTTCTTGTCGCTGGAATAAAATCCAAGATGGCGGCCTAGCGGTATCAAATTGTCAGGAAGATAATTTTAAAAAATTGTTTTGAAATATATTTAAAAAAAAATTATAAGAGATTGAGAATAACCAAGATCAATTAATAAATAATGAATAACAATGTAGTATAATAAAATGTTACATGTACTAATAATATACAACACATAATAATAATCTTATAATATAATTTAATACTAATTATATATATAATATTCATATAGTATAGTTTAATAATAATTATACGTAATAATCATAATAATTTAATAGTTTTTATAAAAAAGAATAATCATCGTATTGTAGTATATAAATTATACATAAGAATACTCATACAACTTAATAATTATAAATAAATAACATAGTAATAATTATAAATAAAGAACATAATTATATATAAATAAAGAACATTATATATATATATATATATATATATATATATATATATA
>BMAV01006269.1:0-39418 GCA_019973955.1 Trichonephila inaurata madagascariensis
ACGAATGATCGGGGGAATTTGGGAGGGAAAAACGGAAGTTTTGGCAGTTTTGCCATATACTTCTGCCTTTTTTCCTAGCCATCCACTTTCCCCGTTAGTCATTTTGCGCAGTGCTACACGTCTCTTAAGGATGCGGCGCTCATTTTTCGTGGGCGCCCTTTTCCATATCTCAGAGTTTATCTTCTGTCGCCTCTTTTGCTCCAGGCGCAGATGTTAATTGAGTGGTGAGGGCCTGCTTGTTTACATTTTGATCCCCCCCCCCTCCGCTTTGAGTCATTGAATTTGGTTTTGTCGGGAAATGGTTTGTAAAAGCTTTTTGCTCAGTGTTTATAGTTTACGGCGCCCACAGACTGGCGTGTTGCGAAATTTTCACTGCGTTGTTACTTAGTGTATATTTTTGTATTCATAGATTCATCGTGATTTGGGAGATGGATCTCTGATTTTAGAAAGTTTTGTATAAAAATCATGCATACTGATTTTATTTCAGTATTTTGTGGAACTGATTTGATGCGTGTTATGGTTTTAGGGTGAATAACAAATAACAAGTAGAGTAACGCTTGTAGTGATTTGTAACTGAATTGATGTTAGAGTTTTTCTCTTCGATGATTTATTTATATTTAGGGAGGGGAGCGAGAGAAAAAAGTTTATTAAAGAAGAAGAAAGGACTTCTTAATTTTGAACCGTGCCCCACCCCCCTCTCGACACCCCTAACTTAAATTTCCACACCACTCCAACAGGAGGACTTTGAGCCTCAATAATCCAAAGTGCATGAGCCCCTCTACTTGGAGTGTCTTCAGTGGTTCTTGGTTCGCACCTCTGACACTCAACCCATGAGTCTGTGACCATCAGGCAACCATGACACTATAAAGCAACACGAGAGCTTTTGTGACGGACCTGGCAATTCTGAACCATGGTCAAGGGATGATGACTGCATTTGAGCTGACACCTCCACTCCGAATTTCCACATCTCGCTAATGTAGGGCATTAAACTTCAATAATGTCACGCACATCAGCTCCTTTACACGATGGGGTTTCAGTGGCACCAAGCCTATATACCATGATACCCCAGGCTTGAGTCAGTGACCATGACCACTGGACAACCGTGGTCACTATTTGGGGAAGAGGAATGTACTCTTTTATTATCCATCTCAAACAATATGATTATTTTTTTATTCATATTTTATTTCAGTAGAAGTTGACTCAACTTATTTTCATTAAAAGTAATAAAGAGTTGCAACCTGCTGCACGTCACATATCTTTTTTAAAAGAATCCTTTTTATATCATTCATTTATCCTTAGAAAAATAATGCTAAGCGTTTTTATTTCTATTATTTTAAGAGAAAAATATTTCACGGCTGTTTTATCTTACGCAGAGCGTTAATAAATCCATGGAAAGTAAGTTAGGAGGAAATCAAGGTTAAATTTCAATTATAAAATTTTATAATTTTGAAACTATTGTGTTCGTTTTGTTGCTGGTTGAGTGCTCAATTCTGCAAATAATGATTCCGAAATGGAGTAAACCTTTTCATGTAAGCCAGGACTTAACAAACACATGTTTACTCATAGAATATTGAATAAAATCTTTGCAATGTAAATCACAAAAGTGAATTGATAAAAGCAACAACGTTTTCTATTATAGGTTAAACATACAGTGAAAATCGCTTAACACGAAATTGAAGGGACTGAAATATTTTTTCGTGTTAAAGGATATTGCGAAAAAAACCGTATATAAACAAAATTAAGTTTATTAGAGTTTATTTTTTTTTTACATAGATATTTATATATTTAATAAAAATCAATGAAACAAAAACATTCACAAGAACTTAAAGAAATGTAATTCAAAATTTTCAAATTTTTTGAAACTAAATAATAATCTGATGTTTTTTTTTTTTTTTTTTTCCCCGTTATTTTTAGATTAAATTTAACAGATTTTAGGTTTTGGGTCCATTTTGTTATTTTGAATGACAAAAAAAATTTGAAAGGGCCCCCAAAAATAACTGCGTTTTCCTTTTTCATGATGTTCCTCCTTTCGGATGATGTGGGAATAGGAGCTGCATTATTCATTTCATTTTCATCATCGGAATCTGCAACAATGAAATTTTTTTGAGCTTTGAACAAGCTCCAAAGTGTGTTTATCTGCCATAATTTGGGCTGTACACACAATATCATCATCTGCTGCAACGAATTCTTCCGATGATACCATAGGACAGTCCAATAATACAGAAGGTTTCCCAAGCTTTTCCCATTAAGGGGTCGGGTTTTTTTTCCGAATTTTTTTCCCTTTCCCCCTAAAAGGGAAAAACGTTTTGGGAGTAAAGCGATTTTCGTTTCGTGAAAAGAGAAAAAAATGCTTGTAAATACATACTAAGTTGACGGGACCGTTCTATTATTTTGTGTTAACCAATATTTCATCTTAAGCGTTTTCACGTTAAACGTATTTTACTGTATGTCATTTGTAATTCTAATAGTCCTACGTTGTTTCTATTTAATGTATGTTAACCTCCTTGAGTCCAGGTGGTGAGTAAAGAAACTAGGTTGTCAATTAGTACGAATTATCGCTTTTTTTTTTTTTTTTCTCACTTACTTTTTCCACACTATATAATCAATGAAAATGAAACGGAAAGAGCATTACTCAACAACGCGCTTGCTTTCATAATGCAGAATATTTAAGGATTATATTAATACAAAAAATATACGACGAGTAAGAATTAAATTCATTAATATTTTTCAGGATATGTAGGGAAAAGATATAAGCTAAAGAATTTTTTTTAAAAGATGGAGGCGAATTAACCAAACCCCATTTTTCGCGAAATTCAGAAACCAAACAAAATACACGCATTGATTATTGTGATGAAGTCCTAATGATTGTTTGAGGGAATCATATATGGAATTATATATCATAAAGGAATCGATAAATGACGAACCAGGCGATCTTAGTGGGCAGATGTCGGGTTTAAACAGAACCATCCAATAACAGAGATAAGCAGTGGTTAGATAATCCAGTTCAGTTTATTGATTAAGTAAGTCGTTACTACATTACGTTGACAGCACATAAAACACCAAATAGTGATAGTGTGATATTAATGTCACTCTTTAAAGCTGCACGAGGGCTATTGGTGACGGAACTCGTAACTTTGAACCATGGTGAAGCGACGAGGATGACACCTGAGCTGGCACCCACCTTTCCTAACTTCTACATCACACCAACAAGAAGACATTTGAGTCTAGACATATTTAACGAGCATCGTCCTCCTCTGCACGGCAGGTCTGCACCAACATTAGGCCCGAATTTATGACATACCAGCCCCGAGTCCATGACTTTGACCACTAGCCTGCCACGGCCTCAAGCACCAAATAGAGAAACTTAAAATAATTTCTTTGAAAATCGTAAGATAATTTCATATTTTAAAAAATTTAACTACACTGCTAACCATCGTCAATGCAATACCACGAAAGACAAGATATAGGACAGCAAAATTTATTTTGTAGATAACATGTTGACCAAGTATCAAATGATTAAACTTATAGATTTCTGTGAAGTGTGGTTCCTGCCAAAATCGTGGTAGCCAGAGTAGCCGCCATTGTTGGAGCTGCCACACGCCTCACCGCTGCCACACGCCTCAGCATTGATTCAGAGACCTTTTGGGTGTGTTCTTGGGGTACAGTGGGGCCAAGCAGCTTCCACACGTTGCCAAAGTTAATCTGGGTGTGGCAGCTGGGGGGGAATCTGAGTCAATCGTTGAGCCAAAACATAGACCACATATTTTCTATCGGCGAAAGATCCGAGAAAAAGGCCCAGGGGAAACAACCCAAACTGGTGAATGACGAAGAACTTTGGCAATGCGTGCCACGTGTGGTCGTGCATTATACCGTTGAAATATGGCTGGGCAAAGCCCCGAAGGTAAGGAAGGACAAAAAGGGTACAACACCCCGGAGATGTAGGGTAGCCGTTTAAAATATCGGCAATGCGTACTGGGGGAGTGTGGGGAGTGATATCCTATAAACCCCCCCTACCCTAATACTCGGTGAGGGGCCAGTGTGGCGGTTCATAACGCAGCTGTTCAGCATCCTCTCCACGGTGTCTCCAGACTCGAATCCGACCATCGTGGTGTTGCAGGCAGATGCGTGACTCGTCTTTTAAAGACAACTGCATTCCATTTTCCCGCCACCCACATCCTTCTTTTTATCGCACCATTCGCCCGTGGTTCTGCGTCAAGGGGGAGACCAAACAATGGGCGCCCTTTCGGACAGAAACCACTCTGGGTAAACCCTCGAAGGTACGTGCAGACACCCGAATGATGCGTTACAGACTCCCAAAGTGCTGTGCTATGGTTCGTGATGTGACGACCCCCCACCGCCATGTGGGACAATTTTTCAGTCCTCAAGGAAGTGGTGAACTGAGGTGGATGCGGGTTGACCACGTTGGTCCGTCGTACCTCCTGCTTCCCAACGGTCACATATCCGCATTACAGTTGTTTTGGGTTTTGTCCAACACGACTACGGATTTTCTGAAAGATTTAAACCACAACTTGGGTAAGGGCCCCTATCCTTCCCCCTGTCGAATCCCCCCATACTTGTTCAAAAGCTGACGCTGTTTTTTACGAGACATAACTGATCATTTTTTTAAAAAACCCCAAGAAAAAAAAAATTTTCGAAATTCCAAAACCTTTAAAAGTTTTGAGGGGGGAAAACCACAGGGCGCGTTATGTGTGTCTGCGCTGAAATTTTAATCATTTGCATATCTCACCCCTCCGCTAATTCATGTTGTAAATTTCATGTTATTTGCATGCTTCCTTCAAGGTGTTGCATTTACGGTAGCCAGTAGTTTATTAGTATGATGCTAAAATGTAACTATTAGTGTGATAAATGTGTGAGTATCTATAAAGTGGTGGAGCTATTACTATGTTCCAAAAAATTGTTCCATTATTAACTATGGCTATGATGGAACTTATATAGAGAAAGCTTGTCGTAACTGTATTTCGCAAACCAAAACTAGTCAGTAAATAAAGTAGTCGGGAAGGAGGGGGAGGAGAAAGAAAACTCGTAAAACTAAGCCGTTGTACTTAAAATTGAAATAAAGAAATTTTTGCGTAACTCCTTGGAGGCCTACAATCAGTAAGTAAAATGGTATGTTTTTCAAAACCTTTTTAAGGTATCCAACTACGCGTTCAGGACCGTGATTTTCAAAAAACGCATAAATGGATACTTTTCATGATATTTAGCGTCACTTAGATTAGAATACATGTATAAAATAGTTTTAAGGACATTATGACGAAAAAATTATTTAAATACAATATTTTGGCAAAAAATTAACTTAGAATAACCTTTTTTCAAAACGTTCTCCTTTTATAAAAAATGCTTCTATAATAAAAATACTTGGCTTATATAAAGTAAAGAATTCTCTAGAGAGTCTGAACTAGGATTTTTGAAAAATTTACATTATTTTCAGAGTTACAACCATTTGAGTTAACTATCGGCGTTTTTTTCTTAAAATTTCTCCCCTCTGTTGGAGTAAAATATGGATAAATCCACTTCTAAGTTATATGTATCAAAAATTCTAGTTCAGCCTCTGTATAGAGGTCTGAGCTATATACAGGAAAAGTAATATTACAATAGAAGCATTTTTCATAAAAAGAGAATGTTTTGAAAATGGGTCATTCTATGTTCATTTTTCGTTAAAATATTGTACTTAAATAATTTTTTTTGTAATGATATTCTTAAAACAATTTTATATCTTTTCTATTCTAAGTAACTCTAAATATCATAAATATTATCCATTTATAAGCTTTTCCAAAATCACGATTCCGAACGTAGTCGGATACCTTAACATAGTCTTACACCTCTAGATAAACAAGAAAGATTCACTCCACCAGATTCTTAGCGATCTTTCTATAATTTCTAACTTTGACGTTTCATTTATCCTTTTCTTCTTTTCTTGCATTTACCAAGTTTCTTCTAAATTACTACTCTCTTTTATTTCATAAATAATATACTGCTTTTATTGGCTTTTTCACCAGTAAAATGAACCAATGAAAGCATGTTTAAACTTGATCATAATTTATTAGTTTTCCGGTGCAACGGAATATAGATTCGTTGCAGAGGTTTTTGAAGTTACCATCTTAACGTCGGTACAAATTTTTTTTTGGAAAATTTTTCTAAGATATCGCTTTTAACAGCCATTTGTTAGAGAAAATGATAATTCGTTTAAAAATTATAAGAAAAATTATTATTCAAAAAGATTCTAAAATTTACAGATCTAGTATAAGTCTATGAAGAAGAACACCACCACGAGAAGACCTCCATATTGTACACATGGCAATTACTGATAGACTAGCAACCGTAGTATATATTTGATCAACTGTCACAGATAGAATTCACGAACAATTTTAAACGGATTGCTGGACGCTAAGTTGCATTCTCGAACTACCTATGATGTATCACATAGACCTAAATTCATTGTCGACAAAGATTAGCTTTGATGCACTGCTAAACACAATTGGACAGTTCAATGAGGCAAAATTATGCTCAGTAACGAGTTTTGATTCTATTTGGAACAATCGACAGTTTATTCATTGCTGTTTTACTGAAAAATTCCATCCTGCTGTGAAATCGGAGTGCCTTACAAGTCCATCAGATGTTTGGAAAGCAATCAGTTATGACGGCAAGACTAATTCTAATGGCACAACAAATGCTAACCATTAATCGGTTTAAGTAATACTACCTACTAACTTAACCTTTTTGTCGACCATGTATCATCCAATGACGTAAATAGTAGGCGGTAGGCTTAAATGTAGAGGGATACCAGCATTAAAACTAACGTCGATTAAAACAATGCACAACGTCGAGCAAATAACAAACGTAGGTATTGTTACGAATTTTGTGTAAATAGTGTAAATAATTTGTATTTGGGTGTTTAATGCATTTGTATTACTCTATGTTATATTTATTCATGTTAAAATTGTACTATTCACAAGCAATGCCGTCCCTTACTTTATAATGGTGATTCAATGAGAACTTGGCGAAATCTTGGCGGTAGAGTCAAGTTGGCATCATTTTTGGCGACCAAGTTGGTGGCCAATTTGGCGACCATTTTGGCGTCATTGTCGACCATGTTGGCGAGTTCGTAACCCTCTGGATTCTCTTCTAGAAAGTAGTGAATCTCTCCATTAACGTCACGCTCGATAACACGAGCGGTTATATTTCTGGAATCAGTCTGATTTTATCCAGCGAATAGTGAGGATTGTTTTGACTCGCGATTAGCTCGGCTGTGCTTGTGAATAATCTTTTACATACTTTTATTTTTAAACACTGACAACTGTGTTTGAGTGCTTTTTAAGGTGTGAAGACCTTCGGAGATTTACCCTGTAAATATTGCTGCTGAATCCCGTATTTAATGGATTGGATTTTTGATATTAAATTCGCTTCGCTCTTAAAGAACTGTTTTTTTTCTTTGTGATTGTTTTGCATAAAATCTACGAACCCGGATCTACGTAACAATATGTTATAAACAACATAAAGAAATTAGCATTAACAATTTATCAATATATTTTGGAATTAAATTATTTTAAGACAAAGAGGCACTTAATATGACGAAAGGCACTTTCGTAAGACATGGCGACCTGTGTGGTACGTCCGCTCGGTAAAGTCGCAGAAGTGAAAAGTTATAGAGGGCGCGACAAGCAGTAACAGCGGAAGTGTACAAGGTCCCAACAAATGGAATCGTGCTCTTATTTATACTATATGCATGAACACACACACACAACTAGCTTTCAAAGTATCTCATCAATAAAATTACCAGATTATTCCCAAGATTTGTCACCAATAGGGCAGTGGTGGCCAACCTTTTGGGAAACAATGCCACTATCAGATAAAAAAAAATTAGGTATTCCACTTCAAACTTCTCCAACAAACAAAATAATATGAAAAGGCAAACAAATGTTACTTATAGGAACGTAAAATTTTTGCGCTAATG
The DNA here is from genome assembly GCA_019973955.1 of Trichonephila inaurata madagascariensis. Taxonomy (NCBI): domain Eukaryota; kingdom Metazoa; phylum Arthropoda; class Arachnida; order Araneae; family Nephilidae; genus Trichonephila; species Trichonephila inaurata. The sequence goes on from BMAV01006269.1 coordinate 7,973, forward strand.
TAACATATTTTATGCTAGTCTATTATAAGTAGTGGAAATTTAAAAATAATGCAAAACCAATAAGACAAAAGTACGAACTTAATTTTTATTGTTAAAATTTTCTTTTCAGTTTCAGTCAATTAGTTTAGGTATAAAATCAAAAATGAGTAACCATATAAACATTTATTTCTAAATAATTATTAAACAGTAAATGTACTTTATTAATGTGTTTTTCAATTTGTAGAATTTTGCTGAGTCATCTACATTAGGATTAGTTCTCTAAGATGCTAACAAAATTGGTTTGTTTTAGGTGTGCAAAAAGTTCTCTTTTTTCCCCAAAATCGAGACAAAAAAGAGTGTTCACAAAAAAAGATATCTTATCAATCAGGATTGTAAAAGAACAATGTTTTCCTTGTAATTTGAAATTTAAGTTATTTAAATCTTTTATAATATCGCTAAGAAATCTTAATCTCAAAGCCTATCTTAATTGTTCAGAAGCATGCACTCACTGGGCAGTTCATTGTTTTCTTCCAGATATTTTAAAACACGCTCCCTCAAATTCCAGAATCTCACGAATGGATTTCCTTCGAAAAAGTAACGAACACAACAATGAAGGAGTATTGTCTATATTATAATTTTCTATTGTAATTTAATTAAGTGTATTTAAAATAAATTTTGGTGTTTTGTTTTGTTTGAGACAACAACCTTTCTATAAAGCAATAAAAAAAGTTAGTATTTATTATTATCTTTTCAATTTTTTTAAATTTTCCAATAAGTCTTCGCGTGTCACTCTTACAACTCAGCCGTGCCACACTGAGGCACTCGTGCCACGGATTGGCCACCCCTGCCATAGGGTATATCTAGAATGTCAAAGGTAGGTGCTTAAATTCGCATAACCATTCAATACAATAAAAGGCGAATGGCCTGCACAAGCTGTGTTGACATTAAGTGATAAATCTCAGGAAGATTTTCTATCACTTATTGATCTTATGTAAGTATATAATAATATATTCATGCTAAAATAGCTGGCATATTTCATATTAATATTTATATAAATTATCAATAAATATGACCAAATTCATTATATTCATACATACTTGTAATATTTCCTGAAATCCCATCAAATCCACACGAAAGTAAGACTTTCAATTTCCACCAATGTATAAAGCTCATGGGTTAATTACTTAATAATACATTAATGTTTTGAACTGAGAGATATGTCTTAAATAAAGTTTCTGAAATTATTTTCTCATGCGAAAGAAATGCCATAAGCTTTGAAAAGCTGTTGCCAATTTTAATACATTAAATACTCGGGGGGAAAAACTTTCATAGATACAAAACATGAATAATAATAATTATTATTATTATTTATAGCAAATCTAACTTTCGTTCTTCAGATTGGTGAATGTATTCATAACTTCCTAAAAATTCGAATTTTCCTAATAATCATAAAATATAAAAATTGCAGAAAAATTTTTGCAATTATAGTTTGGCTCTGAAACACTGCATTTACAAACAAATTTTTCGAAAAAAATCATAAGAAAATGGATATTTTCATAATTAATAAAAACTGATTATTCTGCGAAAATTAAAGCTCATCTTAAGATAAATGAGTACTTTAATGTAACTGTTACTCTTCTTTGATTATAACATGAGGAAATTATCTTCACAAATATTACAACTCTGTAACAAAATGAAGTATGTTGATCCATTGAATAAATAAAAAATATCAAAATGTTACGCTCGAAAAGTAGCTTTCTCTCATGGGTATAACGACTTATTCTAATACGTTCACCAAAAATGATACTTAGTTAAAGTGAAATATTGAATTTCGACACGTTGTATTAATGTGAATGCTACTCTGCCTGTTTGACTGTCCTATTCAGGGGTGTCCAACACGCGCCCCGCCGACTCTTTTAAAAAATTTTTAAACATCAGGTTTTTAAATTTTTTTCATTTTGAAATTTATTTGAGGAGAAATTTATATATATATATATAAATCTACAATGTATTTGCTTGTTACCTGCTCTTGTTTTAAAATAAATCTCCTTTTGATAATAGAAATGTCCTTTAGATTAAAACAGATTTATATTTTATCAAACAGTTACATTTGATTTTACTATAGTAAATTACTTTTTTAATAAATTTCGAATTGCATTACGCATATCCTTTACTATGGATGGTACATGATTCCCTGTGTGTGCGACTTTCGTTTCTCCTCCTCCTTTTCTGTTTGGGGTGCCCAATAAGCAAGAGGCAGTCGGAGATGTTGTTTAAAGTTTAAAAAATACCCAGGACGGTTAAGATAAAGTACAATGTATATACTTAATAGCTTGCGAATGTCAGCACTATCAAATTTCAACAATGAGTAACGAAAAATCAATTCAATAGGAACACCATAATTTTCAAGAAAATGGCAACTGTAATATTTTAAACATTATTTGATCATTTCATTATTATATTATATAGACATTATTATATTATCTATGTCTAAATACATGAAAAATTATGAAAACAATAATAATAATTGATTCTGTTTTAAATGTTCACTCCAGTAAATGGTTGTATTTGTTTTGTTTTGTTTGTTTGTTTCAAATTTGATATAAAGGTACGTATTTTTATGTGCGGTAATGTTTTTCCGAAGTATCCCACAAGGTCATTTGGGTTGGACACCCCTGTTCTTATTAATAGTTACTATAAAGTATTGTATGGGTGCAAGTGAGACGGTGAGGCATAAACACAAAATAAATAAATAAATAAGAGACGAAAGGAAAGATTAAGTGTTTATTGAAAGCGTCGTTGACTAGTGTAACGTTTACAATAACTGTTCAGCACATGAATTATGAAGTCCAGCTGCAGTGCACTTTGCTGCAAGATGCACCGTCAGTCGGAGAAGATAGTCTGCCGGATTCAAAGCTTGTACTCGCCGGAACTGGAAGCGGTGTAACAGATTTTCGTGTAACACTCTACAAAACGGTCTTATGACTCACACTTTCGTGATGAGCAACAGCTCTTGAACTAGACTCAGGTCTATCAACCACAGCGTTCAAGGTACTTTCTTCCAGGTTTGGACTGCGTACAGCTTTTCGTCAATCAGCATCATGTCTGGAGGCGTGGAACGAACGTATTTCACTAAGTTAACGATGTAACAACTAAAAAATTCTGTGATACAGTATTCGTCGATCAGGAAACTGCGCCGGATACATTCGTAGCGCAGCTCTGCCGTTACCATTTACACGGCCAACGCGTAATGCATGTCTGCATTTTCGGCATGCGTTAAGTCTCCCATCGTATACATCAGCCCAATTGCGAATTACGCTTTCCCCTACTGAGATGCATCATGTTGAACGGTGGATAGAAATCTACTGCCCCCTACCGGCAACGCAACCAACCGATAACTCCATTTCTCTTTTTTATTTCCCCTGTTTGCGCCTCACCGTGTCTCTTTCACCAATACATTCCTGTACAATAAATTATTGTTGTATAATGTCCTGTGTCTATCCTTAAAGTTTGTACCATGAATTCGAGATTACCCTGTATATTTTTTTTATACTTGAATTATTTTAATTATGAAAAGAATGCTACACATTTGTCTGTGATTCGTAAAGCTTATATATTTAAAAATTCTTTTATTTAATTCTTTTGTAAAGTGTCTTATTTGCTTGCCTTATGTCTTATACAATTATTCATTCATTTGTTGTATGTTTATAAATTAAAAATAAAACAAATGTCATATGATTCCCTAAACACAAGCTGCCTAAAGTCATCGAAACACAAAAGTCTTTTATGTTTAATAACAGAGAGAAAGAGACGCAGTTCATAAATTTTTTTTATTCATTATTGTTTTTGTAGTATTAGTTTAAATATATATATATAAGCGGAAAAAAAATTCATCCTTGACCAACATTATCCATGAACGCAAATTTTATAAAACTCCACCTGTCTATGCTAATTAGCAGCTGGTAAAAGATTTGTACAATAAAGAGTTTTAATATGGTAAACATCTTTGCATATAAGAAAACAAAAATTGTATTACTGATGTTCCTAGAATTCAACTGTTTCTGCACAACACTACATTTTACTTTTCTCAGATTCTCAATTGCGAAATTAACTGTGTTGTATAATATTTTCTAAGCTAACTTATCTCATCCAACACATAACAACTAATCTTAAAATCAATTTCTTGAAGAGATGTCAATACTTTTTTTTTTCTACCATCTGCTCGTCAATGAGATAACAAAAAATGAAACTTGTAATCTGCCTGAAGCCTGTCCTGCCATTAAAAAAAAAGCTGTTCTTATATTCGTTTCTTACGATTTTCTTTAATGTCCGTCTTTTGAAATAAATAACTTTTAACAGGATCTTCAAATGCGTCTTTTCTTATACGCCAAATTTTTCAAATGCATACATTTACTACATTTAATTTATAATTATAAGAGTTAGTTGTATCCGACTACACACGTTCGGAACCGTGATTTTAAAAAAGCGCATAAATTTCATGATATTTAGTGTCACTTAGATTAGAATACATGTATAAAATTGTTTTAAAGACATTTTGACCAAAAAATTATTTAAATACAATATTTTGGCAAAAAAATTAACTTAGAATAACCTTTTTTTTTTTCAAAATGTTCTCCTTTTATAAAGAATGCTTTTAAATAATAATATTGTGTGTGTGTGTGTGTGTGTGTGTGTGTGTGTGTGTGTGTGTGTGTGTGTGTGTGTGTGTGTGTGTGTGTGTGTGTGTGTGTGTGTGTGTGTGTGTGTGTGTGTGTGTGTGTGTGTGTGTGTGTGTGTGTGTGTGTGTGTGTGTGTGTGCTTATATAAAATGAAGACTTCTCCAGAGAGTCTGAACTAGGAGTTTTGAAAAATTCACATTATTTTCTGAGTTACTATCAATTGAAATAATTATCGAAGTTATAGATTTCAAAAATCCTAGTTGAGCCTCTGTACAGAGGTCTGAGCTATAGATAGGCAAAATATTATTATAATACAAGCATTTTTCACAAGAGGAGAATATTTTGAAAATGGGTCATTCTATGCTCATTTTTTGTTAAAATATTGTGCTTAAATAATTTTTTATTGTAATAATATTCATAAAACAATTTTATATACATTTTCTAATCTAAGTGACACTAAATATAAATATTATCCATTTATACGCTTTTGCAAAATCACGGTTCCGAACGTAGTCGGATACCTTAAGATACAACAAATAATTTGTTTGGCTGTAAGACCTTAAACATTTCTGATAATTACTATTATTAACGGAGGTTATACAAAAAAATGATCAAGAGAAAATTTATCAAATTTACTTTATGTAGATAACAGCAATGAAGTTTCGTTTACACAGGAATTACACTACGAATAGAAAAATCGACTTATGAAAGTAAATAATTCTTTCTCAAAGACTGAAAAATTTAGAAATTTTAGTTTATCAATATGTATATACGAGGGATTCGCTAAGAGGAAGACAAACTGGTAGGGTTTTTAGGGGGTACACAGATGACTCAGAATCAAATAGGAATGTAGGGTCGGAAATGCCTTCACATATGAGATATGTTGTAAAGTAGCAGAGAAAAAGTACAGAAGCATCAATACATCAATGGGACAGAAAACATTTTATTGAAAGATTCAACTACAATTAGTGCTCTAAATTACTGCCAGAAGTCGTTTGATAGGCCTGACAGAGACGTTGTATGGAATTCCTTACGTCCTGGAAGATTTCTGGCATGTCATGTATTCCCTCGGCAGGTACATGTGTTCGAGCGTTTCCTTCAACTAAAAGAACTGATGTTCGTATTCCACACTTTTTATGTAAACCTAGAAGAAGTTCAAGCCCTTTCGAACACCTGTTGTGTGTGTGCAGAACAACCTCTTAATAAAATGTTTTCCGCCTCATTAATATATTGATGTTTCTGTTCTTTCTCTCTTCTTCTTTGCGACATAGCTCGTAACTACGGCATTTGTGACCCTGCAGTCCTATGTGATTCCTAGCCGTTTCTCTATCCCCATCACACTCAACCAATTTGTCGGATTGGTAACGAATCACTCTCTCTATATATTTATATTAAAGCCCAAAAATTCATTGGATAGCTCTTAATATAGTGTAAGGCTTTTTGTCTTGGGAATTGTAGCAATTAAAAATAGAAATGACTCAACAAATCGTTTGATGTACATCATGCTGCCTCTGCAGCCTCCTTAAATTTGTAAGAGTTACGAGGACAGGATCTTGTGCTCGAATTCACACTTCGAACGTACTTCTAATTCGTTTGATGGGGACATCTAAGAGGTTATATCATTCACTGGTATTTTACAGAATGTTTCTCAATTCAGTCGCGAATAATATTGTCCCGAAGACATTGAGACATAGCCATCCTGCGATAGTTATGTCTTGGGTGATACGCGTAAGCTAGAGGTGTGGGATTATCTAAAAGATGAGACATTTTGGATTCTTAACACAACTTTTATTAAGAATAACTTAAATTACTTAATTCTAAATAACAACTTTCTTTAAGTGAGAATAAGCCACCAATTAAACTGAATATTCAAGTCAGATCGCACAACTAGATCACTTATCTTAATTATATTTATTTAACTGTCTAATCTAACTTCCTATACAAAATATTACCTTTTATAGAGACACCTTCCTTCCTAGGTTGAAGATATTCTTATTATGTTATTTGTAGGTGAGAATACTCAGGCTTTCTTAATCCTTCTTCCAGAGCTGTAGGACGTCTAACATTTATTCCGAACAATTCCACACTAAGTTATCTCTAGGCTTGCCGTCCTATCTCACCAAACCTTCTATCCTTTTAAAGTATATCTCATTTGCATATTCGTTCTGTTTCTCTTCTTGGTATTGGGTTGGAAAAGTTTTGCCATTAATCGTGGCCGTCAAAGAACTTAGGAGTTATGTTAGAAGAAGAACGCGAGAGACGTCACAACATGACGAAATGTCCTCATGCAAGATCCCATCTTTCGAATCTTGTTGAAATCCTCCATTTAATTTTTCTTCATCTCTGGTAAAGGCTGCAATTGCCTAATGATAGTGGAAATAAGTTTCAGTATCCAGTTTTGACGTCTCGAAGAGAGGGAAGTGTATGCTTAACTTGTCGAGCTAAAATTCCTAAAGCTGACATAGGTTGGAAGTTTAGAGAGTAGAGTGTCAGCTCACATGGCATCCTCGTCACATGACAGTGGTTCAGAATTATCTAGTGAGTGTCTGAGTGAGTGAATATTAACGTCACACTGTTCAGCTACACGAGGGCTTCTGGAGACGGACCACGTAATTTTGAACTAAGGTCAAGTGACGTGGATGACACCTGAGCTGCCCGCCCCCTCTCCTAACTACCACACCAACGGAAGGACGTTTCGGCTCTCGACAGATTTAACGTACATCGCTGCCCTACACGGCGGGTCTTTAGAGGTACTAGGCTCGAACTCATGCCATGACTGCCATGATCCGATACCTTGACCACTGGGATACCGTAGCCCTCAGAGTTATGTAATCCGTCTTCAATAGCCGTCGTGTTTCTTCGGAGTGTAACATCTATAGGAATAGACCAGTTTCCGTGGTTAAAGCGTGGTTCGCTTTTAAAAAAATTGGAAACTTTCATTCAAGTTGAAAAGTCTGTAATTTCGTGTTTTGTTGCTATACAACCAAAGTCTCATTTGAGCGATAACATTTTCATAAATTAATAACAAAAAAATACATACGAAAAAATTGTTTCAAAAGAGTTTTGTGGCAATTCTATGTACGGGGGGAAGTCAAAAAGTAAAGGGACTATTGCAAATTCTCTTTCCAAGGCTTGGCAACAGTGCTAGTATCCAGCGCTGAATGAGGGGTAGTCGGTAACACTTCTATACAACGTGTCACTCGTCTCTCCTCGTAGTCGTTGGAGTGTAGTACACAGTTTAACATGGCAGCTCGATTGTCGATCTGCACTAAGGAGGAATAAGTGCAGTGATTCCCTTTTTGCTAGAGGAAGATGTGATCCCTGAGGAAATGATTCACTGCATGCAAGCTTCAAACGGGGAATTTCTTTATGTTATGACGAAAGAATGGGTAATCCATTGACGTCAGTCATTGAGGGCAATTTGCAAATCATTGACATCATAGTGATGGAAGGGGTGGCTAGTGCACAGCACAGGTATCAAACATTCTGAAAACAAAAAGTGAATCGCTTTTCTCCTTTCCTCTTACGGTATCCGACTACGTTCGGAACCGTGATTTTGCAAAAGGCGTATAAGTGAATCACTTTCATGATATTTAGTGCCACTTAGATTAGAATACATGCATAAAATTGTTTTAAGGACATGTTGACAAAAATTATTTAAATACAATATTTAGACAAAACATTAACTTAGAATAACCTTTTTTCAAAATGTTCTCCTTTTGTGAAAAATGCTTCTATTATAATAATATTTTGCCCGTATATAGTTCAGACCTCTCTACAGAGGCTCAACTATGATTTTTGAAAAATTCACATTATTTTCAGAGTTATAACCCATTGAAATAGTTATCGGCGTTTTTTTCTTATAATTTCTTCCCTTTGCTGTCGTAAAAAATGGATAAACCCACTTCTAAGTTATATATTTCAAAAATTCTAGTTGAGCCTCTGTACCAAGATCTGAGCTATATACAGGCGAAATATTATTATAATAGAAGCACTTTTCACAAAAGGAGAATAGTTTGAAAATGGGTCATTCTATGTTCATTTTTTGTCAAAATATTGTACTTAAATAATTTTTAATTGTAATATTATTCTTAAAACAATTTTATATACATTTTCTAATCTAAGTGACACTAAATATCATAAATATTATCCATTTATACGCTTTTTCAAAATCCCGGTTCCGAACGTGGTCGATTACCTTAAGTGCAGATCGACAATGGAGCTGGAATGTTGAACGGTCTGTTACACCCCAACAACTAGAAGTGAAGAGGAGTGACACGTTGTACAGAAGTGTTATAGAGAAGTTGTTTAGACCAGTGATCCGCCATCCCTGGTCCGTGGATCAAATGGTGCCGGATCGCCTAAAGAACATTAAACTATTGCCATTTTATTTAAAGTGGTGCACTTTTCTCGGATTTGCTCAACTTTCCACGGAAATCACTTTATATTCCCCGTTAAATCACTTTTATTCATTTTTGGTGTAACTATATTTTATTCTGAAGGCTATTTATATATAAATGTAACTAAATTAAAATTGTTAAAACAATCTAAAATATAAACAATTAACATGTCCCACCCTCAGCAGGCCGCGGTAAAATTATCAAACGTTGACCGATCCGCGGCGATAAAAAGTTTGCGGAGCACAGTTTTAGTCTTCCCCCTCCTGATCCAGCTCTGAATACTAGCGCTGTTGCCAATCTTTGGAAAGAGGAATAGCTAAAGTCCCTTTCTTTTTGAATTTTCCTCGTATATAATGTAGAAATTAACAAGTAAAAAAATCGTACATTTAGAGATAATTAAAAAAAATAATATCAGTAAATACTAACTAATAAACGTTATAACTATAATAATAACATTTAGTTAATTTGAGAAATATTCTTACATAAAACAATTATTTTGTTTTTTAAAAAAAATTAATCTGCTTTAGAAAATACATTGAATTTCTTTATCTTAAATAAGTATGATTGCAATTTTGAATGTATATTTGATTCGATTATGCTTAAAGAAATGAAATTTAAATAAAATAATGAAAAATAAAATTGTGTGTATTTTTTAAATAAACATGGAAAACATCTAAAGGCCGTATGTCTGAAATAAGAAATAAGTATATCATTTCATGTATTTATATGTATTAATCAAGTGATAATTATTTAATAGCATATGCAACATTTTTATACCAACAAACAATTGACTCGTTGAATGAGAAGTATTTAAAAATTCTTTATGAAGTATTCTTTATGAAGTATTCTTATTCTTCTTTCTTATGAAGTATTTTTCTAAGACAAACAGAAATAGTGTAACTATTATTCATTACTATTAATTTTTTATCGTAAAATTTTGATAATAAATCAAAATATAATCCATTGAAAAAATATTGAGGTGATGAGAAAAAGTCTATTATTATCAAAATCACTTCTGAATTATTATTGCATTCTTTTTATATATCACGTTTTTTCTCTAGTTTAAATCAACAAAAACATTGCAAAAAAGTGATGCTATGTTCAATTAATTTCTGCATTTTTCACTTAAATTTCTATTCAAGACACAATAATAAAGAAAAAAAATCGTATTTGCTTTTCTTCAGCAATCTATTTAAAAAAGACACCGACCTTTTAGATAATTATAAACATCATTTTAATTTTAACTGTTGATCCCATTTGCAGTAATTAAAAAAAGTTATTAGTAAGGTTAAATTGTGAACAACTAGTAAGGATAAAAAAGAAAGATTTGTAAGATAATTTTTTTCTCGGTTGAAAATTGTTTGCAATCAATTGACAATGATTAAATGGACATCATTAATTTCGTTAAAATTTTGTTGCTTTACGTTCTTGAGCCAGTAATTTATTATTTTTCCCTATTAAGAGTGCATTGTGTTGCTTTCTAAAAAATTAACATCTTTTCGTTAATGGTAAAGTAATATATTAAAAGCATTTTTTGCTAGTCATTATTGAAACGAAATTAAGAATTTTTCCATGATATATTTTTAGAATAATATTAAATGAATTTTGCTTAATTTATTTTCTCAAACTAGAAACAAAACGTAAGGTTTTAAAAGTATGTACGAAGGTGGATCAAATACAAGCGAGATATTTTAAAATATCTTTTTTTCAAATATCAAAATTAAACATTTTTTAATAAACGCTCCTTTAAGATATACAATTATCCAACTAATGGCAGTTTTTTTTAAAAAATCGAACGTGTAAGAAACTAATTGTACACAAATTCTTCAGATGCTTCTTGATGAATTCAAACAAATGATAATCCAATAATTCTAAATCTAGACAATAAAAAGGAATATTTCAGTGTTTCAAAGAAATTTCTCATCTTTTTCTGGTACAACACTAGCTGTGTGGGTATTTTCCAAGAATTACAAGCAAGGGAAGATTACGGATCGTAATTAAAGATCTTTTGGACAGTTATGCTATTTCATCATTCTCCAAAAGTTAACAGGAGTATATTACAGTAATTATGTATTGATCATGAATAAATTCGAAGTGCTGTGAATCTCAAATAGCAATAGTGGAGGCTGTTTCAGAAGATGGCGGAGTGTTTTGTACTTAGAGGAGCTGCTTAAAACTTTTTTGTGCCATTGTATACTGCACTATTTTGTTCCATGGATATAAAAATGCATCCAATTTTCCTCACAAATTAAAATCTGCGTCAAATATGCATCACTTTCTGCTTCACAACGTTTCAAGTATCTTCGAAAAATTCCTCTTTTTCCTTTTCATTTGCAGTGCACCAATGGATGTTGACTGTGTTTTCTCAGAGGAATGGTATCTTTCAACAGGACAATTCCCCACGCCATACTTTCAGAATTTTTCAGAATTTATTGAAGAAAACTTTCAAGTGCTCCACTAGTTCCCAAATGAAACCTAACATGAAACCGTTATGATATTTTTAAGATTAAACTCAATCGTCTTATTCATAGTATAGACCAGGGGTGGCGAACCTTTATGGATCAACGTACCATTTTTTCTCAAGAAGTGTTTAATGAGGTACAGACGTGCCATCAAATAATTTTGACTTGTGATTATTGGGAAAATAATAAAACTAAATACTAACAACCCTGAACTCTATTTACTTCGAAAAAATATCTTTTAAACTGTATAGTTATAAATGTTTTAGTTATACGTGTAATTCAAATTAAAGTAACATTAGTGTAACATCTGTTGTTGCAGATTGGATGACAAATAACTTATATTAGGAATGTAAGATGTTACTTTTAGTAGAATGCATGTCGAATTGGAGTCATCTGCCAAATGGTTTCTAAGCAATTACTTATTTTTGCAGTTGCTCACTTTTTTGACAAGAAGATTTGTGATTTGCTTAAAAATGCCGGTTTACAGACGATGTTCTGCATACCTCTATTCCAGAAAATAAAACACATACGGCTCTGCCACCTTTACTAATAATGCCATGTTTCTTGGTCCACCAAATTTGAAATTCTTTGTTTCACTAACTCGCTTGTTTTTTTGCTGAATTAGCCTTGTTGAATAACAGTTAAAAATCGTAAATATAGCACAGATAAACTTTAAAATACAGTTGCTATGCGTAGACTGCTATATGCGTAGACAAACTTTACATCATAAGCTATTGTAGTCTGCGACGTTACTAAGGCAAGACAATAACGTGCGAGTGTGCTCCTCGCCGCACCGCAACCAATTACTCGCGTTTGTTCGTAATACTTCATAGTTCATTGAAATAAAATGCGAACAATTTTTATCACCGGCGTGCCAAAAATATTCTTTCTCATGCCATCAATGGCGCGCGTGCCACTGGTTCACCATCCCTGGTATAGACATTTAATCATGCTGTCAGTTATAATTGGACATACTGCAATCTCCATGACTTCAAATGCTTGTGGCAACCTACTGCAATCTTACTGATTCACTTCCACGTTGTCTAGCCAAAAGACGGCTAAGTGAGGCTTATAAAAATGTGGGTCGTCCCTGTATAAGGCTTAAACATTACTTTGAGTGAATTAAAAATCACGAGAATGCTAAAGAAAGCACACAACTTTTGTCTTCGTTATTGTTTGTAGCATGGAATTTCTTTTTCTTAATTTTAAAAACGTTACTAGAAACCTTATTAATAAGTTCTGCCAACAAATGTACAAATAAAACTCGATTAAACATTGCACCGATCTAACAAACATTAAACCTCTCGATCAGACACTTTACACTTAAAATAAATATTATTTTAGTGTTAGTAATTATCGTATTTTAAAATCGATATTTATAGTATGAATTCTTATATAGTTTTTTTCATTAAATTTAGTTAAAGATTTATGAAGAGAATTTTAACGCACTAATAATATTCTACAATACTAACTATAATATTCTACTATATGCAACTATATATATATATATATACTAACTTAGTACTTACTAAATAACATAAAGATTTAAGTTTTTGAAACTTCTATTGTATAATTATTTTGAATATTTTATGTTTTTTTTTCTTTATTGAGTGAAATATCCCACTATGAAATTTAGGTTTCATTTTTCTGATAACTATTTTGCAACAGAAATGAAAATTATTTGGCTTTACTTCAAATAAAACACAATAGAGCAGGCATTTCGATCGAGTTAAATTTTACTAAGGATTATAGAATAGTTAAAGTAAGATTAATGGTTCTTTTCAACGAAATCCAATCTAATTGTTTTAACAATAAGAAAAAATAATCATTAGAAAGAGAAAGAGAAAATATTTATATCTTCTTAAAACAAGTTCTGAAGAAAATTTTCCTAAAAAAATGATGTCAGTTTTGCAGGTTTTATATCATTTCAAAATGCTTTTGAATATATTTAGAAGAAGTTATTTAAATATCCCACAGTTTACAGCATTTCGTATTGTGCCATGATTTTACGCAAGACAAGAAAAAACTTTTATAGTTGAATATTTTTTTTCTTTTTACAAGTTTTCCATGAATGTCATAATTCTGAATTTACTATACCGCTATATGATGAATAAATATACCTCGGTCTAAATTTTGAACAATATTTAATTTGCTTTTAGAAAGTTGATTGTATTCAAGTTAGGATATGTTTAAAACTTTTAATTCTTAACTTTAAAGATGCTGTAAACTGAACTAATGATGGAGATTACTTTGGTCTGTGTGATTTTACTATTAAAATTACTATGAAATCTAGGTAATTCCTTCTACAACTAGATAACTCTAAATTTTTTAGATCAATATTTCTTGAGAAAAAAGCATATGATAGTAGCATAAGAATTACTTGGAAAAAATAATTCATCAGATTGAGAAATTTTATTGCAGGAATTACAAGAAATTCAAATATTTCAACGAATTTAATTATAAAAGAACGAACGAATTGACGATAATTTCTCTCTAGAAAAATTTCTAGCGATATGAAATAATCATTGTGAATATCGAGAACAAAATATTTGTACCTACCCATTGTTTTGGAAAAGCTGTGTACAATCACTTTTTTTTCATATGTTTATAAAATATTTAAAATTCAATCTTAATTTTCCGCATCGTTCTTTTGAAAAAGAATATTCATAATTATCGAATTTTATTATGCATATTAGCATCAATAGATGGCAGTAGTGTGTCAAGAAATTTTGCAACTGAATATAAATATGTTGTATTTAACTATGTATGACAATTCCTCTGACACAAATAAGCATTTATTAATATTTTTAAAATTTGACCTAAAAAGACGTATCTTTTTTATTGAATTTATTTTAAATGGATGCTTGGAAAGGAACACTTATTTATTTTATTATTACGTTGGTCAACATTTAAGATTAACGTTTTAAGCAAATAGAAAATAAGTCAAATATCTAAACAAAAAGCTAGAAACAAAATAAGAAAAAAAGCAAAAACAGAAAGAAACTTTATTAAAGCATAAAGCAAGCTCCTACAATTATTTTCTGGTTTCCTTTGAAGAAAAATAACATTTTAATTAATGCATATTTGATTTCCGTTTTTCTACGCGGAAGAAGAGGTAAGTAATTCGCATATAAAATGTGCCCAGTTATTTTAGTCAGAAATTAAATAATATAAATATAATTTTAACAATAAGAATTAAAGAATTTTTTGAAAGGTATTTTCTTAAATCCCCAAAGTTTTTAAATTAATAAAATTTATTTTTAATAATAATGACATTGATATAAATCTATCATATTTTCAACGGTTGGAACAATGCCATTTAAGCGATGAAGAGCCTGTTGTATGATTTTGTTGACAATAATTGCATAATATTATAGATGTACAAAGATTTAAAAGCTAATTTGAGGCAGAAAAAAAGATTAACTAAAAATGTTTAGAAGTTCGATAAATAAATCATAGATTTGCGAAATATCTTTATTTTTTATTAGTTAATTTATTTTTTGAAAAAAGAAAATCAATACTGGGCTTTGAAAGTTTGGAATGTGAAAAAATAGACATATTTCTTATGATAAAAATAAGAAAAATTCATTTATATAGAATTGAACGGAAATTTTCCTGGATCGATAAAAGTTTTGCTGAATGTGAGGAATTCTATTAATTTTACGCTATCAAAGCATTTATTGTTTGTTTTATTTTTTCTCCAGCAGTTTATAAGAAAACTGTTCTTTCAGACTGTTCTGGCAATTAAGAGTATATAACGTATTCTTGACTTAAACAAAACGAAAATTAACTAATTATATATTACTTATATTTTTCCTTGGCCTGCAAAATGTCCTAAAATGATAGCTTCAGACCTGATCAACAGGCCCTACATACAATAAATCTGGTTTTGTTAATTGTAGACAAATATTTTTGAAATCATATTTAAGGCAATATCAAAAATTCATATCCTGTATACCACTTTTAGCATGCAAAGAAGAAAACTTAAACTGAAAGGAAGAAATTAGAAAAATGATAGCTTCTTACTGTTGCCATAAAATAATTTCCACTCTGTTAATGCACATATAAAATCAAATTGTATCCATCTTTCTGTAGAATACAACACATATACACTTTTCTTTTATTTTAATTCATCAAAAGTTTTTAAGGAAATTTTGTTTGAAAGTGAGCTTTTTATTCCAAAAGTATAACTTCGTATTAGGATGTTGTATATTGCTTGAAAATGGTCTGCCTAAGTCAGGGATGGGCATTGAGTTGATCGCGATCGACCGGTGAAACGCCAAAACATTTTAGGGTGTCAGCTTATACTAAGACCTAAGACGCTTATACTAAAAGAAACATATTTATGGAGCATGGACGCCAACCAGAATAGAGAATCGACTTAACACAGTCGATGTGGCTATGTTTACTTCAGCAAATGATTCGAAATCTGTAGACGGCGCTTGCACCCTCACTGGAAGCGAACGATGACTCTTAACACTTTCATTGCTTCTGTGTGTGTGTGTGGCAGTAGGGGAGATCACTACGATGCCAGGCGCAGAAATGAATTTTTCCTCCCACTCCGACTGAAGAGGATATTAAATGTTGTTAACCAATTTTTCCCGCTATAGTACGGTATTAGTTATTGAGATATCATCCTACAAACCGCTCTTTCACGGGATTGGGTTCTCGAACTGATACCATATCACGTGATGACGCGGGAATCGGCAGCGAACAAATGTATGTACATACGTTGGTTTCAGATTCATCGGTGCATGTATGTTCTTTGCTCGCTGTATTGAATACATCCACGCTGCCCGGCTAGCAGTCGCACATAGATGCTGAAGCATTCAACTTGGCAATTTTGTGCTACTTGTGTTTTTGTAGTAAAAATATTAATCTATCATATTTTAAAAAGGGTACCAATGTCGAAAATGAGTGTTAAGAAAAGAAGCCATACAACTTTGACACAGAATTGTCACACCTACGCCAGTGTGTGAACTGCAACACCTTAAAATCATTAAAAGTAGTCCGTACCCTGGAAAAGTCTCGAACCCCTGCAAGCATATGCAAGGGTGGGGGTGCACATGCAGGGCAGGGACTTTTGCAAACATGCAAAGCACATGCTGTATGTAAAAACAAAACAAAAATTAATTAATCTTGTTTTTTCGCAAGATTGTTTAATTTCTAAAAGAATGTGTACAGTTATCCATTTTTTTTTATATTGTACTAATTGATTAGTTATTTTCACTTGAATATAAAATATATAAAATTAAAAAAATAAATTAAGGGTTAATTTTAATTATATTCTTGAAAATATTTTGATTTAAACAGGTTTTTAATAGTTCATGTATGTTAAGGATTTACTTCCCACTATTAGCAATACTGTAAATATACATCTAGAGACATAGTAAATATATTAGTATTATATAGTGTGAATGTAGCAAAACACAAAAACGACATTTCATTTGTATCAGTTTGATTGAAATTAGTTTCCGTGAGAAAAATGTCGCATTTATATTATTTAAATGAATATTATGTCGCATATGTCGCCTTCGTTCCTCTGAATTGATATCAAATGGCGAGAACGATAAAAGAGCTGGAATTCTTCAATACATTTCCACTAAAATACATTAAGATCACTAAAATTTAACATGAAAAAAGCTTTATTATGAGATACTTTTAACTAAATATCCTTCGAGTTCTAAGAAAGTTTTTCCATTGCTTTTTTTTCTGTTTTGCATTTGCTTTGTTTCCATTTAGTAAAAAAAAATACTCCTTCTTTTTGTAAATTTATCACTTAATATTAAGTAAAATGTTTGATTCCTTAGATTCTAAAGGTATCCGAACATGTTCGAAGTAATTTTTTAAATAGTATTCTAGAACATTATAAATACTTTTTTAAGGTTCACTACCGATAAATATTACTGTTTAACTATATATATATATATATATATAGCAAAACTTAAAATAAGTTATCTAAATTTTGCAAAAATCATAATTATATCCGAAATTTTAGCAATTTTTTGAAAATTCTTTAAAGCAGCTAGAGAAAAAAGTAACAAACTTATGCCAGTAAAAGAATTATTAAAGTAAAGGACATGCATTTATCAATGAAATGTACTAAATTTTTTAATGTTTTTCTTAAATGTAAAAATTCTAGAGGTGATAGAATGAATTTTATAAAAAAATTTAATATATTTATTAAGTCATTATTTAAATTATATATATATATAATATGAGTTAATATTCATAACTCAAAAACATTCATACAGTAAGCATTATTTTAGTACATTCTCAAGAAAATGATACGAGGGTGAGTAGGAAAGTAAGTTTACCCTGATGACTGTGGCCAGAGTTGTGTATGAAAGTCAAAACATATTATGATACATTAAAGATAAGGTATAACTTTATTTTTCTACGTAAGTACCAAGTACATTGGAGCATTTGTCACACCGCTTGATACGCTTCAAAAAGCCCTCCAAGAGAAATTCAGGACTTTGCATCTTTTGAGTTTGCTCATGTCCGCGATTCCAAGTTCTTCCACTATTCCATCAATGGTTATACGCCGATTTGATTTAATCATGTCATCCACCTTCCTCAAAACATCATCAATGACATCATCATCATTGAGCACAATAGGCGCCTTGACAACTGACCCCGACATACATAGAACAATGCATAGCGATCAGTTTAGAACAGGAATGCCGAACCATTGGCACGCGTGCCATTCATGGCACGCAACACAATATTTTAGGCATGCCAGCCATCAAAATGGCTTGCATTTTATTTCAGAATAGCAAAGTTCACTATGAAATATTGCGAACAAACGCGAGTGATCGGTCGCGGTGCGACGGGGAGCACACTCGTTTGTTATCATCTTCATTTAGTTACGTCGTGGACTACAATTACTTATGATGCAAAGTTTGTCTACGCATAACATAGTCAATTTTATTGACACAACTGTATTTTAAAGTTTATTTGTATTTTATTTACAATTTTTAAGTGTTATTTAGCATTGCTAGTTCAGCCAAAAAATAAAAAGGTCAATATAGTATTTGTAACAGAGAAATTCAAATTTGGTGAAATATGGCATTATTAGTAAAGGCGACAAAGCGGTTTTATGTTCTGGAATAGTGATACGCAGAACATCACCTGTAAAACGACATTTTGAATCAAATCGCAAATCCTCTTGTCAAAAAAGGGAACGACAGCAAAAATAATTAATTGCTTAAAAACCAATTGAAAGTTGACACCAATTTAGCATACATTCCTTACTAAAAGTAATATCTTACAATCCTAATATAAGTTATTTGTCATCCAATCTGTAACAACAGAAGTCACTATAATGTTGCTTTGATATGAATTACACTTATAACTAAAACATTTACAACTATGCAGTGCAAAAGTTAAATCAAGAGTTTTGTGTTCTTATTGCTTAGTTTTATTATTTTCCCAATAATCACAAGTCAAAATAACTTAAAGGCACGTTTATACCTCATTAAACACTTCTTTAGAAAAAATGGCACATTAATCCAAAAAGGTTCGCCACCCCTGGCCTAGAACATCTCTTGCGTTACCATGAGGATGACAATGTCTTTCTGTTTCGAATTGTGACGAAGGATGACTCGTGGGTACACCATTTCACTCCCGAAGCGAAGGTCACACCAATGGAGAAAAAAATCCGTCATCACCTGTCCGAAAGTTCAAAACAACTCCCTCTGCAGGTAAAGTGCTCCTCGCAGTTTTCTGGGACGTTCAAGGAGTTTTGTTGCTGGACTTTTTAGTGGTTGGAACCATGAATACTACTTAGCACTGTGACACCCTGTCGAAATCGAAAAGGGCGTTTCGGCGTTCGTTCTGTTGTTGGATGATAATGCGAGACCACTCTTGGTGACGGCAACGCAAAACCATATTGTAACTCTTGGTTGGGAGCGCCTACCCCATCCGCCATACAGCTCTCATCTCGCACCTAGTGACTCTCTTCTGTTTCCGGCTTTGAAGAAGAATTTCGCCGGAAGGCGCTTCGGAATCAATGCTGAAGTCAAACAAGCCGTTAAACGTTTTTTCCGTATGCAAGGCCCTGAATTTTTCTTGGGGGGCTTTTTAAAGCTTATCAAGCAGTACGACAAATGCCTCAGTGTACTTGATACTTATGTGGAAAAATAAAAGTTATGCCTTATCTTTAATGTCTCATTCTATGTTTTGACTTTCCTACACAACTTTGACCACAGTCGACGGGGGTCACTTACTTTCCGACTCCTCCTCGTATAAATATCAGGTTTAATAAGTTTCATAGAAATACATTTATAATATTTTCAGTTGTCATGACACCATGATACATGTTGAATCATTTAAATTCCCACTTCCGGTAGATTAAAGATAAACTTCCGATTTTTCTAATTTTGTGTAACGCATAAGAACTTGGCCTCTAGGTAACGTAGAAACAAAATATAATGTATTTTGTATAGCCCAACGATTGATCTATTCAATAAAAGAAAACAAAATGCGTGTTTTGATTGAAATTGGACATTCCAACGTGTTCTAATACTATAACATGAAAAAGGGACTAAAGGAATATGTTTTAAATTTCAAAATTTATGCTGGTAAAGAAAGTATATTTAACGCAAGCAATTACTAATATTGTTTATTTATTGCAATAAACATTCCTAGATATCTATATGAGTGGATCAGAACAGAGCAAATGCTGTGTTATATGACATCCATATTTAAATAATAAATGGCACCAAACCTTTTTGGTGCCTGTAAACTTGTGGGTTCTTTTCGGATCGGGTCGTGTTCGAATTGTGAAAAAAGTAATTGCAGTCAGAATTTTGTCCCTCAGTTTTATTTCACTCCTTCTATGTGCAACACTTCATAAAAAGAAGAAAATATTAAGATGGTACTAGATTACAATCAATCGCCCAGCCGTCTTCTTTCCTCCGACCACGTTTTTCTCGCCTTCGGGTTTTTCGCTACCGCTCTCCTTTCTTCCCTGGTTCCGTCTCTTCCCGTCTGGTCTCCCCTGTCGTTGCCAGGTCCTCCTCTGTATATAGTGGGCCCGCTGCCAGATCTCGTGTGTATCCTTCGACCTGTTGCCAGGTGCAAGCAGTAGATCCTTACAGTGCCATTTATTATGTAATATGGAAACTAAAATAATAGCATACTCTGATCATTTTTATCATTGTATTAGTCGATCGATTTTTGCTTCAGTTCTAATCGTATTTTATTTACATTTTGAATAATTTTTACTTTTTTTTTTGTTGCTTTATTTTGTAAATTGTTTTATTATATTTTTATTTCAGTTAATTATTTTTTTTTAATTTTTAGTGATCATCAAATATTTTTATACTTCAGATGAAAATTGTTTTCTTAAAGGGAAGTTTAAGCAAATGAGGTTAACAGAGACTTAAGCGGCTCATTTTGTGATCAAGTCTTTATTTGCCCCTACTGTTTGAAAAGGCATTTAAGGTATCCGACTACCCTAAAATCATGATTTTTTCAAAAATTGTGAAATTTTTCTTATGGTTTTATTTTATAGACCATCTTATTATCTTAATAAAAATACCAAGTTTTTTATGTTCCATTCTCGAGAACAAAAACTTCAGGTGTTTTATTAAAAGCAGATTCCATAACTTTACACAAGGTGTCAAACTTTAAAATGCGTTTTACTCGAAAATTGTTTTTTCGAAAGCTCAAACGGGGACGGAGATTGCTCAAAAAGTTTTGAAAATAATTTAATGAAATCTTTGTAATGTTCTATGTCACAGTGAAAGTGTTTTAACCTTCACATTTATCAATCACTGTTTTATTACAAAATTTACAGTCCTTTATGTGAATATAATCACTGTTTTTTTCAGCAATTTCATATAATAACTAAGACAAAATGCTTTAGTTTTTGTAAAAATTAAAATATCTCTTATCCTGAAGGTCATTTCAAACATGAATACCAAAGTAACACATCAAAATTGAAAAATTGAAAATTTGTTCATTAAATTTTTGCACAGAGCGGGTCCCGTTTATGTAATTCTTTGTACATTTTCACCAATTTTTTCGCATTTTAGTAATAATAATTTTTTTTTTCAGTTTTCAATTTTAGGTTTTTTTTTTCTTAAAATATAATAAATCTAAAAATCAAAAAAATCCCCATATCTCCATTTTTTTCAAAAAAAAATAGTTGTCGCAAGTAGTCGGATACCTTAAGAGTAACAACACATCATCATAAATATTGTCCTTATTGGAGATGAGAGAAAAGTATGTATGAGAAAACTATTCTAACAAGATACTTTTAAAAAGTGGCATAAGTTGACATATATTTCTTACTTCTTTGAAAAGAAAATAGAATTTAAATTTTGGTGAAAATTAATTTACATTTTATTTATAAATTAAAGTTATATTTCTAATATTTCTTCAGGAAGAGCAAAATTAAAGATATTTAAATAGGATGTACAAAATTTCACGTATATTTATCTTCTTCAGTTGTGTTTATTTTATTACAACTAGGAGGTACCACCTGCCCGCCTAACGGTAACTGCTCATACTCATTGCTCAAATTGTAAAACTGTAATTTACATGTAGTATGGAGTTATATAAATTTGTCTTTGATGTGTTCCCACATAAGAAAAGCATTATTGTCTCCAATAATTAACAGGTACACACACAACAAAAAAAAATCCTTAATTTGTTAGGCATTATTTGTGGCGACTTGATAACCCTATGGGAAACTTTCTGGGTGCATTTGCGCTGTCTGGATCCATTCCTGATTTCGATAGTTTGCGTATAAAAATGTAAACATATCGTTTTGAGTACAAAAATGTTTAAAAAAAATATAATACAACAAAGATGAGCGGGGGATTATGAGTAATTACTTTATTATTATGTTAAAATTTTTAAATAAATAAAGAAATTTTTGTTTTAAAAACCCTTTTTGTTATCTACTTGAAACATGGGTAACGTACCCCCCTGCCCCCATTCGGGGGCCCCCGCTGCTAACCCAAAGGAGTTTTGGGGTTTTGGGGGCCCCAAACTTGAGTTTTAGGGGGCTTAATACCCCGCTACTCCATGACTTGAAATTTTTTTTAAGATATTCATGAGGGGGGGTTTTTTTGGGGGGGTACCTGGGAAACACTTTATGTTTCAAAAAAATTCCTTTAGTAAATTTGGGCTCTACTTCCTTTGTTCATAAACTTTTGGTAACAGCGGAATTATTTATAAGCTCAAGCAATTTTAAAAATAAACAAATTTATTCATTTACCACACACCACATGTTTTTTAAAAAAATTCAAAAAATTTTTATGTTTCTTTCCCCTATGTTGTGAAATGTAAACTACAATATTCTTTTTATAAAATATGAATATAACATAAAATGAGGAAGCATAAGTTGTGATAATATTTTCGAGCGATTGATTATATAATACCTTATGAATTACCTTGTAATTCTTTTCTTCTTTGAAACTGACGTCATATAAGAGACTTTTTTTCTTAATATTGTCTAGACGGACTGAAACCACTCGTGCAGTAAATCGACATTCCCACCCACGCTTCAGATGATTTTTTTCTGTTTTCGTCCATGATCCTTTCAATCAATAGGAAGAACAGAACTAAAGATATTCTGCCGATGATTATGCATAACATTTCCAAAAAACAAATCCAGTGTTTCTTTATAAATTGAGGTACCCGGGCAAATAAAAAATTTGAGCATTTTTGTTTTTTATTTAATTTTTTTTTTGGGGGGTTGGTTGTGGGTTTTCAGATTTTTAGAAAAATTTTATGGGAAAAATTTGGGAAAAAAAGTAAAATGAAAAGTTTAAATACATAAAAAAAATTACATAAACATACTGAACAAGAAGTTTGTAAACTAATTTTCAATCTTTTAACATTCATACGTGCTGCCATTTTACTCATTTTTAAATGATCGAAAAATTGTAAAAGATATTTCAAATTTTACAAAAAATAAAATTTAAATCACTAAAATTTTTTTAAAAAATTTTCGGGGTGTGTAAATTATTCCAAATTTCCAAAAAAAATTTTTCAAATTTTGAAAACAGTTATACTTGGTACTTTTTCCCTTTCGCCCGGGCAACAATTGTCCCCAAAAATGGAAAAACGACGCCAAAGGGAATTTTCCACTGGTAACTTTTTAAAATTTTTAAAAAAATTGCGGTCTTTTCTTACGAACGTCTTTTTCATAATCGGGGCCCCTGATTAAACTTGAAATTTTCGAGCAGTCTGTAGCAAAACTGCCCAGATTTTGAAAATTTGTTTGGGAAAATTAAGATGGGATTTTTTTTTAAAAAAAAAACAATGAGTTTCAAAACCCCCTAGAGGTTTTTTGAAGTATAATTGGAATTATCAAACCCCTTGCCCCCTGTGGCGGCAACAACCTCGGATATGGATGCAAGTTACTCGTTTTTTAGTCAGGGAAAATGACGGGACTCCAGGGAAAGTGCTTTACTGGTGAAATGTTTTTCCGAAAAGAAAACTCTGCTACCGAAACTTTGCTGAAATTTTGGTCTTTTAAAGGCCTGAAAGGTCCGATTGGTAGTCGCTAACAAACATTGGAAATTTGAAGTATCGGGAATATTGGGGATTCAGCCAAGAAGGGGACGAAAGTGTGTTGCAGCATAGGTAGTGGATGATATGTAGGGACGCAAGTGGAGGAAGACTGATCACAAACCATCGGCAGTACTAGTGTTCAGCGTATTACAGCATCTGTTGACCAACCTCGTTCCACGGTTCATAAGATTCTTCGAAAGGTCTTACACTACTATTCTTATTAACTGTCACTAGTGCAACAACTCTTACCAGATGATCTGGTTTGTCGACAAACTTTTGCGTTGCGGTTTCTTGCAATAGTTGAGCTCCGGAATGAATGTCCATGGAAAATTTTGTGGACCGACGAGGCCAACAAAAAAGTGTGGTTAACAAGCACAATTACTGTATTGGGATGGTACAAGCCCACATCAATTCCTAAAAATTTCATTACACTCTTCGCATGTAGTGGTTTGGTGTGGCTTTACTGCAACCTTTAATGTAGGTTCTTTTTTCTTTCGAAAAACACAACATCATAGGGCCTGTGACATGCATAGTCACCGGTCACTGATGCGCTTCATTATTAGAACAATCCGTTATTCCAGCTCTTCAGACATGGCGAAGTGATACAACCGCAGTGTTTATGCAGGATGGTGCTCATCCACACATCGCCCATTGTGTTAAACAAGTGCTCAGCCGCCATTTTGGTAACGACAGAAACATCAGCAGGAATTTTCCTACAGCCTGGTTTCCTATATCCCCCGACTTGAATCCTTGCAACTTTTGGCTGCGGAGATATCTCAAGGACATGGTCTACCATAATCCCATCACATCTCTATCCGGCATTAAAGAAAGCATAGAATGCCATGTGCGTAACATTCCCCAGTTCGTGCTGTTTTCAACAGTCGAACATGCGATTTTACACTCCAGATGGTAGCAGATAATAGTGGACAGTATATCGTGCATGTTTCGTAAACTTTTGTTAATTATTTATATTTCTCAAGAAAGCTATGATACGCCACTTCTAGGGAGGGTTTTTGAAACTCATTGTTTTTTCCCCTCCATAAAATTGCCATCATTTCATTCAGCCATTACCCAATTTTCATACAGTTTTTGGTGCAGACTGCTCGCAAATTTCAAGTTTAATTATGGACACCCGGTACATCACAAAAATAGATGAAAAACCATTAGAACTAACATTTATGTCATTTCTATGTGAAGTTTTTGTGTTGTCGGCAATAAAGCCTGCTTGGCGAGATTTGCGCCTGCGAAACGGAAAACAATTTCTTGTTCTAGTAAACGGAAAATAAAACACATGGTGTTTTTATAACCCCAATAAATAGGCTTAGAAAGTTAAACCATAAAATAATTTTATCAATTTTTGACGCAATCTGCGACTTTATGATAGTCGTATACCTTTAAGTATAAATAAAAAATAAAATAACAAGATTTGTATTTGAAATAGAAAATTAAATGGACTGATGTGTTTTTTTCATTTATTCAAACATTGTGCTCAGTTAAAATGATAATACCAATGTCTATTATAAAGTTTTGCCTATTAAAGAAGATATTATAATAACATTTTGTCTTATATGTACTTCCCTAGTACAATATTTCTAAGTGAGTCATAAAATAATTGAGCTTTTTTCTACATTAATTACTAGAACTTCGTCACCATGGCAATGCAGCTCAGCTGTTAAAACGGAAAGTGGCCATGTGACTAAAAATGTTGAACGTTTACTAATCGATTTTGAATCGACGTTTTCAATCGTAATCTATTCACTAAAATAATAAAACAATTCTATAAAGCAAGATATTAGTTGAAAAGTTTTTAGGGCATTTCGTTGTAAAATTAATTTTAAAAAATAGCAAGCAAACGAAATTTTCAATGGTTTATCTTTAAAATTTTATTCCAAAAAAAGATCGATTTAATAACTAGATAAATATTTCATTGCAAATTTTTTTCCGTCACTCATAAATAATTTCCTGAGTCACGTACAAATAACTCTTGAATTCTTGCTGAATTCTTGTTCTTTAAGTGTTAATAGCATTTGTTGCTCTATATCTCACAAAATCTGCAACCTGTAATCTTGTTCTTTAAAAATTATCTTGAGACATTACCATGGAATGAATTAAA
Organism: Trichonephila inaurata madagascariensis; assembly: GCA_019973955.1. NCBI lineage: Eukaryota > Metazoa > Arthropoda > Arachnida > Araneae > Nephilidae > Trichonephila > Trichonephila inaurata. Next base: position 34,140 of record BMAV01006269.1, read on the forward strand.
TGGAAGCAGTAAAAAGATAATTAAAAATATCAGTTGAATAAGATTAGAACAATTTAATTTATTTAAAAAATAAGCTTTCTTTCTAATTTAATTTGAATAATTAATTTGTAACTAAATATAATTGTGATTTGTAGTAGAAAATAAAATTGCGTTTTAATCCCAGTTGAAAGAGTAACTGTTTGGCAGGAAATTTCATTAATTAACCAAAGCATCTAACCTCTGAAGTGATTAAAATGAGTGATTGCCAAATTTTTGCAGGCCAAATTTTCAAGCACATTATATTGATTTTCATATATTATTCAACTGTTTTAATTTTATTCTGAGAAAATAGATAATACGAAGCAGCACAAATATCTGTTCAGTTTCTTTAAGATGACAAATCAGTTAATAAAAATTTTGTAATGACTTCTTTTTCTAGCAAGTAATATCACAAAATAAAGGCTGCAATTAATATTTTCTTTTTACTTATTTGCCGATGACAACTAGAAAAAAGCATTTAAGTGACAACTTCTCTTTAATTTCAAGAATTTTCAACATAGAGTATCGATAAGATAAAAACCGTGTAATTCCGAGACCGATGATTCTATAATTGATACATTTGACTGGCAAGATATATCAGGTGCATACGAAAGTCCTAATCGTTTTTTCATAAGCCAATTTTCTATGGAATTGACACTTCACATGACGTTGTAATGACCGAAATCATCGGCCGATCAAACGTGTGGATGCTTAAGGTATCCGACTACTTGCGGCAACTTTTTTTGAAAAAAATGTAGATAAAGGGATTTTTTTGTGATTTTTAGATTTATTTAGTACGTTTTAAGGGAAAAATTCTAAAATTGAAAACAGAAAAAATATATATGTATTATTATTAAAATGGGAAAAAACTGGTGAAAATATATTGTGGGTTGATGAAACGAGGCCTGCTCTAGCTGGCTAAAAAAATTTTATGAACAAATTCTCAATTTTTCCATTTTGATGTGTTACTTTGTTATTCATGTTTGAAATGACCTTCAGGATAAGAGATATTTTAATTTTTACAAAAACTAGAGTACTCTATCTTAGTGATTATATGAAATTGCTTAAAAAACAGTAATTCTATTCACATAAAGGACTGTGAATTTTGTAATAAAGCAGTGATTGATAAATCTGAAGGTCAAAGCACTTCCACTATTATGCAGAACATACACAAAAAATTTCATTAAATTATTTTCAAAACTTTTTGAGCAATCACGGTCCCCGTTTGAGCATTTCGAAAAAAACACATTTAGAGTAAAACGCGTTTTAAAGTTTGGCATCTTGTGTAAAGTTATGGCATCTGCTTTTACTAAAGCACCTGTAGTTTTTTTCTAGTGAATGGAAAATGAAAAAAATTTGGTATTTTTAATAAGATAATAAGATGGCCTATAAAATAAAATCATAAGAAAAATTTGTCAGTTTTTGAGAAAAATCATGATTTTAGGGTAGTCGGATACCTTAACATGCAAACGCATTGTATTCACACAGTCTAGCAGCCTCAAAAAATCCTTGGTAGATGTAAATGGAAAGTGAGAAGGAGTAAGTGATACACCGTTTTTTGTATATGAGTTCGATAAAAAGAGTATGGCAGTCGCAGCAAGTCGCAATGTTCGTCAAGTTTACGGTGAAGATGAAATTCCGATTTGGGAAGGAGACAGAAGCTGCCAAGATCAGGCTAGGAGTGGACGACCATCACACTTTGGAGAAAACAATATTGAACAAGCCACAGGGAACAACCCGAATCCGACTGTGCAAGAATTAACAAAGATCTTCAACGTACACCGGACAATTTTTGAAAGACGACTGGGTAATTTGAATCTTACGGAATTTGGATCATTGGGTTCCACATAACTTAACAGCTAAGAAACGGGATGACCGAATCGTCACCTCTGTTTCCTTGCTTTATCGATACAAAAATGACCTATTCTTGACACGAATTGGGGCAAGATATGATAAGTGAGGTATGTACCGTAATGCAAAGCGTCGTAATACTGTGTGTCACCCTTCTGATCCACCTGCATCGACTTCGAAAGTTGAACTTCATCCCAAAAATGTGTTATTGAGTGCGTGTGGGATGTGCAGGGAACAATTCAGTCGAAGATCCTGCCGCTCAACCAAACCATCACTGCTGCTTTCTACTGTCTGCAGTTAGACAGGCTGCATTTAAATTTGGCATCAAAGCGACCTGGTCTCATAAATCATCGTGGTGTTATCCTTCGCCACGATAACACCAGATCACATGCTGCTGTCATCACTCGCCAAAATATAAAGGGCTTTGGTTGGGAGGTTTTACCCCACCTTCCTATTCTGATTGATTGGCACCAACTGACTACCATCTCAGAAAGTCTTTGGTGATCTTGATGCTGTGATAACTGCCGTGGAATTCATATCCTACCAGAGAGATGGCAAGAGGTTATAGAGCTAGCTATGAGGATAATGCTCAATCATAGGTAATGTTCATTTTGCGTTTATCTGCTCTTCTTTACGAGTAATAAAAACGGCTGAAACTTTTGCACTCATCCAATAAAACGTATGTAGACGTTTCTTTTTGAGAACATTAAAAGATATTGAAAATATTAAGCTCATCAGAAAAGTAGTCAAAGTTTTTGGTAAATTTGTATTGAGAGAAATTATTTATATAATTAAAGTTAATAAATTTATTTTTAAATGAGTAATTATTTCTCAGACTTCTGGCTGATATAGCAAATTGAATACTTTTGTATGCCAAAGCAACCAATCATAATAAATTAATAAAAAAAGAGAATTCAAATAAGATCGTGTGGTTTCAAAGAAATAATTTTATTCATACAGAACAGAATAGTATAACGAAATTCACTGCTCACTGTAGGATAGTATTATCAGAGTATAATGTAAATGGTGGAGTAATTTTCTATAAAAAATGTTCCAATTTCAACTCCTGCTCTGCAATGTTGTGTGAAAGCACAACCTTAAATTTTATTTATCTATATAATATCAAATAAAGTATTAATATTACCTATATTACCTTAATAATAAAAATAGTTACACGGTAATTTAGCACCATTTAGACGTTTTTGATAATATTTTATTTGTATTTGCACAAAAATAAGTTACATTGAAACAATCTTCGAAAACTTTTAAGATATCTATCTGATACTCAGTTAACGAACAAAAAGTTCTTTATCGTTAAGAACTGTTTTTATCAGAAGTGGAAAGTGACTTTGTTACGATATATTATAGTAAACCACATCGGCAGACGGTTTTATTGATATTTCGATCATCCTCTGCAGCTGTTAGTTATCCAGACAGTCCTTCATTAAGTTTCTCTAAGTAAAAGATGAAACGTAATGAGAGATTCGTAAATTGAGGCAGTTTAGAAGTAATAAAGACTTGGTAAAGAATTTAAAGAATGTTTTAAAAATTCTTCAAGTTGTAATCTGTTAAAAAATACTTGAGATATATTTTATTTCTTCAGTCAGTGATAAAAAATTAAAGAAGTTATTGTCATAAATCCCATTCATAAGTGTTCTGCTCCTTTATACAACATTCAGTATATACAGAGGGATTCTCTCTAATATACCAACAAACTGATAGGGTGTGTAGCGGGTACAAAGAGGAATCAGAATCACACAGGAATGCAGTTTCACAAATGTTATAGTTGTGAACTATGGTACAAAGAAACAAAGAAAAAGAACAGAAATAGCAACACACCAATGGGACAGAAGACATTTTATTAGAAGGCCGAAACATCAGGTACCCGAAAGTACGGCCAGAAGTCGTCGGTAGGCCTCAAAGTGGTGCTGCATGGAGTTCTTTACGTTCTGGAATATTTCTCCCGGCTGTCTTGTGGTACATGACGCTGAACTGAGGGTTTCGTGAACTACGATCCTGTTGGAAGTAGTCATTTGAGATTCGTATCCGGGTAGTAAGGTAGTAGGATGAACTCGTATTCAAAAGAGGAATTGTTTGACATGCTGATCATGTATAGAGCTGAGGACTCTAATGGGAGGCTGGTTGTATCAAGAGCTTTCCCCGAACAGGCTTGTTCCATATCACGCGATCTTCACAACTGTGAACAGGATGTTACGTCATATTGTTTCCTTAACGAGAGCTACAATGAATCGACAATGAGCTATGAGGATACCGGACAATGAGAAGGCGGTCTCATGTCTGGTAAAAGACAATCCAAGTACTAATACTCGAGTGATAGCCCAACAAGTGAGTTTACCTCAATCCATTGACTGGAGCTATTACAGCAAACCTTTGGACAGAGGTGGGGATAGGTAGTGGTGGCCTGGTTCATTGGCTTGAAAGATCACCGGACCTGTCATACATGGACTTCTGGGGTTATATGAAGAGTACGGTATACGCGACGACTCTCGTTATTTCAGTTAAAGACCCCATCTTTCGAATATATGTTGCTGCTGGAAGGATACGTGATATTCCAGGTATCTTCCAAAACGTAAAGAATTCCATGGAGCGCCATTGTCAGGATTGCCAGACGAGGTTTGGTCGAAATATCGAGCTTCGGTTGTAGTACAGCCTTTCAATAAAATATTTTAATTCCCAGGAATGTGTTGCTATTTCTGTTCCTTTTCTTTGCTTCTTTACCTTATAGCTCGAAACTACGGCATTTGCGACCCTGCATTCTTACGTCACTTCGAGTCATCTCTGTACCCTCTACACACCCTGTACGTTTGTCGTTCTGGCAGTGAATCACCCAGTATGTTTCATATGTTCAATGCCTTCTCTGAATACTTATATCTACCTGAAACAAAAGATCCACTTACCAGAACCAATAAACCCCTCAATATTGAATCACAGTCACATAGATGACGATGACGCACATGAGCTGGCACCATATTCTCCAAATCTACATAAAACCAACATCACGTGGATGTATCTTTGAAACCGATATGCTTAACCCTCTTCATATCTTCTTAATTACGAGTCTTTAATGAAAATAGGGATCGAAAATACAGCTTAGCTAAATGTATGAATGAGGGAATATTAACGTCTCACTGTTCAGCTGCACGAGGGCTTTTGGCAACGGACCACGTAATTTTGAACCATGGTCAAGTGACGTGGACGACGCCTGAGCTGGCACCCTCTCTCCTAACTACCACGCCATACAAACGGGAGGACGTTTCAGCTCTCGACAGATTTAACGTGCATCGCTTCCCTACACGGCGGGTCTTTAGTGGTACTGGGCTCGAGCTCATGACATGCCTGCCATGATCCGATACCTTGACCGCTGGGCTACAGCAGCTCCTAGCTAAATG
>BMAV01006270.1:0-34774 GCA_019973955.1 Trichonephila inaurata madagascariensis
TAATTTAAATTCAAATTGCTTCTTAAAGTGTTTTTTTTTTTTACAAAGTCTGTTTTCTTACTTATTCTGAAAAGAATCACTGCTTATATTTTATTGTTTAGCTTATTAAAATAAATAGCTTTCTCAGTCCTATCACACACGTATATTTGGAGCAACCATTTCGCCGAATTTCGCGCAGCTGAGAGTGAAGGGTTTCCATAAACTAAACGACATGCTCTGACGTCAGCCGCACTCTATCTCCCCATTGTAAAATTACTCGCCAATTTTTTTGCTTCGGAAAAGGAACATCCAATGTTATTTCTTTTATTCCGCTCGCGCTTTTGATGAAGGTGTAGACAGAAATGGAGCCCAATTCTGTTTAAAATAGTACACGTCGTTAAAATATTTTACACCACTAAAATATTATACGCCATATCTGATGCGTTTGACGAATCCGTAGCTGCCAATCTTGTTTATGACGTAGGGCGCCGAAGAACTCCATTGCTGGAACTTCAAGCAACTTTTATTTGGAACAATTTTTTCATTTCAATAGGAAAAATTGTTCGGATTCGTTACTATGGCAGCTAGGTAGAAATTGTTCGGAACTGGTTGCTTTCAAGGAAAATTGCTCCAAATACGTGTACGTGTGATAAGGTCTTTAGAAGGGATCATTTTGATAAAAATTTTATTCAGTAATATCTAAAAAGAAACCTTAATTATTGTTTTTAATTAGTCAATTAATCAGCTTCATTAATATTGCTATTTTATTTCTAAAATAATTTTTTTTAAAAATGTAAACACATGCTTCAAAAGAGAATTAATCCACTGATTTACAGGATCGGGGCAATGTCCGACAAACTAAATATTAATGCAGTTATTTTTAGAAATGATAAGATTTATTGTGTTTAATATTTTAGAAAGGAATACTATAAACATCTTACGTTTTGAATCGCATTCTAATTCAATAATTGATTCCAGAGATTTTTTTTTAAAAAAAGGCTTTTAGCAACCCATATAGTTATCTATAAACATTCATTTAATATTAGAGAACCCATTTTGAAACACTCTATAATTCGGAAATTTTTCAACATAATTTTATGAATATTTAATATAACCTTATAAAAAAATTTAACTCCGCAATAAAAAAATTGGTAAACTTATTGAGGAATTTTTTTTAGAAGTTCCTTTTTAACTTAACTCAGTGGCGCAACAGCTCATGAGGGCCAAAGCCTGCTGTGCCCTTATCAGTATACGCGATCTTGGGCTCTGAGGTGCATGAGTAGATGTTCCGATCAGGTGGTCAGTCTGAAGCGAAACCCCCGGTGTTAAGTTCCCAAGCAAGCTTGGTACTCATTCTTAGACCCACTGAAGGGATGAAAGGCTGAGTCAACCTTCCCCAGTCCGGGGTTTGAACCTAAGACCTGTAGTGTGGAAGCGCGATGCACTACCACTCAGCCAATTAGTGTCCCATCTGAAGTTCGTTTTAAACACACTATTGATTAATCTCTTACGCCACAATTTCATTCCCTTTCAGTTATTAACGCTGATCTTAGTTTTAGCTTTTTTTATTTATGAAAATTGTTGAAGTTATTTAAAACTCCCATTTGTTTTACAACAGTATGTCAAAGCTACGGTAGCCGAATGGTCATGGTCACGAACTCGTGGACGTTGTTGTCGAGTCATGAGTTCGAAACCTAGTGTCATTGAATATCAACCATGCAGAGAGGCTAATGCATGTTAGATTTGTCATACCACGATGTTATCAAGTTAGTATGGATGTGAAAACTTGGTGTCAGCTCAGGTGTCATCCTCGTCACTTGAATCGTAGCTAAAAATTACTAGGTCTCTCACCAATAACCCTTGTGCAAGTATTGTGAGCAACTAATAACCAATCAGCTTGCAATAGAATCTATACTGGATGCTGAATTATTTGATTAATGTACTCATTTCCAACGATCAAAAATTTTAAATATGCCTTTTCACGATATTTTGATAAGATTCATTCAACAAAAACAGCGAAAGAATACCGATGTGCACACGAAACAAATCCCCAGGAGAAATAATTTAGTGATGGTTTTTATTTTTGACAACTGACATAATCGGAACAAGAGCTCATGAGTTGTAGACAAGATAAAACGATACTTTTTCTGGTTATGAATAATTTTTATACTTCTTCTGAAATTAAAGGATAAAATTAAAGGGGCAAATGAAGTAATAAAATGAATGACGTGCCTTATGTGTTCTAGAATAACCTCCACTAAAAATAACTTAAGATATAAAAAAAAACTTGTTTTGTTGGAATAAAGTAAACTATCGTAAAATCCGGTGTATGACGCACACCTCCTTTTTCCAATACCTACACTATTAGCTCACTCTCTCTATATATTTATTTATTTATATATTTATCTTGTTCAAATTTTCAATCGTTAATAAAATACTTTCTATTCAACCAATCAAGTTCAAATAATTTTTTTAAACTTGTAGTGGAAAACACTTGATGTTTATACAGTTTTTTACAATATTAATTCATTAATTATAATTAAATTTAATTAATTACCGGTTTTTGACGCCAACTTAGATTCGTCTCTATTGTTTTAACAATGTAACTGTTAAAATAAAGACAAAAGAGTTGGCGTCGAAAACTTGTTTTTCAGCCAAACCGGGTGTGCATTGTTACAAAAATGCAGACAAATCATGCTCTTTTTTCAATTCCAACTATTAGTTCACTCTCTCCCTATATATATAATTCAAATTTTCAATCATTAATAAAATACTTTCTACTCATCCATTCAAAGTAGGAATTGAGTTCAAATTTTTTTATATTACTTGTTATGAAGAAACCTGAAATGTGCGCAATGCTCTTATGTTTTGAAGCGATATTTTTCGAGGTATTACTCCAAACCTAAGAAAACAATAGTATCCTTCTATAACTGCAGCCCTTTAGGATCATAAGGCCTGTCATTTCTTTTAAATAAACAGTATTTCGATTTATAAGTCTAACTTTTTCTATGCTCATCTTTTTTTATTTTTAAACCTCTCATTTTTATACCCGGCGTTTAACGCTCACCCGTAAATTTCGATTTTATTTTTCGTGTTTAAAGTGCGCGTTATACGCCTTATTTTAACGGTACATCCGTATGATTTATAGACAAATTGAAAAAAAAAAGAATTCTGTATAAAGCCTACATGAAATAGCTAATGGAAATAACTCCACCCTTACAATTTAAACGCACCATTATTTTTTAAATCCATTCATATGAAAAAAACCCCAAAATTTCACTCATTTCAAATATTTACGAATATCCCCTTTCCATCCCTTTTTGTTTTTTCTCTGCTTACATTTTTTGATAATATGAAATAAATTTTGATCCTTAAGTTCATTCCACTTTGGTATTCTCTCTCAATTTGTCGAATAATAGACACCTTTTAAACAGGCTATCTTTATTTAACACACACTGGGTTACTTTAGCACACACATTCGTATTTTAAATGACCAAATCCATTTGTTAATTAATTTCTACTTCAGTCTGAACTCATTAGTATTACTAATTTGTGATTGTCTACCAGCATACATCAACGCGTTCTAAGTGTTAATTCCAAAAATGGAATTCAATTAACATCGAATAAATGGAAGAGGGGAGCCTTGGAAATGAATAAATTAAGGTTAAACGCGCGTGCGGCCTAAATTTTAGAGATGCAGACAACAAAGAAACTAATTTATCATTTCCCCTTATGTGTTGATTATTCTGTGTAAACTCCACCCAATCCCAAATGGAATTTAACAGCTCCGTTTTGAAAAATGGACACTAAACCCTTTTGGTTTTTGTGTTCGAGAGCTGAGTTTTATTTTGTATCTCCTTATCTATATTCGCTGGGAATCTTCCAATGGAAAAAAATTGCTGGAAAAGTCAAGCGATTTTTTTGACATATAACTCTGCTTTTGTTTTTCAATATTTTTATATTTTTAACTAATCTATTAACTATTTCTATTTGAATCTACTCTGATAAGCATCATTATTTAATTTAAAAAAAACTTTATTTAAAAATCTTTTGTTAGTAAACGTAATCCCTGTAACAGTGATTAAAAGTACTTGAAATGAGGGGGAAATATCAAATTACTAAACAGTTTTTAAAAATTTCATTGTCGCCCAACCGGTATAGTGGTTAGCGACGCTGACTGCGGTGCCGTAGGGACTGGGTTCGAATTCCGGAGAAGACATGGATGTTTGTAAATGCATAGTGCCATTGCGGCATGGGGGTACTCTAAATAGCCGTCGAGCCGCAAGTCCTCTCGTGTGGTTGGTGGAAGGGGTAGAGAGGTGAGAGGCCCCTGACTACCCCATGTGTCCTCCCTCAAAATTGGGGTGGAAACGAGCCAAATCGTACTGTCACCTCTATGGTGCTCAAAGCTACGGATAACGACAGGCGTCACTTAGATCTTTGCCATGATGAATTTCGTGGGCCTCGATCTGTGCCGATCATGGTATCAGTAACAACAATATAACATCGTCATTGATGGCTTTAATTTGTTCATCATTGTTAGAATAAATAATAGTTGAAATAAATCTCTTACTTCTTGATTTAGAAATGTGTATGTATTATGTTCATCTCGGATATGCCATACAAGTTGTACATTAATTGTTATTACCTCAAATAACGTAAAATTAAAATGACATTGCCTGCTATGTTTAAACAAGTAATGTGTGTTGTAGCTATCGTTTTATAATTTTTTCTAATGATATTATTTTACACATTTTTTCACTGCGTATTTAGGGTAATAATATCATATCGTCATCAAAATATTAGTAACGTGCATTTATATGGATAGAAAAAACTATGTATCGAACTTATTGATTCAATATTTGGAACATGTTTTTACCATGTCTAAATCCATATTTTTTTTTACCTAAAAATCACTGAATTTTCGAATATGCACTCTGAAGTGTGAAAATTCATGACATAACAATATGCAAATATTCCGATGGTGGTAATAAATATATTAATGGACAATATATTGTCAGACTTTCATCAGTACTCAAATGATACACTTGACGCTGTTATGGCCGCAGGATGAGAATTTACAGACTTTGAATGGATAATACTTATCAGATGCTCGGGGTTTTGCTTTTTAGTAATTTTTAGAATTCAACATTTCTCGGTATACAGTATCGACAGTATGCTGAGAATATACAATATCATACATTACCCGTCACCAAGGACAACACTGAGACCAACTATGTCTGCATAAAGTTTTCAAACAGTCCAGCAACACCACGTCAAATAACAGTAACAACGTTGTCACGTCATGACCTCAAGTTTACTTAATTCCAGGGTACTGGGAGCTTTAGCAAAAAATAATATCTTATTCATAAATAATTAACACCGAATTTACACACCTTCTGTTACATCTGCAAGATAGTTCTTTTGTAAGTCCAGTTGTCCTAAAATGGGATCTGCGACTATAGGGCTCGTTCTCACGGGTCTGTAACTGGATCTTAATGTTTACACTCACCGAAGAAGTCAAGTTGAAGTTCTAGTAGGTTACCTTGCAGGTCCGGTGTACTTGCCTTTTTTCTACAATCGCCAAATTTTTTCGATCACTCCTTTTCCACTGCCTAGCAGCCTTTCGCAGGTTTCCACTTCTCGCCGATCCTGGATCTCTAGCTGCCACTGGTTCAGCTGCCGGCAACCTTTCGTTGGATTCGCCGAAATCCAGATCGTAGGGGTGGCTGCTCCGCAACTTCTTTCGCTAGTTTCGCAGTCTCTGGTCACCTTCTAAACCGTCTCTTTAAACCCCCTGGTTGGACCTCCTTCTCGCTCACCAAAATTTCTGATTGGCGAGGATCACGAGTCTGAACTTGATACTCTCTGTTTTGGCTCAAACCACCATTGGTTCTTTATGGATAAAAGTCTGTCATGACTGAGATTATTTATGTCTTCGTATCTCGTAAACTATATGGAGGGTCTATAAATTGACCTGTCACTTCGACATTGTGCATACACCCCTTGGCATTTCTTCTACAAAAGTCCGACATACCTTCCATTCAAGTGCATCGCGGCCACATGTGAGAGGGAATGAGAGGGAACGAAAGATTGGAACAGCCATCAAGACAGGTGTGTCCCTTCTATAAATCATTGTGAAGATAAGCCATCTGGGGAAGCTGTTTGCCACTAGGTGTCGGAGAAGGAAAAGAGTGGTAACATCAAACAGTTCAAGAATCGGCTCAATATTTGTTTCGTCTCAGGGCGTGAGAGAAGAATATGCAGCTTACTTTGAAAGAAAAAAAACCATCTGGTGATTCTGTTCTCTCATGGGCATCAAAAAATGAAAAGAGAAATAGCAAACTGCAGTCTAATGAAGTGATGCTACAACGTAAGGCACACAGTAGACGTATTTGTGAGGAGATTACAGTGAAATCTGGTGTTGATGAGATATGGCAGCAGAGAATAGACTCGGGTGACTAACCCGTAAAATGTAATTGGTTGTATAGTCTATGCTGGGCTTGTGCACCTATCAGTTGGATTTTAGAATACCAGAAAAACGCTGCTTAGTTATCAAGTCACAATACATTAGGTTCGAGTGTGCCCTAAGCCCCACAAGGTTAAATTGTTAATAAAGTACTGTGCAAGCTCGTGGTATCTCCGTGTTGTTCTTTTTTGTTCGTGATTTGAACTGAGTCCTCTGACCAAATGGAACCAATTCTTGATTTGGAATGGTTATGTTCAGCTACTTGGGAACCATGCTTTTACAGATTTATGTGCTCAAACGATGGATTTTTCCCAGGAATGACAGTCTGCCATGTCACCGTGCCCAAATCCTTCGCCACTTCTTTGAGGAACATTCTAAATTTTAAGCGAATGATTCTGTCAACTTGATAGTCAGATAAGAATCATATCGAACATATACGGGGCCAATTCGTACACAAAATCCTAAATCTTCAATCCTTTCGAATTATGGGTGGTTGTTTAAGTATTGACTATTTCTACAAGGGATTTCCGAAGACTTGGTGAGTCAATGCCACTTCGAGTAACCGCACTTATCAGGGGAAAAGGAAATCCCACATGATATTAGGAGATATTCCATGACTTTTGGCATTTGAATGTATATGCAGCCTATATATTCATATTTCACGTTTATTTTAATGAATTAATTTGCAGAACAAAAATTTCTGGTCAGTTATAATATTTTTATTGGTACTGAATTTTGATTCAAGTGTGAAATTTAACACTCATGAATAAATTTAAAGAAAACAGAATAAGGAAGAAAGTTCTTAACGAAAGAAGGTAATTATATTTCTTTTAAGAATACAAAGCTTTTAAAACAGTCAATACCATTACTCCTTAATCTTAATTGCCGCGGACTGGTCAACGTTTGATCATTTTACCGCGGTCCACTGAGGGGGGAGGAGACGTTGATTGTTTATATAGTAGAATGTTTTGTTTTAATCATTTAAATTTAATTATATTTAAATATGACTTCAGAATAAAATGAATATAAAGTTATTTTCAAGGAAAGGCGCACAAAGCCAAGAGAAATACACCACAATAAATAAATTAGAAATAATTTAATGTTCCTTCGGCTGCCCGGTACCATTCCTTCCACGAACAGGTACTGGTTCGTGGCCCGGGGATCTATACAATCTCTATATTTATATATAAATGTACTTGAATAAAAACTAAAGAGAAATCCAAGTATTTTAAGACACATGACTATTTTCAAACTTACTGCGTTCTTCTACTTTTAAGAGCTATGTTTCTTCGAATTTTGCTTCGGACATTCTCCACACTTGAACATCCAGTTCCCATGTTTGGTCGAGATATCTAAAAGAATTTTCTTTATTATAACTTAAATAATTCACAAAAATTAGTAATTAATATAAAATATACCGAGTCACAAAATGCAATAAGAGTAATTCAAATATGGCATTCAGATTCAAGAAAAATATAGGTACAATTCCGAATGACTTGAACACTTTTGTTACACTGATGACAATATCACAAAAGGTGAAAATTATTTTTAATAACACATATTATACTGTAAACTACTCATATATTATTTCTCTTTTTTTACAATTGAATATGGGGAAATTAGTATAGAGTGGATGATCGGTTAACGAACACTTTCACGAAAGATTTTTGTGTTTGGACAACGAACACATATTCGGATAATGAACAAAACGAATTTAAAAAACACTTCTCGCTCTGAAAAAAAATTAAATAAACATTTGTTATCATTTTTTCCTACAAAATAAGATCACTGAAAAGAAATTTTAAACATGCTTAGTATTGATAATTACTAAATGAAACTTGAATTCACAATGAATTTAAAAGGGCATTCAATAATTATTATGACTAAAAACAATACCACTTGAATACTTGAATATCAATATGAATATCAATATTTTCTGACAGTTGATAAGTTATGGGCAAGTGGATTTGCTGACATGGCAAATAAATTAAGCGAATTCTTAATTTTTTCAAACAGTGCAGACTGTAAAATATAAAGGTGCCGATAACGCGCTACCACCGTAAAAATACGTGAAATATGAGAAACGGACTAGAAATCGTTTTTCATCTCTCCTGAATTAGGTCGCTTACCTATTTTAAAAACTTCCAAGTTCTATTAAAAAATTCAATAGAATATTCATACAAATTAGCCATCAGTTTCGGTTTGTTTCCTTTTTTAGGTCTCCAGAACAGATTAATCGATTTCACATAGAAGTCTATGGTGAATCGATGATCGGTTAACGAACAATTCGGATAGTGAACATAGTCTTGGAAGGGATTATGTTCGTTAACCGATTACTCACTGTGCAGCGTAATGAGAAAATTAAATCCTGGAAAATTTAATTCTATAAAATAAGAGATTTAATTTAATCTGTATTTGCTTATACATTTAATCCTTTCGTGAGCCATTTATTTCTCTGTGAAAAAATTTCTCGCAGTTTTTTATGTTTCATCAACAATAGCATTTAAAGAAATATATTTTATTTTGCTAAATTTTTTATGTTTACATTTAAATTTTAGGGGGGGGGAGAAATAATTCGTAAGGAACATTCAGGGTCGAAAAGTAAATTAAATATAATGGTGATTATTTACCATAAAAAGCATGTTGCAATGCCCAAGGGGATAATTACATTCTACACACAAGTAGCGGGTCCTCTTTTCTTGTTCCTTTCTGTTGCTTTTCCTCTACATCGTCTATAGTTGAAAAATATCTTTGACATATGATTTCCACATTGGCTAAGCGCACATCATCCTGAACTACGCACTTCTTTGCGTCCTTTCCTTTTTCTTGAGGAATATCTGTCTATTAGCTGACTATGTAATGTATACAAAATGTTCGGTTTCTTTTGCTCACTTGACACAGTATGAAGATATTTATGATGGCAAGGTGAATAAGAAAATAAAAGGTCCGATGCCACCATTTTACAGATCTCCTTCTAATTTGGAATCTTTCTTTTCTTTGATCGAAACGATCAACCCCTCCCAGGACAGTTTTTGGACAAGGCACTTCTTTAGTACCATCTTTTTTTTGTCCGATTTAAAGATGTCATAATCGCTGGGTTATGCGTAGTAGCACAAAACTGAAGCGAGAATCTATAATAGCAAGGCTAATATATTATAATGGGTTTTGCGCTTCTCACAGGTATATTTTGTAAGATCATGTAGATGGAAATTAATCTTCCCAAGGCCCATGAAAGGGTTAGCATTTGACTGGCTTAAGGCAGTTTATGCTGTATTAAATTGTTTTCCATTAACAAAGTTTGATGGGCATCAATAAAAAATGTTAGAACTGTTTTTAAACAAAAAAAAAGTCAAATTTATCGGTTAATATCCTGCCATGGGAAGATAATTCTTAAAGTGATTTCCTGCAACGTTAACTCTTATTTGCATATATGAGTTCTGGAACACTCACGAAATGGATAAGACATACACTGAATATATATGTATTTCACTGGACTCTTAGTATATTTTTATGTTTAGTAACACGCATATATAAATATGACTCTCCTTGGCTTGAATCTATCATGATCATCCTAAAATATTTTCGATTGATATTGTTATTCAGAGACAAATTTTCCTTTGCTTCTAATAGGGTGTCTTATTTTACTTTTTTATAAATTCAGAAACCAGTATCTTCAGAGCTTAAATGTAATGTTCGCTAGATATAGAAAAATGTGGAATATTATTGAACTTTATATAATACGAGTATAAGGAAATATGTATAAAAAGTAAACAAAATTAAAAATTGAATTCATCATTAGAGATTCACAAAAAATGTAGAAAAAACTTCATATCAAAAGGAGTTCTAGAGCACTATTTCACTCAATTACGGTTTGAAAATTAAATAAAAGCTTTGTGCAATACTTTAACCCGCGGTCACTCGCGCCTGTTTTTGCTACCTTCGTTACTCGCGGGGTGTAGAGAACACCCCAAACTTTTAACACGTGTATTTAATTATAAAAATAAAAATTAAGTCATTATGATACATATTTATAAAGTACAAGATGTGTTTTGTATTATACAAATACAATTATTTAATTTATTGCACACAAATGAGACTAACATTAATTTAAACTAAACATACAAAATTTTCATTTTAAAACACATAATTTTATATTTTTCATAAACCAGTAAAACGTATATGCCAGTAATAAATATACTTTATAATTAATGAGATAATGATAGTAGAAAGTATAGAAAAATAATATTTTAATCATTTTCCAAACTTTCAGAGCAGACTATATATAAATGCTCAACTTCTCGCGGGAGTTCTCAGCCCTCCAGATAAACTTTTCAAGGTCATTACATTCCAATCGTTCCTTAAAGAGGGATTGCATCACGCCTGAAGGTTCAATGACCTAAAATGTGCAGCTACAGAAAAAATCGTGGTTCTGCACATTCTTTTTAGAAATCTGGGAGGAATTTCTTGTTGCTGGGGTGTACAGAACACCCCGCGCGAGTGATCACGGGTTAAGTGTAAAAACCAAAATAAGATACTAAATTCTCATATAACAGTACAAAAGGTTTTGAATGTACAAGATATATATCATAGGAAATTTACGATTTGCGTATTTGTGTATATTGTTAAAAAACTTAATTTGTGAGCATGGCAGTCTTGATCGCTACTGCTGCCGGAGGAAGGGGAAGCACACTCCCTAAATGCTCACGCGAATACATATAAATGACTTCATCTGATGGCTTCATTATCTTGTTTCACAGACAGTTTGGCTCTTCTCTCTCGAAAATCGACCTGAACACGGAAGTCTAACAATTACGTTCACGAACTCATGCCCGGAGTGTCGCGGGTTCTAGTCCTTGTGCCACTAAAGACCCGCCGTATAGAGAGTTACGTTAAATATGTCGAGGCTCAATGTCCTTCCGTTGGTATGGTAGTTCGGGGAGAAAAGTGCAAGGTGTAGTTCTCGTCACTTGACTGAGGTTCAACATTATGAGGTCTGTCGCCAATAACTCTCACATCGCTTTATAGCATGTTAGTATAACTCTCCCTCTCTCACTTTCCTAGTACAAAGTTGATAGCGTTCGATGGAGATGAGCTCAGAATCTCCCAATGGAATATTGGAGTAGGTTGTATTGAAAATTAATGAGATCTTTTTTAAAGGGCCTCAAGCAAAGTGGCTTTGAAATTTAAAGACTTGATTCACACATCAAGTGCCATTTTCAAACTATGCTTCTATTAGAAATTGCTCTGGTTCAAATTTAAATAAAAAATAAGAGAGGTACAATTCGAAAGTATAATAACGATTAATTTATCTAGATTAAAGTTAACGTTTCATTGTCTAACGCAGAGGTTCTCAAACCTTTTTGTCTCATCGACTCCTTGCTATGTTTTTCGGTTTTGGATAGACCCCCTTACCTAATACTGAATTTTTGCAGATTTATTAAGGTATCCGACTACGTTCGGAACCGTGATTTTTTAAAAGCGTATAAATGGATAATATTTATGATATTTAGTGTCACTTAGTTTAGAAAATGTATATAAAATTGTTTTAAGAATAGTTTTACAATAAAAAATTATTTAAATACAATATTTTGACAAAAATGAACATAGAATGACCCATTTTCAAAATATTCTCCTTTTGTGAAAAATGCTTCTATTATAATAATATTTTGCCTGTATATAGCTCAGACCTCTGTTCAGAGGCACAACTAGAATTTTTGAAATATATAATTTAGAAAAGGGATTTATCCATATTTTACTACAACAGAGGAAAGAAATTTTAAGAAAAAAACGTCGATAATTATTTCAGTTGGTAGTAACTTTGAAAATAATGTGAATTTTTCAAAACTCCTAGTTCAGACTCTCGGGAGAAGTCTTTACTTTATATAAGCTAAATATTATTATTTTAGAGGCATTTTTTATAAAAGGAGAACATTTTGGAAAAAGGTTATTCTAAGTTCATTTTTTGCCAACATATTGTATTTAAATAATTTTTTTTTTGTCAAAATGTCCTTAAAACATTTTCATACATGCATTCTAATCTAAGTGACACTAAATATCATGAAAATTATCCATTTATGTGCTTTTTTAAAATCACGGTTCCGAACGTAGTCGGATACCTTAACTTAAAAGTCTTTTTGACAGCTGATACAGAGCTACTTATATAATCTAAATGATTTAAATTTCTAACTGTAATGAAGTATAGTATTTAAAACTTAAAAAACATATGTTAATTAATTAAATTAAAATTTTATTATGACTTAAAGTAACTTGTATACATAAAATAACTCAGCAACAAACAAAGGCTTTTAATGTAAGGATGAATCTGGTGCTTCAATAATAAATTTTCAACATTTGACATCAACTTTAACCCTAAACTTCCTCGATCAGAAGTGAGAAGTCTTTTTCTTTTCTCTTTTATACATTGACAACCTCGCTCAAATTCCTTCTCACTAGGAAAAACAATTAAAACTTTCTCACGATACTCCATAATTCGGGATAAATAACATGTATGCGCGCTTTTTTTAAAGTCAAAATTATACTGACATCCCTTTCTAAGCTTTACTTTAAGAACTTCGTTAGTGTCCATACCGATGTTCCTCTTGTAATATAACATTAGTTGTTGTTTTTTCAAAAAGACTATAAGAATTCAGAGACTATATGTATACAATGGTATTACCGTAGTCAAAGCACTCTCAAACCTAGTTTCAAATTTTGAATAGAGGGCATTTAAATGTTGTGAATGTAGGTTAAAATGTCACTTTCCTGGCAGATTGATTGTGACAAATTAAGAAACTAAAAATTCGTGACGTCCAGTGTGTAGTGTCCAGACACACTAAAACAGCTTACTCAACCTGCGGCCCAAAGAGCCTTTTTAAGTGGCACGGTCATGACCCATTGCTCTGAGAAATTCGTTTATTTAAAACAATCTATTAAAACTTTGGTGGGAAATTCTTTCATAAGAAATCAAATATATCAATTTTGCTTTTTTGTTGTCGATGTCGTACGGCTGTGAATTGATATTCTTTTTCTATTTATAACGATTACGGTTAGTGATAACAGACAACAGTGGATAAGAGACAATTTTATGGGTGGAACTAATTTTGAACAATCTTTCATTTGCAAGCGAAAAATATTCCAATGATTTGGAGGTTGTTTTGTAGTGAAAAAGAAACATGGATCAGTACTTGTTTGATTTGTCACGAAAGTGCTGTATTTAAAAAATACCAATAAATAGGAATTATTTAATGACATTTTTCCTCTTTCAAGAGGTGATAAATAGGCTTTATTAAATGTAACAGCAGCAAAATGTTCCGTCAGTGGTAATGTCACAGTAGTAACAAAGACATCCTAAGAAGTTTGTTGTATTATTGGTAATCATAAGAAACCGTTTACTGATGCAAAAATTGTGAAGGAATGTTTTCTAAATTCTTTTAATTCAGTGTTAGTGAGAAAAATAAAAACAATGTAAAAAATAATAATTAAAAAAAGCAAAACAAGAGTTATTATATTTTGATCAATTTTCCCATATTTTAAATTTTCAATGTTATCTTGGTCTTAAGGTATCCGACTACGTTCGGAACCGTGATTTTCAAAAGCGGATAAATGGATAATTTTCATGATATTTAGTGTCACTTAGATTAGAATACATGTACAAAAATTTTTTAAGGACATTTTGACAAAAAAATTATTTAGATACAATATTTTGGCAAAAAATTAACTTAGAATAATCTTTTTTCCAAATGTTCTCCTTTTGTGAAAAATACTTCTATTATAATAATATTTTGCCTGTATATAGCTCAGACCTCTGTACAGAGGCTCAACTAGAATTTTTGAAATATATAACTTAGAAGTGGGGTTGTCCATATTTTACGACAACAGAAGGGAGCAATTTTAAGAAAAAAACACTAATAATTATATATTTCGATTGGTGGTAACTTTGAAAATAATGCGAATTTTTCAAAACTTCTAGTTGAGCCTCTATAGAGAGGTCTGAGCTATATACAGGCAAAATATTATTATAATAGAAGCATTTTTCACAAAAGGAGAACATTTTGAAAAAATGTTAATCTAAGTTCATTTTTTGCCGAAATATTGTATTTAAATAAATTTTTTTTTGTCAAAATGTCCTTAAAACAATTTTATACATGTATTCTAATCTGAGTGACACTAAATATCATGAAAATTATCCATTTATACGCTTTTTTAAAATCACGGTTCCGAACGTAGTCGGATACCTTAAGCATTTCTATCCCCCTCCCCCGTTTAATTTCATGTTGCGGCCCGCGTGAAGTGGCTGACATATGTATATGCAGCCCATCAGAAAAAAAGGTTGAATACCTCTGAACTAAAAGGATTGTCCTCGTTTTTATAAAGTTTATGCTATCACCTTGCAACTGTGCAAATTAATCTCATTAAATTTAGTAAATAAATATATTAAAAAGGTAAAATATGGTTTACAATCAAGTTTTCTTTTAAAATTAATGTCATGATCTAGTTTAATGAGAACCACTATCGTAGACCCCATTTACATCTCATGGACAACCAAATTAATTTTTCGCTAACGTGGACCCCTTGCAGGTCGTCATAGAATCCTGGGGGTCCATATATAGACCACTTTGGAAATCACTGGTCTAATGTACATAAATATGGTAGTATTGCCATAGCTGCAAAACTTTGTGCCATTTCTATTTTTCTATTATGCCGAGTTCAGATAAGCCATCAACTAACCCTAAGTGTTGATAAGCATCGAAATTGTAATTACAAATCGTCATTCGTTGCACGTCGATATATTAACTAACAGCAACCCCACAACCACCGCTTGCCACAGCACACTTGTCTCTAATTAACAACTCTGCCAGGTTAGTAAAGGGGAGGGGTCGGTTATAGTTTTTTTTAATCCATCTTGTGCCTCGAAAAAATCCATTACTTGGCTGAAGTTGCCGGAGCGTTGCGATTTTCGACGTTAAATTGACGCTAATGGCCTGGAAATTAGCTTTGTCGGCCGCAATGAATGACCGGCCGGATGCCCGGACATTTTAATGCGATGCTCGAAATTAATGCTCTCGGGAGAGTGCGGTGACTGTGTGTAAAGGCTAGTGTTAAAGCTCGTTTTTGATGGCCTTCCTTTAAGAGGTTATTTATAGATGGGCGGGTGCTTTTTGCCGAGGAAGATGTATAAGCAGGTTTCTTTTAAATGTAACTTTGTAGAGTTTTTTCCGAGGATGAAATGAAGCAAAATGATTATTTAACAAATAATATAAAAATAAAAAAATATTTTTGAAGTCAATTTCTAAGGTCAACAAAGAAAAGTTTTATTTTAGCTAGTTTTTATTAAATAGTTACAATTAATATAAACATGTATATACATATGGCAGAATCACGATATTAAGTGGCAAAATTGAAAGCGATTTTCCATTTTCCTTTCTATGTATGGTCTTGGACTATTATTTTTGTTTATTACTATTTATTCAATAATTAAGCTTAGTTAATGAATTAGTATACTGTGTGTGTGTGTATTAACATCAACTACAAGTTTAAAAAAAGGTATTTGAACTTGAGTGGATGAGAATAAAAAGTATTTTATTTATGATTGAATTTTTGAATAAGATATATATATATATATATATATATATATATATATATAGATTTGATAGATTTGGTTCACTACTTAGGTTTGTACTTAAAGAGAACTATGTATATCATAAAGGTAACTATTATCAGCAGATTAAAGGATTGCCACAAGGTGGCCCTGCGAGCAACTGTCTTGCCAATTTATACTTACATTATTTTGAAAGTAGTTACATTAATAATTCTAAATTTTATATTTATCGTTATATAGATGATATAATCATCTTTGGCAAACAAGCCAATTTTATACCTAACATTAATTTTTATCCACAATATCTTAATTTAATACAGACAAATAATAACAACAATGAAGTAAATTTTCTTGACATACATGTCAAATTATATGAAAATGTAATAGTTTCTAATATTTATGATAAAAGAGAAGAATTTAATTTCAATATTATAAAAGTTCCTCATTGGGAGAGTAATGTACATGTTTCTATATTCAGAAATATTGTTATTAATTATATACAACGTAATAAATTTCTTGTGTCAAAAAAATCAGACATTATAAATAACTATACACATTTTACTAAATATTGCTTAAATCAGAAATACCCAATTTATTTTATTAATAGTTATATAAATAAAGCTATTCAAAATAGTTAGATTAAAATTATGAGATTGATAATAGCTTATTACTATAAACAAATATTTTGTTATAGTTATCTCCATAGTCTAATATTAGATTAGAAATTACTTACTATTATTTTATTCATATTTAATCTGGTGTTATTATAGTTATGCTATAATATGCAACTATTATTAATTTTTATTTCCATTTTTAATCTTTTGTTAAGTGCTACATTTCAGCCACTCTTTTGATTTAAATCTGTATTAGGGTATAGAATCTGGCAACAAATTGAATGTTTCCACTCAGATTTAGCGCGGGCTTTGCATTTGTAAGTGCAATTTTTAGGTAAGTTACCTCTATCTTGTAATGGATTTAGATATTTCTATCCATTATTTCCTATTGGTTTTTGCTCAGTGTTATTTACAAAAAAAGGGGGAAGGTTGGCTGGCCAAAAAACATGTTCAACCCCACTTTTATATAATTTAATTTTTATATAAAAACTGTCCTAAGTCAGTAATGTTCATAGCACTGCAGCATCCATTTTATATTTATTATCTCGATTACTCTTTTGTCCTTCATTGTGTGATTTTCCTGCTGTCTATGTGTTTGTCGAGTGTTATTGTTTGGATGTGATCTCTTGTTAGTAGAGAATTGACCTATATATATATATATATATATATATATATATATAAAGAGAGAGGGAGGAGAGAGAGTGTGGACTAATAGTAGGAATTGAAAAAATGATTTGTAAATAAATTTATATGTCCCATCTACTTGAGATTGCAATATCACCTATGTAATGAAGGTTTTGAAATCCAATTCCATTTAATAAGATACCAATTTCCGGGGAACGTACTAGATATGCAATGGTAATCCAATCCGCAGTCGAAATTTTTTTAAAAAAATTCCATTTAGTGTGCAGTTAACTTCTTTTTTTCTCCGTGCAATTGTCTTTAACAGAGTCAAGATTCGAACATTGTCGGTCTTCAAGCTGAAGGTTTTAAATAGTGGAGTATATTGCAACTTTTTCCATTAAATGATGAACTAATTATCGTATTTACTCGAATCTAAGCTGCACCCTAAATTCTCAAAATGTTTTTGTGAAAAAATGTCGTCATCGATTCTAAACCGCACCCTTAAATCTATACACGTTTATGAGCCAAAAATAATTTGTGTAAAAGGTTATTCGATGTTTGATACTTAAGAAATTTTTTAAAAATTTAATGAGAAATAATAATAAATCAATAATTTATTTTACCGGTATTCAAAATTTTCAAATACATACATGAACCTATAATTACTCTAACCGTCAATTTCATGCTTAGAAAATGTTTCATCACTCCCATGGTCACAGCTGATTTTGCAGTTGATGCCGGCGTTTCCATTTTCCCACACGGTCGTCTTCCTTGCCATCCAATGTATATGTTCTGCGACATTTCATTAAAGAATGTAAAAGAATTATTAAAGACTGTTGAACACTTAAAAGTAAAAATTATAGGATTTTTCTAACGCCATCGACGTATATTTGTTTCATACGTGTCAAATTTTCAGTGGTAGCTGGTCTGTTTTCGTTTTTTTATGAAAAAAATTGCCTCCGTTTCCATACTTGCTTCATAGCGAAATCATCTTGATGCTTTTATCGATATCTTTGATGTTCAGGCGTTTAAAAAAAAAAAAAACGTATACAATTTTTTTTTTTCTAAAGACGGGCAGACAACAATGTTTAGGATAGACTGAATATTGGATATAAACTGCGGAATGGGAAAAATCATCGATGCAAGCGGCCAGAATGGATGGTTACCTTTTTCCTATTGAAAGGGGTGGAAACTCAACTTCCCCCATCCAACAAATGTTTTGCCTTCGATTCTAAGCCACACCCTATTTTCAGTAGCTTTAACACGGGAAAAATAGTACGGCTTAGATTCGAGTAAATAGGGAAATCTTAAAAAATCTCAGGATTAGAATGATCTAAAAATCAAGTTTTAGAAAACGAAGAAGGTTAGCTTTGTATTACTTTTAATGTAATAAGAAGTAGAGAAGATTTAATTTGATGATTAATATTGTACCACGTATACTCTCATGAAACTATTGGTAATGAATTTCTAATACTAAGTCACACTAATTATCGAGATTAACTTTTAAGGAAAAGATACTTTCCAATAGTTACGACTCAAATACTAAAACATCCCTATTACTTATTCCACAAATATATTTTGTGTAATTAGTCTATATGTAATCATTTTCTTCAGAAATTATGGGTTGTCTGGAAAGTTCGTGCTAATTTTGGTATATGCATAAAGACCGGTCTAAATATATCAGAATGATTGAAAACAAATGACATGCGTACATATTTTAAAGGCTCACAGGACTCTTAACAGATATCCGTGCACTCGAAAAAGGGCATCATTCTTCAAACCAATGTAACTTAGCAATATAACGAAACAATAATTTGAAAGTTTTACCACAAGATAATCATATATATATATATGGATTATTTCTCTAAATTTCAGAGAAATTGAAAAGAAATTCAAAAAGTTATAAAGAAATAAAAATTGGACAATTTTTCAAAAATTTGAAAATTAGTATTTTACACCGCGTAGGATTCTGAAGTACAAAATTGATCAGAATTTACAAAAGTAATTTTACTTGGTATAAAAATGTTCACTTTTGAAGTTATACTCACTTTTAAGAAATTTAGAGAAAAAATTTTTTTAAGTACAATTATAACGAAAATTTTAAAATTTCAAGAAAAAAATGAATCAAAATATTCTATTAATTGTTTTTTTGTTGAAAATTGATGTATAAGTTATGAAGAGCCTTATTTTGAACACGTGTCTAAAATTTCAAATTGTGATACCATAAATAGTTTCTGAGAAATCCTGCACGGAAGCTAAAACTTTTTGTTTTGCGAAAAATGAAGTTAAAGATAAGATAGAGATAGGGTTATCGTTTAAGTTTCATTACTAACTTCTCAATATAACTTCGGGAGTTTTCATAATATCGACACGATTTTGGTACCAAAATGCTCAGAAATATTGAGGCTGTAATATATATATATTTCAAAAATTGAAGAATTTGCAATTTAAGAGTCCTATGAGCCCTTAATAGACCGCACTTCAGGCATATTTGGAAAATTTTGATTACTCTTCGCTAATTGTTGTAAGTTTTGTACGCCATTAATATAGAAGTAAGTAAAGTTCATTATAGGCGTTAAATGCTTTTCATTTACTGGAAAGGCAAATTTGTTACATAAGCGGCAAACAAGATATGCGTTGCTTATGGCAAAGGGGTTATAGGTGAAAGGATTGAACTGAAATGGCTTGCTAGGTGATTTCGAACTTGAAGTTTAAGAATGCCAAAGTAGACCCTTCATTGCGCATGAACATAAGATGAAACCAATGATCGAGAATAATGTTAAAAATATCAAAATCCACCCTCTATAAGCTGTTTGTGAAGGTTGGCTGCAAAGTAACCGTTTGGACGTACGGGTTCATCACGATTTAACGAAGAATAAGAAGAATATTTTTTTTTATAATTAATTCTTACTTAGGTCAACAAAGAAAAAATTTATTTTAGTTACTTTTTATCAAATAATTACAATTAATATAAATACGTATATATCTATAACAGAATCACAATATTAAGTGGAAGTTAATTTTTATTAATTATCATTAAAGTATCGTATTGTCATCCAAAACAATCGTGTACATAAAATTTCGGTTCAACTGAATGCTTGAAAACGTGAGAAAAAAAATATTTTTAAGTTTTGACCCAATTAGCTTAAGATGAAGTCAATGTGACTGTGTTTTTAATTCTTAAATAATTAGTTTCAGTCAATTAATTTTAATTAAATTATCGCATTCTCACCCAAAACAATCGAGTATAGAAAATTTCAGCTGAAATGAGCACTTTAAAATGTGAGAAAAAAAAACCTTTTAAAGTTTTGACACAATTCGTTAAAATGGTCGCTAAATCGCCAAAAATGATGCCAACGTCGCTGTATGTGTAATTCTTCGAATAATTAGTTTTTATCAATTAATTTTTATTAATTATAATTATATATATATATATATATATATATATATATATATATATATATATATATATATATATATATATATATATATATATATATATATATATATATATATATATATAAATTACCGTATTGTCATCCAAAATGATTGGGTATTTAAAATTTCTGCTCAGTTGAGCTCTTTAAAATGTATTTTATTAACGATTGAAAATTTGAACTATATTATATATATAGGGAGATTGCGACATGGCCGTCCTTCGATGACCATATCGTGGTGTTTCAGCGTAAGTTAGAGGTGTGGGATTCTCGAAATGATGAGACATTTTAGAATTCTTAATATGACTTTTATTAAGAATTTAACTTAGATTACTTAGATATCGAACAAACTTATATTAAGTGAGAATAAACCAAAACACGTAGTCTTAATTAACACAGATCGCGCAATTAGATCACTTATCAATATAATTATATTATATCGGCCTAATCTCAATCTCAATAATATATTCGCGTTCAGAATATAATCTTCCTACCTTGGTTGAATACTCAACGTCCAATCTACTTCAATTATTTCTCCAAATGGTCGTACAATGGTATGTACCTTGTTTAAAATGGCGAGGTGGTGTCTTGATTCTAGGTAAGCCGTCTATCAACACTTCTATCTTCTCTGAACTGAACTTTCTTAAATTGCCATTGCGCTCACTAAAACTTCTATCCTTTTAAGGTTATCTTATTTTGCATCTATGCTTCGTTTCACTTCTTGGATTTGGGTTGGAAAAGATTTGCCATTAATCGTGGCCGTCAAAGAACACAGAGGTTATGTTAGAGGAAGGGCGCGTGAGATGTCACAAGATTGTGAACTAATAGTAAGAATTGAAAAACAGATGAATCCCCTATTTGCGTTTGCGACTCGCTCTATAAATGCAACGAGAAGGCGTCAATTTTTAAACAAGCATTGAAGGAGGTTTAAACATGGATTATTTATAATAATATTGAATGAAAAAGGTGTTGTGTTAAAAATGAAATGAATCACTTTCAGCCAACCAAAAGCCGGTCTTTATCCAAAGAAAATCATGATTTGTGTCCGGTGGGATTGGAAAGAAATTCTGTGTTATAAGTTTTTACCAAACAACAAGAGTCGACTTAAAGATAGCAATTGAACAAACACGCTCAGAAATAGCAAATCGGAGGATTGTCGTGTTTCATCAGGAGAATACAAGACCATTACGAGTTAAAACCACCCTTATTACATTAATTCGAAATTTCATAAAAGTACACTAAAAATTAATTAAATAATTAATACAAATCAAAACGAAATGATCCTATGAAGAGATTTATATTGCACAACATAGATTTATAGCATTATAAAGTCGCATTCGAAAATTTCTAACATAAATTATTTTGCAGAAGCTGAAATTTTGCTGTAAAGAAGACCGTATTAAATAAAACAGTAAGAGAATAATTATAAGAAGGATAGCACAGTTCACATTTAATAATCAGAAATTTGAAACAGGATCTAGATGAACAGAAGTTTCAGATTTTGAATCCTCTTATATGTGTAGTCTAATTCTATTTTTTTAAAAATAATTATAAAATATTCCAATAACTTTTTTTTATACACATATTCCAAACTCCCCTTCTATTACGAAAAATTTGTGGTTGTTTTACAAAATCCTTGAAAAAAATTATTTATGGTAAATACAAATTCATGTCGTAAAGAAATAATTTTATTATGAAGTATCTGAGTCTTATGATAAATTACTAATAAATACTTATCAACTGGTAATTAAAATAGAGTTGTATTATCGACTGTAATGAAATAAATTGTCAGTTGCATCTCTTTTAAGTATAAAATTTCTCTTTAGAGATTAACCCCTTCCCGGCATTCCCGAGCTGAGCTCGGGTAGGTGAAACTTACTGTTCTGGCTCATCCCGAGTGTAGCTCGGGCACTGTGAAAATTTAAACTGTGTGCTGGGTCCTTACCGAAATAATTCACACGTGCTTCTTAGGGCTTTGAATAATTGAAAAGTACCACTCGGGGGAATTTTCTACAAAAAGAGGACTTTTTTCTGCTGAGCAACCCCCTTCATGATTGTCTGAAAGACACTTTATTGATCACCTCCCCCAACAGAGAAGAAAACTAATCCATCACGACAGTGTATTATTTGTTGCTTTAAGATAGACAGTAAAAGGAAGAAGGCAGGAAGAGAAACAATATTCTTCTGAACAGATTGCGAAGTTGGGTTATGTGCAGTACCGTGTTTTTGAATTTATCATACACGATCAAATTTTGATTAATAATTTCATAGTCATTTATGTAAATGTAAAGGTGCGAATAAAATTTGTAATTCTAAATAAAAGATAGATAAATAAGCTTTATATTTATAGTTAGTGTGAATGGACTTCAAAGTCTAATGATTTCTGCCACACAGAAAGTCGACTTTACAGGTAAATTACTCATTTATTTAAATGATTTTTTTTTCATTAATGTTTAGGAAATTTTGTATGTGAATGATGCAAAAAGGTTTAAAAATATGTATGTTTAAAAATAAGCATTAAAAAATTGACATTTTTTTATCCTTTATCCAGAAATAAAATGAACCTGGAAGAGGTTAAAATAGAACAATTATATATATATATATATATATATATATATATATATATATATATATATACCAGCTTTTACCCACACAATTGCATACCTGGCAGAATTATTCTTTATTTTCTTTTCCCGTTTAGTATCTACATAATTATTTAGTGTTTCATTCATCAATTGAAAAGGAAGATTTGTACTTTAAGTTTCAATTGATATATAAAGATATATTTTTAATTTTTAACTAATGGCTTGTCATTTTTTTATTTGATAAAAAATGAGACTCAATTTAAACACAGAATGAAAAAAATTAAACTTTCGTCAATATTTCACGAAGGAAAATGTAAAACAGGTGGTTTTGTGACGCTGAAAATGTTTTGTTTACGACGGTGTCTCTCTCCCCATCTGCAACTTGTCATTCGTCTACCATCTGTTCTCTTTTCATAAAATATTTCATAATATTTAAATCCCAGGTATTAACTATAGCATTTTGTTCCGTTTCTTAAGAATTCGAATATGTTTGTGGCTTTTGTCATGGTTTTAACTTTATGTACAAAATATATCAGTGGTGACGAAAACAGGGCGCAGGAAATCAAAAGAAAATGGGGAATGGGATCCTTCATCCGAGATTTGAAGTAAGTCGATGTCGATGTGTTTGTAGAAATAATTAAGAAGAGAACATCTATAGGATATTCACTTGCTTGATTAGATTCTTGGGTAGAGTGTTTTTGTTCGGAACAATGCAGAAAGATAGCAAATGAACTCAATTTCAAAGATCAATAAATGAAATGCAACTGAATTTTTTACAAGTAATATAAAAAAAAATTTAAAAGCCAATTCCTGCTTAGGGCAACAAAGAAAATTTTTATTTTAGTAACTTTTTTAAAATAGTTACGATAAATATATAAATATGTGTGTACATATGACAGAATCCCAATATTAGAAGACAAAACAGAAAGTGATTTTCCTTGTAATTTTCCATTTTCCTTTCTATATTGGGTGCTGGACTTTTTTTTTTGTTATTATTTATATTCATTAATTAAATTTAATTATTCCAATAAAATAGCATAGTAAAAAGGAAATCACATTCTCAGAAATTAGGCCACCCCAGGAGGAATTCGAAATCACTTCCTTTGGATTAGAAGTCCAACGCGCTATCCATTGCGCTACGGGGACACAACGAATGATTTTACTTTCTATGTATGCTTCTGGGCTATTATTTTTGTTTGCTCCTATTTATTAATTTTTTTAATTTAATTAATGAATTAATATTTGAAAAAGCTGTATTAACATCAAGTGTCTTCCATTACAAGTTTAAAAAAATGTATTTGAACTAGAATGGATGAATAGAAAATATTTTATTAACGATTGGAAATTTGAACAATTGATTGTAACCTTTCATCGATTCTTTTCTTTATTAGTTGAGTATCTTCTTTTAATAACAAAAACCCCGCTAAAAAAAGCTTTTATTCACTTGTGTGTGTGCTCCAAAATTTATCATCTCTTACATTCTAAAGTAAACATTACTTTTAGGAGGATTAACTTATTTAATAAAGCATACTTTAACAGGGAGAATGGTTGTGATGGTATATATTAATATCAAATCCTGTGTATTCTGAAGTATGGATTACTTTTAGGGTAATCAATAGTGGGAGTCTGAGACACTTTGTTGCTATATGAGCTGTAAATATTTTAGTAGTTTATTTAGAGAAATAAATGTAAGGTGATTCTGGGGAAGATGCCACAGTTAAGGATTTTTCGATTAGTACATTGAGAGTTGAAATGACAAGACCATGAAAAAATACACCTTATTTTTCAATATTTAATTGGTTATGTGTACAGGTTAATTTTCTTCTTAGTATAAAAATAAATAAGAAATTTAATGTTAAAGACATTAATTTAATTGTGGCATCTTCCCCTATATATGGGGGGAGATGCCACCAGTCATGGAGTAAAATGCAACAACACCACAGTAAATAAAAAAAATAAGACAAGCATTACGAAATTAAATGTGAAATACCAATAACTAAAAAAATTAAATTCTTTCACAATCTGTTTGCTAAAAACAAATTTTCCAGCAGAATGGTCTACAGCAGGCTGAAGTAGTAGTCGACTTCAACCCTGCACATCCTCGTCCTATAGAGATCCCCTGTGTCATCCTCACAGCCTAATTATTATTTGTAGTTATATTTTATACAATATACAGTGTTATAAAATGAAAAAAAAACTTTTTCAATTCATTTATTTCTGAACCATGAGGCATCTTCCCCCAAATATAAGGGGGAATAACAAAAATCTTATTTCCTTATTGCTGCAGTATTAAGGGCATTTCTACATGCGTTGCATGTGGAATAATAGCCTTTGTTGCTCCATATCCCAAATAAAGATATTAACTGTAACTGCGTCGCATTTGTTAACATTATGCGTAACTCGCTTATATTGCTAATATCTTATTAAAAATAGCAAGTACATTTATGGACTTTAAATATGATGAACGGAATATTATAAAAGTTGTACTCACCACTTTAAATGTTTAAAAGATCGAAAAATAAGGCAGATTAAGGCTGTTTTCGGTAAAGTACGAGAGCTTGAACTAAACGCGAAGCCCATTTTTAAAAAAAAAAATTAATCTTTCATTAAATTTTGCAATCTATGCTTAAATTACCTGTATGAATAAAAGTGAATTAATTTTATTCAAAATCATAAAACGTTATATGGATTTTAATACGTGAAGGCTAGTCCAAAGTAAACGAATAGAATAAACGTAAACTCTTTTTTACGAAAAATGATCCAAATTGGGTTAAATGGGAAGTATAATAAAAATGCTGCCTAAAGGATAGTAAACCAGAACAACTAATTGGACTAATTTTTTTATATCTGAAAAATGTTCCAAATTTGGGTCCTATTACTTTAACAAACTGAATGCCTCAACGGTAATTCCAGATACCTTCAAACACTCGAAATGGACCAGATTTCTCACACAAGTTTTCAAATTGCCATCTATCAACGATTTAAAAGTACTATTATCAAACTGGCATATCCCCTAATTCCTCATGATTAATATCTAAAAGTTTATATACTGACATAAAATATTTTTAAGTATCATTTTCGGAATAGATTATAAAAGTTATTACAAAAATTTTTAAAAATTATGTTTATTAATTAAATATCGAATTAATTGTTTAAGACTCTTCAACCAAAAAATTATTTAAATCAATATTTTGAAACACTATTGATAATTTGCAAACATTCTCCTTTTATAGAAAATGTTTATATAATAATAATATTCTGATTTTATGTAGCTCAGACCTCTTTTCAGAGCCTGAACTTGGAAGTGGATTTTTATCCATATTTTAATACATCTGAGTGGAGAAATTTTAACAAAAAAACATAAATATTTATTTAAATTAACAGTAACTCTGAAAATAATACGAATTTTTTTCCAAAATCCTGGTTCAGCCCTATGGAGAAGTCTCAGATATACAAAGGCAAAATATTATTATTATACAAGCATTTTTCATGATAGAAGAATGTTTTGTAATTAGGTAACTTTAAGTTCATTTTTTACCAATATATTTTATTTAAATAATTTTTTATTGCAATAATATTCTTAAAATAAATTTATACGTTTATTCTAATCTATATAAGTGACACTAAATATTAAAAAAAATACTTGCTTGTACGCTTTTGCAAAATCGCGGTTCCGAACGTAGTCGGATACCTTTAACAAGGAAAAATATGTAATTTTGAAAAGAAAATTGAAAGGGAGAGAGAGGTAATTCTAGTCTATCAAAAAAATTGCACATTTTATTAATTGAAATATTTTCTGTTTTGATAAGAACTCTCCTTTGCTTAAATATTTTTTTGTATTATTTTTTTATAAAATTTTCAAATTATGCAGAAAGTTATTTTTCTTCTATCTTATAAAAAACGGTCTTTTAACATAAAATAAAAGATCTTTTAATGCTATAATTATTAATTTAATTTTAATATTGTATTAATTAATTAATGCACTTTCAATGTTATAATTGATAATTAACAGATCGTAGAAGTATGTTATAAATTACTGTAGAACTATCTGCTTTATACAGAGAAAATCTTTTACACGAAACTGAGGGGACTGAAATATTTTTCCCCCTTGTTAAAAGATTGCAAAAAAAAAAAAAACACCCCATGTTTAACAAAATCAAGTTTATTAGAGTACATTTTATTTACATAGATACATATATATGCATGAATTTAATAAAATGAATGAAACAAAAATATTCACAAGAACTTAATGAAATTGAATACAAAATTTTCTCGAGTGTTTTTTGAAAAACAAAATATTAATTGAGTTTTTGGAAAATAATCTAGTATTTTTCTTTGCATTGTTTTTTGTAGTCGCAAATTGAAAACAAATTTTCGATTTCGTCCATTTTGTTATTCGTATTTACCACTGGAATTTCCGTCTAAATAATTGCGCATACTTTTCATGATGTTCTTCATTTCGGATGAGGTTGGAACAGGAACTGCAGTATTCATTTCGTTTTCGTCATCGGAATCTGCATCAATGATATTTTTTGAGGTTTGAACAAACTCCAAAATATCTTTGTCTGCCATACTTGGGGCTGCACACACATTATCAATCTACTGCAACGAATTCTTCCGATATGATACAGTAGGACAGTCCAATAATAAAGGAACATTCTCAAATATTTCGTTAAGTATCGGATCGGTTTCAATATCCTACTTTTCCATTTCTTTTGGTTGGTGTTTTCTGTATTTTGATCATTCCCAGAAGGGAAATCTTTTCGTGTTAAACGATTTTCTTTTAATGTTAAAGAAAAAAATGCATGAAAATACATAGTAATTTGTTGGGAACATTGTAT
Source organism: Trichonephila inaurata madagascariensis (assembly GCA_019973955.1). Taxonomy (NCBI): domain Eukaryota; kingdom Metazoa; phylum Arthropoda; class Arachnida; order Araneae; family Nephilidae; genus Trichonephila; species Trichonephila inaurata. The sequence continues at coordinate 28,148 of BMAV01006270.1, forward strand.
ATTGTTTCGTGTTAACCGATATTTCATCTTAAGCGTTTTCGTATTAAACTGTGATCTCACTGTATCTGTTTCTTATGGCCAAAACTACACCAGGACGATAGGATCACCAATGGACGAAGGAAAAATATTTAAGAGAAACTGTGTATGGTTCAGCATCCACTATGTTGTAAAGTAATGGAGCGGCAAGCTCTGACACAAAGGCAGTTTAACCCTTATCTACCGCATCATGATTTACTGCAGTTTTTTTAATGCAATATTTTTTTTTTGAATTACTACATTGAAAACTAAGGGATACTTTGTGGTACACGGGGATTTTATAATTGTTTTCAAAAAAAAAAAAAAAAAAAAAAAAAAAAAAGGGGGATATACATGAACAAAATACTCAACTTTGGGGAATTTAATTAGTTAGAGCTAATTAATTAATAAAAGCTATTCAACTGTAAAATTAGTTACACACACTGTCCACTTAAAATAAATAGTCAAATCGTTTTCTAAGGTCTGCGATTTCCAAGGTTTTTTCCGAACAAAAATGACGATCTTCGCTATCCGCTGAAAACGCCATCAGCTGAAAACGCAATTTCTGCTTAAAACTATTCACCTTCACCACTAAAATACTCATCATAGAACCCGTGCTGCCATATATCTTGGAAGAGTGGATTTCAAAGAATATTCCTGCCAAGTATAGTCAGAGTATTCGTAAAAACGGTTATTCTATGTAATTTTAAAGTGAGTGGTACTTATAAGTACCATCGGTATTCAATAGGGCTTAAAGCCATCATACTTGAAGTGGCATTTTGGAGCAATTTTCCTAAAAAGCAACCATTTTGAGCAATTTCTATCCAATTGCTATAGCAACGGCTTCGAACAGCTTTTCCCTAGTGAGCTGAAAAATTCCTCGAAATTAAGTTTGATCAAAATTGCAGCCAATGGGATTCTAGTGTCTTTCCTTTAACAAGATGTAAAGATGGAAGATTAGACTCGATCAAACGCATGCAAAATGGGTATAATATTTTAATGGTTTACAAAATTTTAATGGTGTATAATATTTTAATGGTTTATAAAATTTTAATGATGTATAATATTTTAATGGTGAATAATATTTTAATGGCGTATAATACTTTAAACAGAATGGCGCTCCATTTATGTTTACGACCATCAACAAAAGCGAGAACAAAATGAAAGAAATCATATTAGATGTTCGTTTTCGGAAGCAGAAAATCGGCAAGTAATTTTTTAATGTGAAGATAGGGCGTGGCTGACGTCAGAGCGTATCGTCTTGCTTACGGCAACCCTTTACCCCCACAGTTGTTTGAAAGATTGTTCCAGACATGCGTGTGTGATAGGACCTTTAGGACCTTACAAGTGACTTCAAGCAGCTTATAGATTTTGACTGTTACCTGCAGTTACAGATATTTAATTCTGACGAAACGATCTCTTCTAAAAAAGATGTTGAAGTAAAACTACATAACCATAGAGGAGAATGCATTCCCCGGTGAAGGTCCAAGCAAGATTATTTTATTTTATGCTGCTACTTTCAGTCAATGCAATCAATGACTAGGAAACTGAAGAGCTGATTGTTACTATTTAAAATCTCCTCGAGTTAGTGTGGAGAACAGACTGAATCGAACAGACAGATCAGGCTAAACGTGATGTGAAGGTCCAATAGCAAGTCTTGTGTGAGAGATTATTTGATTAATAATTAAAATTGACGATTTGGTCAATTAGTTGTTAAATTGGATGAGTGTCTTAGAACTTATCTTCAATATTTAGAAGGTGTATTGACAAGACGTGCTAAGAGAGTAAGTGATCCGATTTATAATTAAATCTTCAATTATCTCGTTTACCTCGCTATTGCTCCCAAATTTATCTAAGGTGCATTTCTTAACTTGGGCTTATGAAATTTGTTACGTTGTTGAGAATTGTTAATAAATTGAGTTTGTTTTGACTATAACTAATCTTCCTTCTGACCCTCGTACACTAATGGATGAGATAGCACATCCATTACAACACACACACGCATGTAGGTGTATGTGCTTAAGAATGCATGTAAACACATCCAATTCCCAACAACAAAACTTTGAGTACTGTTTATTGGTTTCCATAGAAACTTTGTTGGCAGATTCAAATGAAATGATCGTATAAATCGTAGATTAAGACTTCAAAAGCAAAAAATAAACAATCCCATAAATCGTATTCGTACAAAAATAAATATAAATAATATCACTGCGTTGGAAAATATAAATGAAATGCTTTTTATACAAACAGAGTGCATTTAATAAAAAAGAGAAATTTTCTTAGTTTTGGGTGAGAAGGTATTTGTGTTTTGATAAGCCTAGTTTTATTGCCTAGCATGAATAATCCATTGGAAAGGGTATGGAAATATTGCTAACTCTTGAAAAAATTGTTTATGTAATGACGAATCGGGATATTTTTTAATAAATTTTTAAAAAGAGTTACAACACTCTCTTTAACATTGAATTTAGGAAAATAAAACTACTTTCTCTACAAAAAGTCAAAGCAAACCAAAAGCAAAAAGTATTTCTCTCAAGAATTTAAAGGTTATCTGAAAGCCATAAATGTAGTTCCCCAAATTAAAACATTTAAGCAAATATGTTATAATAAGTTTTGAATTAAATGTTTATTTAATAAAAAGTAATCATTCAAAAATTACATCCATTATTTTTATTCACCAGGAAAAATAGCTCACCTTTTTCTAAAAAGCACTCGCATGCTTGATTTGTAAATAACGGTTACTTTTTTCAATTCCTACTATTAGCTCACACTCTCTATTTATTTATGTTGGCGGAATTTTCAATCGTTAATAAAATACATTTTAAAGCGCTCAATTGAGCTGAAATTTTATATACATGATTATTTTGGATGACAATACAATAATTTAATTACAATTAATAAAAATTAATTGATTGAAACTAATTACTTAAAGAATTACAAATACAGCCACGTTGGCATCATTTTTGGCAACTTAGCGACCCTTTTGACGACTTGTGTCAAAACTTGAAATGGTTTTATTCTCACGTTTTAAAGCATTCAGTTGAACTGAAATTTTATATAAACGATTGTTTTCGATGACAATAAGATACTTTGATGATAATTAATAAAAATTAATGACCACTTAATGTTGTGATTCTGTCCTATGTATATACATATTTATATTAATTGTAACTATTTAATAAAAAGTAGCTAAAATAAAATTTTTCTTTGTTGATCTAAATAGGAATTGACTTAAAATTTTTTTTACAGATTACTTGTTTGTTTTAAGTTTAAGGGACAATGCTAAGTTGTTATTAGATATTAAGTTTTCAAGAGTTAGGAAGTTCATATTGGTTAATGATTGTTTACTTTCGATCAAAATTATTCTTAATATGTACATATATGCACTTCTTTACAATCCTACGCGAATAAGCAATCTTTTTTTTAAAAAAAAAAACTCTAAAAATGAAACTGTATCAATCTTAATCTTGATTCTTGATTTTACAATGCTTCATAACAACCAGTTTTTTCCCGGGATCTTGAATTCCCTAGAAATCATAAGATTTCCATACTTTTTGTATTCCCGGGAACGACACGGGGCTAAAATAATCTGAGGTGGGTAATTATGACCTGACTGTGGATTTCAACCTCGGATATAAATTTTAGCTGACAGCACTGTTGAGATCGTTCACCCCAAATTCCTTGGAAGGAACAATGTCCGTTGGAACCCTCCAGCTGTGGGGTATAAGTATAATAAGAGAAGTAACGCCCACGTAAGGAATCAGTTCCCGTTTGTCTACCAAACATCTCTTCTTTAACTAAAGGTATTTAGTTTTTAAAGAAACATCATTTCATAGTTTACCAGCAGGACTATTCTGATAAAGTTCTGATATCTTAATTTACGTTGATAATCTAAGTACTTATACTTAAAACTGTTATTTATTTAATTTGCTGTTTAAAAATTTTTTTGGATACTTGTCTTTATTATAAATGATTTAATCGAATCAGCAGCTTGAAGAAAGGAATGAGCCTTCAAACCGCGTTTGGTAGAGAAAAATTTAAGAAAATCTCGGAACTTTTCTCTTATTTATTATTTTTTTAACAAAATGTTTATGTGAGATTCTTACATGAATATATTTATAGTTACAAAAATATAACAATTTCATAAACAATAAGACAGTTATATAATTAAAAATCTTAAATCGAAGAATTAATATTTTAAACATACGCGCGATCGTTACTCCAGCAGCAAATACATTTTCAAGTATTTATTAATATTTATTTCTTAGTAAAAATAGGAGAAAAACAATTGATTCTCAAACATGAAATTGGGTGAGTATGTGAAAACAATTCCTCCAACATCAGCTGAAGCGGATGGAACTTTTTCTGTTGCAGGGTTATTCATAACAAATCTAAGGAGTAGCTGAGTGTTAAAAGCATAGATTGATTATGTGTTTTTAAATCGTACTTTAAAAACGAATAATTAACATATTTTATATTTTTTGTCCTTCAGCCAAGTTGAGTCCCAGAAATTTTTACTGGAGAATTAGAGCTCTCTTCTCTACAATTACTCTCTCTACTTCTCTATTTTCTTTCTTCACCTGTCATTAAGAAAAATTTGTCTCGGGCCATCTTAGACATTTAGCATAGGAGATCATTAACAGCATCCCCAGTGATGCAATCAAGATTTATACTGACCGCTACCGGTCTAACCAGACCGGTAGCGGGATCTATATCGATACGCCACAGGAAAAATCGTCTCTGAAAACGCAATCCAGATTTCTGCTCAGTTTTCAGAAGTGAACTAATTGCCATTGACGCGGGACTTGAGGTCATTATATCTAAGAAGAATTACGGTGATCTTTGGATTCTCTCCGATAGCCAGAGTTCACTTCAGTACCTTTACAAATGGTTTATTGTTGGCGACAAAACTAGTGTCTCCATCTTGCGCAAACTGAAACATACAGTACTGTGCCAAATTAATTGGGACAAACACAAAAATCTTCATAAATGTTGTTTAACTAGTATAGGTTAACTTACATGCACGGTACATCAATCTAATACAAAATATGACATCCTCTAGCTTGAATGAGATCCCGTACACGATTTGGCGTGGATTCCACTAAATTAGAGCATACATTTTTGATCTCGTCATCACGAAACCAAACTTTTGTAGCATTCTCAATCATTGTTTTCTTTGTTGAGCAGTTCATTTTACTCACACGTCTCTTTACAATGTTCCACAAATTTTCTATAGGAATTACATTAGGAAAATTACCAGGCCAATCCAAAAACGTTATTTTCTGTTTTTGAAAAAAATTGTTGTTAGTTTAGAAGTATGACATGAAGCACGATCTTGTTGAAAGATATTAACACCACCAGCGAACGTTTGCATCATATATATAGCATATATTGCATCATATCTTTTTATTATAGAAATGTATTGCTTAGAGTTCATCATCCCTTCAACTGATACTAAGCTGCCAGGTCCTTCAGAAGTAAAATAATCCCAAAACATCTGTTTCTGAGGGTTTGAATCTCTCTGTTTAAATAAGATTTTGTTCCCTGATGGGTTCTCCACCACTTCGCCTAACAAATCTTGGTCGAAACCCTTGCGCAAAGAAAGGGGTTTCGTTGCTGAATACAACCTTCTTCCAATCTTGTTCAGTCCAGGACTGATATTTCCTGGCCCAATCTAAACTTTTTTTTCTTCATTGCAGGTGTTAATAACTGTTTTTCGATTGGTTTTCTTGCAAATCTTCCAGTTTCAATAAGCCTTTATCGAACTGTCGATGAATCCACGCTCACACCAGTAGCTAATAATTCTCTCTGAAGATCTCTACTTGTTTTGTAAGGATGCATTGTACTATTTCGTACAAGAAATTTGTCTGTTCAGGTGTGGTCTTGCGTTTGTGTGCGTAAACATTTATTCTTTCATTTTGGAGATACTGCCCCAAAATTCTTTTACTGATTAATAATCCTAGAAGCACTGGATTTTCCAGCTCCAACTGCTGAAGCAATATCCCTCACAGTCACAGAAGTATGCTGACTAAGGTGAACAGTTCTAGTCCTTTTCCTGAGAGTGATAACCCTTCTTAAAATACACGTCAGGAGGACACAATTCATACAAATGACCACTTCTTTCAGCAACTGAAGGGAAAAATTTTCGACATGTTATGATCACGTGATCAAATCAGTGTAGATTAGTCAAGGGCAGTCGCACATTGTAAGAAATACAGTTGAAACTGGTTTGAGGCAGAAATCCCCAAAAAGGAACGATTTTCATTAAAAATGTGTTTGTCCCAATTAATTTGCACAGTACTGTATATCGCTGCACCATAATATCCATTTTCGGTGGATCCCATCTCACGTCGAACTTTACTGCAAGGAAATGGCGGACAAACTAGCAAAGGAGGGTTGTAATTTTTCAACTCTCTCCACATCCGCCCTTATCTATCTAGAATTATACTCGTTAAAAAAATCTCAACATTTGGTGGAGTGGAAGATGCCTCCCACTCATCATTGGTATGCGGGTAGTAGACCCGGTCTGGCCCTAGCCCTCAAGTGTGACAGATGCTCCCAGAATACACTCTCGTCTTGCTAGTAGTCATATCAAATGCTTCATTTCAGCGAAAA
>BMAV01006271.1:0-23260 GCA_019973955.1 Trichonephila inaurata madagascariensis
TTTGGAAATCGGCTTTGGGATAACTAATTTCATTTGTTCAATCTTTATATTTGCAGTACTGTTGTAAAAAGTATGAACAAAAATTCGATTTAATGTAGTTTCGTTAGGAATGTCAAAAATCTGAATACTTGGGTATTGAACTGGTATAAGTATTTTATTATCATCTGTCGTCTCCGTGGAATTTAATATAAGATCAAAGGCTGATTATAATTTTAAAAGAAATTAAATACTATAGTGGAAGAGAGAGAAATGAGTCATATATTTATTAATAAATTTAATCAAAGTAAGGAACTTTTTTTTCTGTTGTTGGAAATTGTTATTTATTTAAAAAAATAAGCCAGAAAATTATATCTTGATTCTTATTATTAATGTTCTACAATTGTTTAATGCAATCTTATTTTGCAATTTCAGAAAAAAAGCGGTGAATGTAAAGGTAAAAATGAAAAATCATCTATGACAAAAAATTCATAAAATAAAATAAATACTTCTTCTAGGATTCCCGAAATTATTTGCTGTAGTGTTTTATAAAATTTTTTCCTCAAGAGTATATTTACTTCAAGCAATAAATGCATTGTATACTTTATGAATATAAAATTACATTTAATACATTTTATTTTTTAAAAAAGGTACAATTTTAATTATAAAATAAATGCATAAAAAGTATTTAACATGGCTACTAAAAAATCACAGAATCAGAGTTTTTAAAAAGTCTGTTTATTTGTAACAGCTAAGAAAACAATATTTACTCATGGACAACTGGTGGCTCTGCGAAGGTACAGAAGCAAAGACGGAATAAAAATTTAGTGCAGTTAGAGGAATAGGTGATTAAGAACATTGTTTTCAAGGCACTAAATTGAATTACAAATTAAAATGCGTAGATCAAGACTTGAAATTTATTTTTTTCTGCTTACAATATATTGAAAAAAATGGAACTGCATAATGCATGTAAATTCATTTTTACAAATTGAGTATTGATATGAACATCTTTTAAAAATTTTAGAATTTAGGTTGGCCCGTTTAGGCTGACAGGGGGACCCCTCTGTCCCTTTTTTATTCAATATTTTTTTTTTTTTTGGAATCAGTATGGACTATTATTCAAATATATTCGGAAATTTTTAAACATAAATATGGCAAATAGTCGATTGTTACAAAATGTTTTTGATACGATTGTAATTTTTTTCTATATATCTCGGGGGTTCATATATAAAAAAAAGAATTGATATTAGCTCATTTGTTCTTTAGATAAATATTACAAATTGATTGAGGGGGAGGGAGAATCGAGAACAATTTCATAAACACCTTAATAAAGAAATAATTATATATTTTTATTTTTAGAAATATTTGCACTTACATTTTATGGAACTACTAAATTATGAGTGAAAAAGAGTGTATTCATTCATTCCAAAAAAAAATACTAAGGTTAAAAAATGAGATCTATGTTATATGCAAGTAAGTGCAAACTTATTGATACAAAAGTGGGGAATCATTTTCCCCCTGAAATATATTTAAAAGTAAAAACATAAATATATAACAGTTAACTTCTACGGTATTCCAAATTCTGGACCAATTCAGATGGTATGTAGGCAGCATAAGGCGAAAAATCACCATATAACATGCGTTCACAAACCGTGGTTGTCGGCTTTATAAAACACTCAAAGGGGTGTGATGTTAAGGGAAAAAAAGGGCAATAAGTGGAAAGAAATACATTTATTAGACGTGCTTTTTGCAGTATGAACAATTTATTACAGGAAGATGTCGGAAAAAAAAAGGAATGCCTCAGGAATTGTTCAAAAGGGGTCGCGTAGGTCATAACACAGCGAACATCTTAAAACCGCTAAAAAACCCCCAACGTGTTGACGATATCTACTGAAGCGAGGGTTCCTGCCTAAGTCCTCCATTGAAACCACTGACATCTCACGTAAACGTTTCGGGGGTCTAGAAGAAAAAAAAAAAGTTGAAGTTTGGTGAGCTGGGAAACACCCTTTGCCGAGTCTAATCCATTATTGGATATATAACGTAAAGGGGTTACGCACTTCAATCGAAAATTTCGGGATACATGGTGCCTAAACCATATGTTCTGGCACGTAGTGTCCTGTATTCCCTGCAGTAAATACGGGAAGACATGCTGTAGGATAACAAGGCATTTTTTCACCATTTGCGTTCGGGCGTAATTTTTTATTTTCCCCATTCGGTTTGTTTTCCCCCGTCTTACTCGTCAATTATGGATTTTCACGACTAAACCTAGTTTTGGGGCCCCCGGCACTAAGATGTTTGTCGTCATCCTGCTGCTTGCTCACTCTCTCACCTCTCGACAACATCATATACAATATTGCTGCATTCAAGTAAAAAAAAATTTGTAGGCATAATACCCCCGCTAACAAGGGGTATTAATAAAATTATGTAAAAAAAACCAAGTTAAAAAAACAACATCAGTGTAAAAAAATAGAAAATTATAAAAGCATAATAAATCTTTATGTATAATGAACGAAACAAAATCCCAATACCAAGAAAGACTTCTGTTAGATAAACGAACTTTAGTAGGCAAGTTTATACATCTGAGAGATGACATCGATTCAAATTTCATGCGTCGAGTTTTAGTGTAGCACTAATAGTGCCACTCAGAGATAGCAAATTAGGCTTGCTTCAAATGCGTACTGTAAAGTTATTGAGCGTTATTAGTCACTGAAATATGACGTATGAGTTTATGTTAGCCAATAACGCCTTTAAGAAGATGAAGAAGCCATTTTCGACAGTGCACCGTTTCGACGAGGTTATGTAATGAGGCTACGAGAAGATGTTTTTTTTTGTGTATAATATTGCAGAAACGCTTGGCCGGAATGTATCTACTGCGCATGATTGTTGGAGTAGTATTCAAGGGATGTTTGCCTCAAGAACACCGGGGTTCCCGGGGGCCCCGAGACACTGATGAGAGAAAAAAAACCGTATTCTGCGTACGACTGTTTTTTATCGTCCCCTTTTGCGGAAGAAATTGAACCTTGGTACGCATTGAAAACCTTAAAGAAAAAAGAAATTTAAAAGTTCAACCAGGCCCCCATTGCGTGCCCAGGACTCTAAGCCATTGATGTATGCGACGCCAGTGGTTTCCGAAATAACTCATTGGGGGAAGGTGGGAGCTGGTGTGCTTTCGATGAAATCAGGTTCGACTATTGCCAAGATGGGTGCCCGACCTTCTTCTGACTGTTTTTTTGGTCAGAAGGAGGGGAAAAAAGGGGGCCCGCAACCAAACTGTTTGCAGCCTTGACACATTGAACCGACACCTGAAATCATGATGTGGAGGGAAATTCCTATGACGCAGGGGCACTCTTTGTGGTTATACCAAAGACACTGACTGAAAATTTTTACGTCGTCTGGTAAATTTAACCCATTGCACTACCATTCGTGTCGCATTCAGGGGCAACAGGATTCATCCCGCCCCTACACGGCTGTTTTAAACCCCAAAATACTCAGAGTGTGGACGTATGACCTCGCCTTGTGAGATTTGCATCCAAGTGAGGACGTGTAGGATATCATTAGACGAGAACTTAGCATCATCCAAAGCCAGCATGATCGTTCCAGTATTGTACAACAGTATAATAGGGGGGCGAAACCACAAAGTGACATTCGCACCTGCATGCCCAAGCTCCCTTTAGTCTTGCATTAACAATTTGAGGGTTTTCGGTATAAAAGAAAAGCAATTAACATATGAAATACATTTTCTTGAACTTAAACTAACCTGTGATCTTGAAAATTTAATCAACTAAATATGTTAACTTGAAAATTCATTGCCCAAATTTCATTACACTACAAAAATTTTTTTCTTGGTGCTGAATTTTTTTTTCCGTCAGTGTACTTTAGAAAGTGATCAGTCAGTTGGGTTTATTAAAAGAGATTCTTTTTTCATAAATTATTGTTTTCAATTATCTTAAGAAGGAAATAGTAGGGGAAATTCAGATAAAATGGGACTGATTTTGTGTAGAAGTCACAAAAAAAAATCCTAAAACTCCAAAGCTACAGGAAGTATCTTATTAAGTTACCCGATGTTATTCTGTAAAATCTGGCTTTTTTTTCAAATAATTTTCTATCACAATATTTAATTTGAAGGAGACGTGTTTTCTTTTGTTTAATAAAAGGATATCAAATCCGTCGTAGCTAATTTTCTTCGCAGTTGTCAAGATTCATTTGAAATCCAAAACTTTATCTAGTACTATTCCATTAGAGTTGATGGAAAATCTTCAAAAGTTACACATCTATTTCTTTATTTTCTAATTCTTATTGCCAAACAATAATCATAGCAATTTGAAAAAAAATTTGGAAAAGAATCGAAAAGTGTTAACTTTAACACTAAAGAATTTAGGGATTTTGACAAAAAAAGGAAAAATAAGCCAAAAGAATATCATGAGCCAGAAAGGACAAAAATAATGGCTTTTTGTAAGTGCAATAAATATAGTAAACTGATTATTTTCAGTAATATTTAAAAAATCATTTTTAAAATATAAAAAAATTGGGCAATAATATCATTAAGTTATGAAATACTAAATATTTTTCATATTCCGTAATTTTTAACCGTAAAAAAATCTCAAGATTTAAAAAATAAAATATTTCAGACATTTGTAAAAGAAACATGTTACTTCCGTTCTTCCTCTAACATAACCTCTATGTTCTTTGACGGCCAGATTAATGGCAAAAAATTTTTCCCAACCCCAAAACCAAAAATGAAACGAAGCATGGATGCAAATAAGATAACCTTTAAAATGATAGAAATTTTAGTGAGCAAAGATGGAATTTAAGAAAGTTCAGTGTAGCGAAGATAGAAGTGTTGATCGACGGCTTGTGACAATCCCTTTTTGGAGTTGTGGTATTTTGTCGTATTGCAAGCATGCTTTACTTCTAATAAAATTATTTCATACCTCTTATTGGCTCTTTTCATTCCACTAGAAAACACACCTTTCATAACCTTTTTTTTTCGAATTACTCAGACAAAACGTGGTTTGCGGCTCTATGTTCTGTGGTGATTTGACGTCCCCAAGCTGCATACTTTTAGCCCTCTGAATTTATCAGTCGAATTTGAAAACTCAGTGTTTATTGATGTGTAAAAGAATGAATGAGAAATTGTTCAGTCAATTGTAGATTTATTTCGGGAAATGCAAATAGCTGAAATCATTGTATCATATTCGAAAACTATTGGAAAAGAACGATTAAGGGGCAAAAGAGGGCCAAAATATATTGATATATAAAAGAAATACAAATTAAATACAGTCGGACATCTACTTAAGGAAATCTCTAAATACCGAAAAAAAATTCGATATATGGAAAATTCATTAAATAAAATTTTTCATCGTTTAATAAACTTTCATACACCACATAAAATGAACTTTAAATTCATAACCAATATATATTATTACACAAACTAATTATCTACTTTTTTGCAAATTAATATGTATTTATTTTGTATATCTCACCCATAAAAACGCAGTCTGCAAGAAGAATAAGGAAAAAAAAATGCATTACTTAGGAACACACTGCATTTTCAACTTTAAAAATAATTTCATATTACAATTAAGGAATTGTAATGACATTTTCTAATTTTAAGTCTAAAGTAATTTTAAACATACATTACTTTATAAGCAGTAATTTTAAGCATGCACGTTTTCGTAAGCCGTACTTTTAAGCATACATTATTTCATAAGCAGTAATTTTAAGCATACATTATCACTAGCGTCCTGAGATTTAATTACTGATAAAATTTCCTAATTTTGTTTGAAAAATTAGGGCAATTTTATTACTCTTGTTGAGTTGGGACCTGGTTAAACCAGTACAAGATCATTGATCTCCATAAAGTGTGTTGAAAGAGAGAAGAATTTGACATATCCCAAAATACTTTAAAAATAGGAAGAAAAAAAAATCTAAACACAAGAAAAAAGCACTTCAATAGAAATGCGCTTCGCTATTTGAAGTTATTTTACGAAGAAAATAGTAACATGGTATCAGGAAAAAGTGCGCAATATAGAAAAATTTTCAAAATAGAGGTTCTCGATATGAAGTTTCAACTGTATTTTTAAATGTTCTTTCTGTGAATCTCATATACAGAAAGCCCTCATGAATTCTGTGAAATTTTTTTTAAACTAAAAATTAATATCCTCAAATAAAGTTTAGACCTTCATGTATTAAGTAGTTTTTGCTCAACCTAATACACATTATTAAGAAATTCATTGATTTCAATTGTTACTTGTCCAGTTATTTATTCTTTTACATTTACTTATTTCAGACCACACTTTCTTTTCATTGTGTAATCTTTAACTAAGTATCTTGGCTTAATTTATTAGTTATTTTACTTAATCTGGCCGATCAAGATATTTAATACCCAGATTAATGAGACATTACTTTATATATGTAGATTTCCTATGAACAGGTTAAATGATATTTAAAATCATCACGCAAATGTTTTTAATATATTCATGGACATCCATGCATATTTATTTACTCTCCGTATTCGTATTTACATCACTACTTTACAGGAACTATTTCTACTTGCTACCAAAAAAAGAAATGTTGAAAGATTGATGATGACATAATGCAAGCATGAGTAAAAAGAGCAAAATAGCGAAAACATTCCGCAAAAAATCAATAAAAGCAATGACAAATTAAAAGGTTGCAATAAATTTCCGAAATCGAAAGGAAGTGTAATATACGATAATGTAAGATACAACTTAAGAAAAGCAATTTTTAATGATGTAAAACAATTTTAAGTAAAATTGTCTCCATTTTAATTCTTTTAAAATTTCCTTGAAAATTGTTTTTAGTATTCTTCAAATGATACAAAATGTAATGATACAAATCTTAATGTAAAATATTTTGATAATTTTAAATGCTATTTTCCCTCCTTTATACAATTCAAAAGTTTAAAAAATGCATTTAGAGCTCAAGTCTGTGGATTAAAAATTTTTAAATATCACTCAGAAAATTCAGTAAATTTTAGTTAAAATGAAGGAGTGAATGCATTAAAAATATTATTGCATAAACATTACACAAAGGTTTAATGCATTGCTTCGGTTTGCAATAAACTTTTATGTTATTTTTTTTTAACAGATGTTAGCACGGTTTTACTGAAAGTATAAAATACATTTTTTTTTATTGGCTTTTAGAAAGGAAAAAAAAAAAAATTAAAATTTATTTCATTTGCAAATTTTAAAAATGTTAAACATTTTCTTATATTTTTTACATGGGTATTCATGAAATATGTGTTTAACTTGAAAGGAAAATACTAATGATATTAAAGCAATTATGGACCTGAAAAGCGGTAAGCACATCATCAGAAAATCTAAATGTGCAATATGTAGTATTAAGTATATATTTATAAATTCATTTATTTTTAGTATATTAAATTACATTAGTATAAATTTATAGAATTTAAATATCAATAAATAAAGTGAATCGAAATTCATTTATTATTGTCCATTTATAATAAACAAATATATGTTTATGGGAATAAACATACAAACATATCTTGGTTTATTTTAAATTTATCATATAAAAATGAATTTGCTTGTCACAGGTTGCATTCTTGGAAGTCTTTAGTACCCCGAAATCTAATAATTTTAAGGAATTCAATTTTATAATAATACTTTTTTTCTTTCAAAGCTTAAGTGAATACGAAGCAATAGAATTACTGGAAAAAGACAGAAGTATATTTTTTCTATAATTTAAAGGGCCAAATTATAAGAGATTTGAGAATGTCATTCTATCTATTTAAAATTTAACTAAGGCTATTTTACGTTTTTGTAGAAATGTTTTATATTTCTTGATTCATGTATGATCCTTTTATAATTTTAAGCAATTTAAACATTATCTCTAAATAAGTGGAATAAAAGACAAAAACTAACATATTTATAAAAGGAGCATTTAAAAGTTTATACTTATTTATGACATTATTTTCAGAATTGAATGGAATTAAAATTATTAATTTCCATAAGGTTGGAAAAAAGTTAAGATACATTTATCTTCAGGAAAACGTGAAACAACGCCGGTGAAAAACGCATTTTTTAATCATGCGGGTTTTCTTTCAAACTTCAAACTTTGCGAAACGTAATTTTTTTTATACCTTTAATTGTAAGAGTGAAGGGGTACGTTGATTGAGACAAAATGTATTTAATATTTAATTTTAATAGTTTAATTTTATGAGGCATAGTTTAATTTGTTGCTGGGGGGCAATATTCAGCTGTTTCACGTTTAAATAACTAGTTTTAATCAATTAAAATTTTATTGATTGCGATTAAATAATCATATAGTCATTTAAGTAATCGTGTATAGAACATTTAATTTCAATTGAGCGTTTTAAAATACGAAAATAAAAAGGCGCCAACATGGTCACCAAGTTTCCAAATTTGGTCACAAAATAACGACTACCTGGTTGTATCTTTTATTCTTGACAATTAGTTTTAATCAACAAATATTTATTAATTATTATTAAATTATCGTACAGAAATTATCAATCGTGTATTGAAATTTTCAGCTAAATTTTGCCCATGAAATATAAGAAAAAAGCTTTTGACCCGTAGTTACAATGAAATAGAAGAAAATTCATTAAAAATAACTACATATAAATATGTCACACCAGATTAAAAATTAAAAATACATAAAATAATAAACTGACAGGAGAAATATTCCTATTACATAAATCTAGACGCATTTATCTAAAATTTAATACATTCACTCAAATAATAGATTACTTAATTCCAAACAGAAAGATCTAATCTTCTCTTTTGGATTCGAAAAGGGGAAATTAACATTTCTGTTGGAAATATTATGTTTGTTGAAGAATATTCTAATCTTTCATAATTTGGTTCTAATTAAAATTTTTGAAGACAGACTATCAAGTAACCTTAAGAAAAGTAATTAGGTAATCGGCTTTAGGCATAACTAATTTCATTTGTCTCAATCTTTATATTTGCACAGTACTGTTGTCAAAAGTATGAACAATGCAAATTCGATTTAATGTAGTTTCGTTAGGAATGTCAAAAATCTGAATACTTGGGTATTGAACTGGTATAAGTATTTTATTATCATCTGTCGTCTCCGTGGAATTTAATATAAGATCAAAGGCTGATTATAATTTTAAAAGAAATTAAATACTATAGTGGAAGAGAGAGAAATGAGTCATATATTTATTAATAAATTTAATCAAAGTAAGGAACTTTTTTTTCTGTTGTTGGAAATTGTTATTTATTTAAAAAAATAAGCCAGATAGCATTATATCTTCGATTCTTATTATTAATGTTCTACAATTGTTTAATGCAATCTTATATGCAATTTCAGATAAAAGCGAGATGAATAGTAAAGGTAAAAATGAAAAATCATCTATGACAGAAAATTCATAAAATGAAATGAAATACTTCTTCTAGGATTCCCGAAATTATTTGCTGTAGTGTTTTATAATTTTTCCTCAAGAGTATATTTACTTCAAGCAATAAATGCATTGTATACTTTATGAATATAAAATTACATTTAATACATTTTATTTTTTTTAAAAGGTACAATTTTAGTATAAAAATAAATGTAAAGTATTTAACATGGCTACTAAAAAATCACAGAATCAGAGTTTTTAAAAAGTCTGTTTATTTGTAACAGCTAAGAAAACAATATTTACTCATGGACAACTGTATGTGGCTCTGCGAAGGTACAGAAGCAAAGACGGAATAAAAATTTAGTGCAGTTAGAGGAATAGGTGATTAAGAACATTGTTTTTCAAGGCACTAAATTGAATTACAAATTAAAATGCGTAGATCAAGACTTGAAATTTATTTTTTCCACCTGCTTACAATATGATGAGAAAATGAACTGCATAATGCATGTAGTACAGTTACAAATTGAGTATTGGTACTTATGAACATCTAATTTTGTAGAATTGAGGTTGGCCCGCCTTTAGGCTGACAGGGCACCCACTCTGATACCTTTGTTATTCAATATTTTTATTTATTATTGGAATCGAGGTATGGACTATTATTCAAATATATTCGGTAAGAATTTATTAAAGCATAAATATGGCAAATAGTCGATTGTTACAAAATGTTTTCGATACGATTGTAATTTTGTACTATATATCTCAGTGTTCATATATAAAACAGCAATTGATATTAGCTCATTTGTTCTTTAGATAAATATTACAAATTGATTGAGGGGGAGGGAGAATCGAGAACAATTTCATAAACACCTTAATAAAGAAATAATTATATATTTTTATTTTTAGAAATATTTGCACTTACATTTTATGGAACTACTAAATTATGAGTGAAAAAGAGTGTATTCATTCATTCCAATAAAAAATACTAAGGTTAAAAAATGAGATCTATGTTATATGCAAGTAAGTGCAAACTTATTGATCACAAGTAGGAATAACATTTTCTCCCCTGAAATATATTGTAGAAAGTAATATACATAAATATATAACAGTTAACTTCTACTGGGTATTACCAAATTCTGCCGACCAATTCAGATGGTGATAGTAGGCAGCATAAGGACGATAAATCACCATATAACATGCGTTCACAAACCGTGGTTAGTCGGCTTATACCTCCAAAACACTCATGAAGGGTGTGATGTTAAGTGGAATGAAAAGGGACAATAAGTGGTAAGAAATACATTTATTAGACGTAAAGCATTTTTGCAGTATGAACAATTTATTACAGGAAGATGTCGGAAATGCAATGACAAAGGAATGCCTCAGGAATTGTTCGAAATTGCGGTCGCGTAGGTCATAACACAGCGAACATCATTGAACACGCTCAAACCAATCCAACGTGTTGACGATATCTACTGAAGCGACGACGTTCCATGCCATGAGATCCTCCATTGAAACCACTGACATCTCACGCTCAAACGATTTCAGGTGGTCTCAGAAGAAGAAATAAAAAAGATTGAAGTTTGGTGAGCATGGATGCCAAGCAACAGCTTTGCCGAGTCTAATCCACTTATTAGGATATATAACGTCAAGGGGGTTACGCACTTCAATCGAAAAATGTGCTGGTATACATAGTGCCTGAACCATATGTTCTGCCACGTAGTGTCCTGTATTGGCTGCAGTAAATACGGGAAGACATGCTGCAGGATAACAAGGCATTTTGCACCATTGATGCGTTCGGGCGTAATATTTATATCTCCGCATTCGGTTTGTCACTTCCCTCGTCTTACTCGTCAATTATCGTGATTTTCACTGACTAAACCTAGTTTGGGACCCCAGGCACTAAGATGATTTGTCGTCATCCTGCTGCTTGCTAACAACTCTCTCACCTCTCGACAACATCATATACAGATATTGCTGCATTCAAGTAAAAAACATTTGTAGGCATAATATGCCCCTGCTAACTAATGTAGGAACGTATTAATAGTACTGTATGTAAAAAACACAACAAGTTAAAAACACAACATCAGTGTAAAAAAATATGAAAATTATAAAAGCATAATAAATCTTTATGTACTTAATGAAAAACAAAATCCCAATACCAAGAAAGACTTCCTTTAGATAAACGAACTTTTAGTAAGAGCAAGGTTTACATACATCAGAGAGATGACATCGATTCAAATTTCATGCATCGAGTTTAAGTGTAGCGCTAATAGTAACACTCAGAGCTCGCAAATTAGGGTTGCTTCAAATACATACTGTAAAGTTATTGAGCGTTATCAGTCACCGAAATTTGATGTATGAGTTTATGTTAGCCAATAATGCTTTTTAGAAGATGAAGAAGCCATTTTCGACCAGTCGCGTTTCGACGAGGTTATGTAATGAGGCTACGAGAAGATGTTTTTTTTGTATGTAATATTGCAGAAGCTTGTAACTTGGCCGGAATGTATCTACTGCGCATGATTGTTGGAGTAGTATTCAAGGGATGATACTGCCTCAAGAACACCGAGTTCCGGGTGGCCACGAGACACTGATGAGAGAGAAAACAACTGTATTCTGCGTACGACTGTTGTATTGTATCGTGCACCAACTACTTGCACGGAAGAAATTCGAACTACGGTGGTACTGCATTGAACTTAAAGTAAAGTAGTAATTTCAAGGACAGCTTCAGCCAGGCTCCCATTAGCGTGTATTCCAGTGACTCTAAGCCATTGATGTATGCGACGCCAGTGGTTTCCAGAAATAACTCATTGGAGGAAGGAGTGGAGAGCTGGTGTGCTTTCTGATGAAATCAGGTTCTGACTATGTGCCAATGATGAGGTGCCTGACCTTCTTCTGACTGTTTATTGGTCAGAAGGAGGCCAGGGGAAGGCCTGCAACCAAACTGTTTGCAGCCTTGACACATTGAACCGACACCTGAAATCATGATGTGGAGAGTAAATTCCTATGACAGCAGGAGCACTCTTGTGGTTATACCAAAGACACTGACTGAAAATGTGTACGTCAGTCTGGTAATTCAACCTATTGCACTACCATTCGTGTGCAGCATTCTAGGGGACAACAGGATTCATCTCGCCCATACACGGCTGTTCTAACGCAACATATTCTACAGAGTGTGGACGTATGACCTCGCCTTGTGAGATTTGCATCCAAGTGAGGACGTGTAGGATATCATTAGACGAGAACTTAGCATCATCCAAAGCCAGCATGATCGTTCCAGTATTGATACAACAAGTATAACTAGCAGGGAGCTGTATACCACAAAGTGACACATTCCCGGCACCTGCATGACTCAGCTCCTTTTTACGATGCTTGCATTAACAATTCTGATGGTTGTGCAGTATATTAAAGTAAAAGCATTTAACATATGAAATACATTTTCTTGAACTTAAACTAACCTGTGATCTTGAAAATTTAATCAACTAAATATGTTAACTTGATAATTGCATTGTCCAAATTTCATTACACTACAATAATTTTTTCTTGGTGCTGTAATTTTTTACCGTCAGTGTACTTTAGAAAGTAAGTATCACTCAGTTCAGCTTACCTAGTAAGATATTCGTTTTTCATAAATCATTGTTTTCAGTTATCTTAGGAATGAGATAGTAATGCAAATTCAGATAAAATCGGACTGAATTTGTGTAAAAATCTACACACAGAAAATTCTGAAGACTACCGAAAGCTACAAGAAGTATCTTATTAAGTTACTCGATGTTATTCTGTAAGATCTGGCTTTTATTTCTTACAATAATTTTCTATCACAATATCGAAATTGAAGCGAAGACGTGTTTTCTTTTGTTTAATAAAAGGATATCAAATCCGTCGTAGCTAATTTTCTTCGCAGTTGTCAAGATTCATTTGAAATCCAAAACTTTATCTATTACTATTTCATTAGAGTTGATGGAAAGTCTTCAAAAGTTACACATCTATTTCTTTTTTTTCTTCTAAATCTTATTGCCAAACAATAATCATAGCAATAAAGTGAAAAAAAATTTGGAAGAGAATCGAAATAGTGTTAACTTTTTAACACTAAAGGAAATGCTTTGAGGAATTTTGACAAAATAAGGCAAAATATTAGCCTTATTAAGGAATATCATGAGCCAGAAAGGACAAAAATAATGGCTTTTTGTAAGTGCAATAAATATATGTAAACTGATTATTTTCAGTAATATTTAAAAGTCATGTATTAAAATATAAATTGAGCCAATAATATCATTAAGTTATGAAATACTAGATATTTTTCATATTCCGTAATTTTTAATCCGTAAAAAGATCTCAAAGATTTAAAAGTAAAATATTTCAGACATTTGTAACGAAACATGTGTGACATCTCTCGCGTTCTTCCTCTAACATAACCTCTATGTTCTTTGACGGCCACGATTAATGGCAAAACTTTTCCAACCCAAATCCAAGTGAAACGAAGCATGGATGCAAATAAGATAACCTTTAAAATGATAGAAATTTTAGTGAGCAAAGATGGCAATTTAAGAAAGTTCAGTGTAGCGAAGATAGAAGTGTTGATCACGACGGCTTGGGAATCAAGACGCCACCCAGCTTCTTACACTATACAAGGTACATACCATTGTACTACCATAGGAGAAAAGATTTGAGATTAGCCTGGACGTTGATATTCAGCCAAGGTAGAATATATTGAACGCTAGTATATTATTGAAGAGACAGATTAGGCACAGATCTAATATATTTTCGTGATATGTGATCTAATTGCGCGATCTGAAGTTATTTAAGACTACGTGTGTTCAGTTTATTCTCACTTATATAAGTTCGATATCTAAGTAATCTAAGTTAAATTGCTTAATAAAGCCATATTAAGAATTCTAAAATGTCTCATCATCCGAGAATCCCATACCTCTAACTTGCACTTGGAAACACGACATTTGCTATCAAACGATGGCCATGTCGCACATGTCTCTTTAAAATAATTTCTTACTTTTTTTGGACGTAAGAAAAAAATCCATGTGAATGAAAAACATACGGTTACTTAAATGAGTTGTGTCGGTTACTTGTATGAGATCCTTAGATCGCTTACTTAAGTGATATATAATTTATGAATCGCCTAATTGATACATCCTGACCTCAAAATATAGTTTTTCAATATATATATTTGTACTATTTCAAAGACGAGAAGTTTACGAAATTTTGTTGACATCTTTCGGGACTTTGAAGGACCATTTGATGTATGGATAATTAAAAAGTGTTTTAAATAAGGATTATTGTAAAAAATATATTAAAATCATTTATTTTTTCAAAAAAAAACATCTCTTCGACCCTCCGCTGTGTCGTCACAATCGGAGGATGTTACATCTCGGATCATTGACAAGAAGGTTGCTTAAGACGCTTGCTTTGAAAGGTCATCTGGTGCTTTGAAAGGTCATCGTAGGTGTGAAAGCATACAAGTAAATCTGGAAGTGAGTCTAAGGGTTAGTCTGAGAGTCAGCCTAGGAGAGTCTAGGAGTATGTGGTTTCTTCTTTTCATGTCTCCATAAAGGTAGAATGCTTCACGTCTTCAAAAGCGACACGGGATACAAACCAATGTCTGTTTGAACATAGGTGGGATTACAATTCAGCCGTTGGTGCTTGTCAAACTTTGTGCGGTGGACTTTGAACCCGAAATTAAAGGATTGAGAGCCATGAGACCGCCTTCTATGTCGGCAGCCAGGCAGGTCAAGGTTGACTTGCCACCTGTATAGCCGTTCAGGACCACGACCACATATATGTGATCACGCGTTTCTCCCACCGCGGCCCACGGTATCATATATGAGATTGAGCTTTCCCTGCTCGTAGGCCCATGATCACACCGGTTACGGCGATCAGGGAGTTAGGGTACCCGTTTTATATTAATTTTTACAAGAGCTAGATGGTGGTTAAAACCTTCTTTTTTTTTTTTTTTTTTTTTTTTTTTTGAATAATGTTTCATAAAACTTTAAACTTCAATATGTGCTTTCGGCTCCGTGTTTTTTTTTAATTAGATCTTAGATATTTATGAATTTTAACAACTTCAAATGTTTATTTTTATAGAGAATCGGACTTTTAGAGGTTCGTGATCTATTGCTCTATGGATTTCTGTATATATTTTGAATAAGTTGGCTTAGTTTTTTTTAATATTTTCTTTATTCGTATTTAAATGTATGGTATTTTTGTCAATTTTTTTTGAAAGTGTATGCAATTTTTTTTTTATTAAAATGAAAACATTTTTTCTTTAAAATTCACAATTGTTTTTTTTTTTAAATATAGCGGAAGTTTTTGTACTCCATGATCAAATATTATCAATGATAGTAAATTGTATGTTTTAGCGTATTTGTGATTGCATTTAAAACTTAATATGAATTTTAAAGAAAAATTAGGCTTAGCAGGGAAATTCGACCGATCCTGGGCGTGTGTATGCTCACCGAACGTGCAGGCATGGGGAAACGCTTCTTTCTCCTTCCGCCGGTCCTGAAGGGGTTAAGTGTTGGTATTGCCCGGTCTAGGATACTTTCTCAACCTAAACTACATGGCAGTCCTTAGTTCTCTAACAAGAAGTCCGTCCTTCTGCGGAGAGACTGTGTGGTCTATATTAAGAATTAAAAAAGTATATGCAAAGTTTTATAAATTTGATCTTTCATAGTTTTTACAGATTTTTTGACCAAATGATATTCCAATTTTTTAAGCTATACTTTCAGTATAATAATTTTAAAAAAAGTAATTTTAAAACACAAACAAAAACTTAAGTTTTTATTAAGATTTATTTAGAATGAGTTATATGTTGCATAACATCACAGCTTAGAA
Source organism: Trichonephila inaurata madagascariensis (assembly GCA_019973955.1). Classification (NCBI taxonomy): domain Eukaryota; kingdom Metazoa; phylum Arthropoda; class Arachnida; order Araneae; family Nephilidae; genus Trichonephila; species Trichonephila inaurata. Next base: position 16,181 of record BMAV01006271.1, read on the forward strand.
TGAAAAATATCAAAATAAAAATGAAATTTGGAATAGAGTTTCTTTTGGATTCAGTATCAAAGTTTCTTCATAGCGATATAAGGAGAGAGTTTTGTAAATGGAATAAAAAGGAATTTTTAAACAGAAAAATACGACGAGTATCCCGAAAAAGTGTATAAACTTTCTTCCTTTACGAAGAGTTTCAAAAAGACTGCTACCATGCATTTTAAAATAAACAGAATTCAGGAGGCTCATTTTTCAAATGTGATGGATTTCGAAGTAATGACATTACATCAAAGAAACTCGTGTTTCGTTAAAGCGTAAATTCGAGCTGCGATTGCAACATCATGTAAAGAAAGAGTATCAATGTCACATTTAATAGAATTTCTTAAAAAATTCCATTGCCTCTACTTTCAAAGAGTAGTATTTAGTTAGAAGTTAAATTTTACTGAGTGTTTCTGAAAGTTTGATTTCATTTTAGAAAAAAATTCTCTCTTGAAAGCCATGATTTAAAACCTAAAGTTTAAATTTAAAGTGCTTATGGTAAAATAGTCAATATGTATCAATACTTTTTTAAATGATAAAATTGTTTCATTTGGATGGAATAAATTAAATTTAACTAGATTAGTTAAAGCATATTTTAACATCACCTAAGCAAATTTAATCTAAAATTGAAACCATAAAAAATATTTTAGCTGATTGCTACTTGCTTTGTAAGTAAAGTAGATTTGGTCCTTCATATATTTTGAATATATTTCTTATGTTACTCATTTTTCGAGATTTTTGAGGTTTTGAATATTAAAACTTTTGCATAATAATTTATTTCAGCATATAAATATAATTATTGTTAGATGAAATTCTAGATAATTCTAAGCCTTTACATTTAATTAATCCTATGAGTTCAAATTAATATATTTTCACGTTTATTTGATTTTCTATCATAGAAATTTTATTGTGATTCATTTTATTATAAACTGCATGGTATCAGAATTTAAATAATATTTAATTACAATTATTCCTGGATACCTTTACTAACTAAGATTTAGATCAAACAAAATATATTTCGGCCAAAAAATTGCTCACAAGATGAATTTACTTAATATTCCAACATATTCAAAAAACAAAATTAAAGTTAGAAATTTGTTTAACACCTAGTATCTTAAACACAAATCTATAATAAATCAAAATTTATACTTGTTATTTAACGTATTGAAGTTATTGAAAAAACTCCATTGAACATGTTCAAACTTTTGGTTCCCTTTTCTTAATTATACTAACAATAAGTCAATTTCTAACGAAACATAATTGCCAAATATAAAATCAAAGCTTCTTAAAAAAAAACGAAATTTTGTCGTTTGAAATTTATTATTAAATTCTATCCAGGAAATATTTTTCTCGATACTAAATTATTAAAACAACTCAAATTATAAAGCGTTGGAATTGATGTATTGTTTTAAATATATACATTACTAATATTTGATTTCGATATATTTAAGATAAAAGAAGATTATCTATACCTGACTGCTTCATATTTAAAACGAGATTCACACATCATAACTTGAAAAATGCATGCTATTCTTTTTTCTGTTACTATAAATATTTGTTCGTAAAGAATTATATTAGCACTAGCAACAAAAATTTTAATATCAGATCGATGTGAGCTGATTTCTCATTCTCTCAAAGCCACATCGCCTTTACTGAAATGTTTTTAGAAAACATTGACGTGCCCAAACGTCTTCAGTGCCTTTGGATTTTGAGATCAAAAATAGCTAGTACATATGATTTTGATATTTACAACCTCAAATTGAGAAAAAAGTTAAATATTTAAAAATATTTCTCAGAACATCTGATTTTATTTGAAATAATGTAAAATAATATATTTAAAAAAATGAATTGTTGAAAACGTTTGAAAATTGCGTTTGTATTAACTATGATTAAGTTTAAGAACAATTATGTGCCGTCATTCAAAAAGAAAGAACAAGCTATAAAAATTCGTTGTAAAACTCATCAAATTCTTGAAGTAATCTTTTGAGAATTAACTGTGATGTTTAAAATTGGGATCTCAATTAAATGTACAAAATCTGAGTAATTGAGATGATTCAGAAGTATGTAAGAAGTGAATAAAATTTTGAAAGAATATAAAAGATGAACTTTTGAAAATAGGTTTGCATATCATAATATTCCTCAATATAACTTTTTTATATGAAAACCGATTTTAAAAATTACTGAAAAAGTATTATTATATTAAAGTTTGAGATTTAACATTAAAATTCGTGATTAAGAATCAATTTATAATGTTTCTCGTTCATAAACATAGAATTGAATCTTTCCTCCGGAAATAATTTGCACCAGTCCGTCGAATTTTATTGATTTAGAACATTCCTCGGTAAACAAATATTTTGAAATATTATACAAGCTAAGATATAGAAATTCGTGACCGATGGCTCCTAAGGTTGAATCGAGTGCTGATTATCAAAGACCAGTCACGGGGAATAATGGGGTTATCTGCATATTAAACGACATTGTGTCTTATATAGTGTCCTCGAACAGAGCAGGTATGGAATTTCGAAGAATATATTTCCAGCTTGTACGATATGCTGTGCTTCCAAATAATATAATGTTATCATCTATTCAATGCTGTACAAAAATACGTGATTTACTATGCGTAAGTCTTGCCTGGCTTTAGAATGACGCCAGCTCTGTGACTCACCAATGATAATTGGTAATGGAATAAATAATAAAAAAGAATTTAAAAAAATTTAATGAAATAGATAACAAATTTAAAAATTTCCTTATTAATAATAACTATTAATAAGAAGTTTCAGTAACAAATCATAATAAGAATTATCAATAAGGAAACTTTTAATAAAAATATTGATAAGACACAATAGCAAAAAAATTGAAAAAAACAATTATAAGAAATAATACTAGGAAATAATAATACAATTTTTTAAAATGCACATAATCTGGCGAAAAGCGTATTTCATACAGAAGGTATTATGATTATTCCTTAAAGATGTTATAGTTAATGATCTTAAATGAATTAACAATTTTCACTGTATATCCTGTTTTGCGGAAGATGACAGTTGTTACACAGTATGTAAAATAACAGATCTTGTTATTGAATGCATTATCTGGAAACGCAGGATAATTTCGGCAAAGACACATTATTAAGCTCTTATATTTCTTCCTAGAAGTAAGGAGAAGATTACATGGAATGAAAATATTACTGATTACAAGTAAATAATATGCTCCGGCATCTAGATTAATTTTGATGTCGCATTCATCGAATTCTTTTTCTGATTAGCTAGGTCTTCTTAATTTAATTACGATATTTATTCCCGAAAACATTTGATTTTTGTATTCTTCATAAAAAGGGATGCTAAATCATATATTTCTGCTTTTCCCCCAAAAAATTATATTGTGCCAGAAGGACATGTTTTTGATTGAAATTATTCAAAATCATCTGAAAATATTGCAAACTTTTCAAATTATGGGAGCTATTTTATTTTTATAAAAAACTAAATGACCATAATTAATTGAATAACCATTTTATTACTTGTACTGCAATTTAATGAAGAGTAGTGCTAAAGGATTTATTTTAAAGCGGAAAGCAAAATTCCAATTTAAGATTAAATTATTCCAAGCTTACATAAAAACTCAATAAAAAATAATTTTAATAAAAATTGGAAAATATATACAAAAAATCTAATAAAAAGAAAATTGCGAATTTTAAACTCATTTCATTTTTCGAAATTTAGTGACTAAAAGATTTTTTGTCTTTTTGATTTGATGAATGGAATTAATTTTATTTCTCGAAATTGAATTGAAATATGCGTAATTAGCTACACTTAACGCGGTTTTCTTTAGTAATACTGTCATTATAATGAACTAATTCTGTTATCATTTTTTAAATTCAAAATGCTGGGTATTAATCATCATTTACAAAAAAAAAAGACTAAACAAATGATAATATGATAAAACTATTTTTAAATTGAGACAGACAGAGAGAAATAATTATAAAGCTATACACCCAGTTGTGTGTATAGTATGTGTATATGCTTTAAGAATACATTTCTTGTTTTTACTTTTTATTTTCTATTGAAAGAGTTAAAAGAAAAACAGTTAATACATCTTTTACTGCACTAAATATCACTGACACATAATAAATGTTTTAGGGAACACGCGGACTAAACATTATAACTAAAATGCAGAAAGCATTGTTGTAACATTATTTTATATCGAATGTTTCAAATTAAAAGCAGTAATTTTACATTTAATAGAAAATTAATAACCTTCACAAAAGGGAAATAATATCTAAACAGGCATAGGAAATAAAAATTTTATTAACATCAATTTTTATTTGTTAAAAAGAAAATCACATTTGCGATAAGTACCTTTGAATAAAATGTTGTTTTTTTCCTTTTCACAGTTTCATGGATCAGCATGTCTATTTTCATCAATTGCTGCCCCACAATTTATTTATTTATTATTTTCTAAAATTCCTTCTCTAAAACTGGATATTATACTTCAGTATTCCAAAATGAATACTGTTCAGATGCTTCCTTTCATCCTTTTATTAACCTCAATAAACCCTGTAAAATATAGAATAACTCGAACAATAATATGAAACAGATAAAAAAAAGTAATAACATACAGCAATCAATTCAATGAAACTAAATTGTAGCAATAATTATCGTCATCACCGTTCCAAAGGAAATAAATCGCTAATTCATTCATCTTTATAATTTGAGGTAATGAAAATGCGTAGTCTAATATTCCCGTTGGTAAGGATTACCAAGAATCTGTGTCACGAGTTGCTAAAAGTTTATTTTTTTACGTAGAAAATTTTCTTCAATCAATTTATATGTTCTTACAATAACCAAGATTATCAGTACAATTTTCACATTTTCTTTCACTTTCCCTTTTTTTTAAAAAAACGCTCGTTTTTCTGTGCCAGTGAAAAATTTGTCAAGAAGCTGAGAGTCCGTTTGGATACACTCTATGTTATGGGCAGCATCCAATCAGTCAAAGCCTAAATCAAATCCAGGTTTCACAACTTCAGTTGATTTTTTTCTCATTCCTAATAAATGGGTCAAAAAAATAATATAATAAGTATTAAAAAAAAAGAAAAAGAAGAAGAAAAGATTATAAAACATAGATTATAAAAGCTACGGCATTGCTTCTCAAGCTTTTGATAATCGTGACCCAATTTAAAATCATAATTTTCATTACGCCCCTCCCATCCAATAACAATGTATTGAAGGCAGTAATAATGTATAATACTTTGACACTAAAGCTACAATACGACCTTAATTATAAACCGTACAAATTATCAAGAAACGTAAGTATTAAATTTTGTATAAGATAAGCCCATGGAAGAATCCCTAGTAATTATTAAACTTGTTCTAAAGTTAGTATTTATATTTAGTATATTGTGCCATACTGATACATTTATACGTGTAGCATTTTATATAGTATATCAGAGTAAATGTGTATTTGATTTTTTATTATGTAAGAATATATTTTGTTTTGTTTCTTTTTAAAAGATTGATAATTTTTAAATAATCTTTTTTTCTCAACTTTTCGATGTGCTCGTGCTCCCTTGTAGGGTTATAACCCCCCTAGGGGGGCATGTCTCACAGTTTGAGAAACACTGAGCTACGGATTATATCAGCTATGAGTCTCTCGGCAGTTGAGTTTATACGTACGTACGCACTAATAAATTAATAATTGGGCAAATTGAAGAGATAATTAATTGTAGCAATATTATTTAAATGAAAATATTTTGGGGCAAAATCTTTCCGAACTGTATAATAGGGAATGAATCAGTATACTGAGCGAAATTTATTACTCATTACTAATCATACTATAGCAGAGTACAAATTGAGGGATGCCACACTTAGTGAGATACTTCTATATCCCTGTTTTAGCTCTGGACCTTAATAATCATGAATATTTCAATGCCAGCAAAACTATAACACACTAGTTTGGAGCTCAATTGCATTCTTTTGCATCCCGCGGAAAAGGTCCTTACAGCAAAAATTATTCTCTCAGAGTAAGGATTTTGAAATATTCTTTTAAAAGGAAATTCCGAAATGGAATTATATTCATTCCGATTTTTTGCTTTCATTTTCAATGTGCAAATGTTGCAAATCTCATACGTTTCAGTGCTATTTTGGGAGATAATACAAAGTTATTAGATATAACTTCAGAGGAAACGTGAGAAATTCATGTAGTTTCTCCATTTAATAATAACAGCAACAAAAATAATAAAATTGGATTAGCTTCACAATTTTTCTATGTAACTTTCAGGAATCTCGTAAGAAAAGTAACAATAAGTTTAATGATTATTGCTGATTTTAAAAGTATTTATCTATATATTGTATTTTAATACTCATTTTCTCTTGTAATTCTGATACTCATATTGTACTTCAATACTATTTCAATATTCTTTTAATACTCTATTTTGTTATTTCGTTTTATGCATATCTTTGAAAATGGCTCACGCATGAAATATTTTTAAATTAAAAACCAGTATCAGAAATGGAGAAACAGGTTACAGAGATGAAAAATTGCATTAAAATGCGTAATTTTTTCTGAAAATGTGTTCTACGTTTATTAATTCAGGGTGACATAAACAAAGTTAGACATAAAAAGTCATACATAAAGTATTAAGAACATTAGAGAAGAAGACATTTCACATATAAGAATTTTTTTTTGCCTTTTCTTTAATTTATTATATTTGTTATTGTAATCTCTATTTATTTAATACAATACTTAATCTAATTTTAAAATGGATGTATGCATTTTGAACACAAATTATCGCATTTCATGTATAGAATAACATCTTTCACCTTTCCAGTGTCCAAAAACATAAAATTCTTATGTACATTACATAATCTTTCAAAAATGAGCAAGGGGAAAAAAAAAACTTTTGAGTATTCTGAATGTGATCTGCTTCGCTGGGAGGGGGAGGTGAGGGGATTTGTGAAGGATTCTGGGGTTTATTTTTTTGGTAGTCGTATCTCTATTTGAGTTTCATTTGTTTCCTTTCTTATAATTCCAGGATCATTTTGAGATTTTTTTTGAGATTTGAAA
>BMAV01006272.1:9639-20044 GCA_019973955.1 Trichonephila inaurata madagascariensis
TATAATTGCAAACGATGAGTGGTCCGTGATACCGTGAGGTAAGAAATGAACAAGAGTGGCCAAACCATGCCATTGTTCTTTCCTTACGCGCTGCCGGTTGCCAGTCTAGGACACGGCGGGTTCATAATTGGCGGATAATAGAAAAAGACTGTCCAAAGAGCAAAAACAAAGAAAGGGAAAAGAATAAGAGAGTTAAGGGAAAATCTCTCTCGGACCGAAACTGGCAAAATAAGAAATGAAGGAAGAAGCACTCTGAAAATAGTGGGGAAAGGGGCGTAACAACTGGAAGAGCCTGGGACTCCAGGGAGGTTAAAAACGGTCCTGGATGGGCGAATTTCTGCCAAGGAGAAAACTCCTTACGTTAGTGTGGTGTTAGAAGAATCATCGCCCACTGACTCATGTGTCATGCTCGTCTTAGATCGAGATCCAAAATTAAAAGATTTGACGCCAATAGTCATCTTGTGGTTTTGAAGAGCAAATTTTTCAACAGTCTATCAATAAGTTGGCACAGTGTGGACAGTCACTGTTTAAGGAGTGTGATATAAGTTCAGGTGTCACCCTCGTCTTTTGGCCAGGTTTAAAATTACGAGTTCAGTTGCTAGTAGCTTTGGTGTTTCTTCTGAGTGAGATGGTAATTAACAATTAATGTATGCTTGGACAAATGGAAATTTGCATTGTCAAATTCATTCCTCCATATAATTATTACTCCTTTTTTTTTTTGCCTCAAATGTATTTAAACGAAAAATAAAATAAAAACCATTACTTAAAATGCAAACTCTAACGAATGATTTGAGACATTGAAGAATCTTTGCTAAAATTCAATAAGTCTTTTTTTTAACTGTGAAAAAAAGTTTACTTTTTATTTCAAAGCATTTTATTTTACTTTTTGGAAAAATTCTGAAAAAAAAAAATGGTTCAATAATAATAGTTTTAGACAACTGTATATTACAAATGTAATTGAAATAATTTAAAATTGAACCGTGTGTTTTAGATAAATTTATATTTATTTCGAGCTTAAATCTATATTATTTACTTACGTATCAAATAAGAATAGAGAGCACGACATGCAGACAATTCTGACATAAAAATACAAACTTAGTTATTTATTCGAATATTTAAAAAAACCACTTTCACTTCTGACTAGGAAGGGGGAGGGGGCGGTACTCCCTGAAGGTGGATCAATCCCATTGTACAAATTATATAACTGTGTGAATCAGGGCCGCTTTTCCGCTTAGGCACTCGCCTAGGGCTCAAAAAATTGGAGGAGGATAAAAGAGAAAAAAATTAAAATTACAGCGAACGTACCACCACCTAGCGAATCGTGAGAGAAACATTTCTGCCCTCAAGAGAGTAAAGACTGAAATGAGATCTACTACGGAAAATGAAACGCTTAAAAGAGTTTGATGTTGCTAAGCACTCAAAATGATATTGCAGTGGAAACTGATTACAATGAAGCTACTGATGGTTTTTCCGAAAAAGTCATTCGTTTTTCGAAGAAAATCTTAGTTGTACAAGTACAGTGACAGTGACTTAACGAAGAATAAGGAGGTCAAAAAGTAAAAGATAATGAAACGATAAGCGATGAAAAAGATGATAATTAACAAGTTGAAAACAGTTCATAGAATAATGTATATTCTATACTGTAATTGCAAACGATTTCATTAATTTACTGTACTAATTCACAAAAAGGTGGGTGGTCCATGATGCCGTAAAGTAAGAAAGGAACAAGTGGCCAAACCATATCACTATTCTTTCCTTACGACTGTCAGTCCATAACACGGCGTGTCAATACGTGGTGGATATATATATAATGGCTAGACTATTCAAATAGCAAAAACAAAGAAAGGGAAAAGAATAAGAAAGTTAAGGGGAAATCACTCCCGATACAAAACAGGAAAAGTAAAAACTGAAGAAAGAAGGGGGGAAAGTGCTCTGAAAATAGGGGAGGCGTAGCTATTGAAGTGTCTAGGGTGCCGGGGAGATTAAAAATGGCTCTAGTGTATGTGTGTGTGTGGGGGGGGGGGGTATACTTACCGTTCAACTTGTAACACTGTAATTTACATGTCTTATGTCTACATAAATTTGTCCAAACTGTGATTTTGCTCCATTCTGTAGCTGATTTTATTAACTATACACACCTCATATATAAACAAACTTATTACAGCATCTCGAAAAACTTTTTTTCTCTACAAAGAGATAAGCGCATTTTTTATCTCACTATATAATTTCATGACACCAATAGTATATATATAAAAATGGTATAATTAATATTAACGTGAAAGCTAACATTCAAATAGTTTTCATTTTGGATAGTGAAATGGTTTTCTTTTCTGCTAAAAGCCGGGTTTTTTTTTTTTTTTTTAAGAAAATATAGGACACACACATATTTCTTATAAAATGAAGCTTTAACTAATTTCATTTTTTCAAGAAAATATCTCGCTCCATTGTCGTTGATAGCAAATTTTAACGTAGTTATATCAACACAGCAAAAGTCTAATACTTAATTATTTTTGGCCCACTCTTTCTTTCGAAAATGTGTTCCTTTACATTTCGAACAATTTCCCAGTATATATATTCGACACTTTTTATTTAATAATATTAAATTGAATGTTACCATTAAGATTCTGTAATGCTTTTGAAGGAAATAAGGTTCTTGATAAGCAGATACACTCCCAAATATAATGGATTCTCTCTCTCTCTCTATTGAAAGATATTTGGAATACTTATTTTCAACATGTTTCAGTGTAAACATTAATTTTGTACTTGACAATGAATCTTCTTTTCAGGATCTTTATTAAGTCATATTTTATTATTATTTTTTTTCAATTTTTCACATGACTACGAAAAAGTCTGGTTGATTTTTGTAGTAATAAGTTTTTATATACCGGCAAAGATTTTCTACAGCTACACAGGTTCTCTTATTCATGTGAAGAATTACATAAAATATAAATGCTTAACTACACTGGTTATCATAAATTAAGAAAAAATGACGATAACCCAAAGGTTACGCGTAGAAGTTGATGAAACTTATACACAATATACAACACATACTGAACTAAGAAGCCCAATAGCTCATGAGAACCAAGGCTTACTGTTCCTATCTCAGTTTACGTAACCTTAGTCATGGGGGTGTATGTGCAGATGTTTCGGTCAAGTGGTCAGTGTGACGTGAAACCCCCAGTGTTCAGTTCCCAAGCAAGCTTTCTATTTATCACGCCGCTGAAGGTATGAAAGGCTGAGTTAACTTTGCCCAGCCCGGGATTTGAACACCGGATCTGTGGCGTGGGAGCGCGATACACTATCACTCAGCCAGTGGGCTTCATATACGACACATAGGAAGGTATAAAATAGCATAAAAAGAAATCACCAGACAACTATAGTGATATAGAAATTGGCATATGCATACAATGAACAAATTGAATGTGTCAGTTTGGTATAAGAAAAGTACCTTTAATATGGGGTATCTTATCCCCCCGAGAAGAAATACAGCACATGCAGCGGTGTGTGATGCTCTTAAATATTCGGTCTATTAATTCTGCAGGAAGTGCAAGCCATTGCTCTTCCAAGGCAGTTGAATGAGTGTCTGAGGTCCTAGGATCGGTAGCCGAGTGGTATAGGTATCGGATCGTGGCTTGCCTTGTCAGGAGTTCGAGCCCAGTACCACTAAAGACCCGCCGTGTAGGGCAGCGATGCACGCTAAATCTGTCGAGAGCTAAAACGTCCTCCCGTTGGTGTGGTGTGGTAGTTAGGAGAGGGGGGTGCCAGCTCAGGTGTCGTCCACGTCACTTGACCACGGTTCAAAATTACGTGGTCCGTCGCCAAAAGCCCTCGTGTAGCTGAACAGTGCGACGTTAATATTCAATCAATCAACAAACCTAGGAGGGGATCGAGAGCAGCTACATTTCGTTCTAGAGCTTCTTAAACATGCTCGAAAGGGTTAAGGTCCAGTGATCGACTGCATGCTTTGAATTATTTCCTGCTCGAGATAAGCATCCACGATATGAGCCGTGTGTGGTTTCGCATTATCATCCTGTACCACGAAAGCATTTCCTATTGCTCCGGCATAAGCATGCAGGATGTCATATCTATAGGTGTAAGCTTTAACATTTCCACCGTAAAAACCATGAGGGTCTGTGCGTCCACCCCAAAAGATACCATCCCAAACACAGACACTGTCTTATCCGTATGAATTATCACAGATATGTCATGAATGAAAACCCAGCTCCAGGATCTCTCCAAATGAAAATACGCCTACTATCGCTTTCGAGGTTAACCCAGGACTCATCCTTAAAGAGAGCAGCCCTCCATCGATCACGAGTCCAATGGACATGTGGACGTGCCCACTGCGAATGTTCTCGTCAATTTTTTTTTAAAAGTCATTTTAAGTATGTTAAACATTATTAAAACCACATATTTTGTGTAATTGCGCTATCTTTTCCGTCTTAAGACAATTAGATAATCGGAGAAAATTAAGTTAAAATAGTTCTAAAATATTATTAACTATCATTTACGAACATTACATTTTTTTGAAATAAATTACAGCTATATTTATAATTTAAATTCTTTGTTAATTTACTATACCATATCTGATTCCAATCGAGGTCAAGCGATGTACTATATACTCCTTATGACTAAATTTTAATCAAATATCTCATTAGTTTTTTTTTCTTTCAAAGTTTTTATGAAAAAAAATGAAAGTAGTTTTGAAAAAATTCCAAATGATATTTAAATAACTTTGAAGTATCGAAATGTGAAACAAAGTAGCTAGCTTAAGGTATCCGACTACGTTTGGAACCGTGATTTTAAAAAAGCGCATAAATGGATGATTTTTATGATATTTAGTGTCACTTAGATTAGAGAATACATGCATAAAATTGTTTTAAGGACATTTTGACAAAAAAAAAAATTATTTAAGTACAATATTTTGGCAAAAGATTAACTTAGAATAACTTTTTTTTTCAAAATGTTCTCCTTTTATAAAAAATGCTTCTAAAATAATAATATTTTGTGTGTGTGTGTGTGATTATATAAAGTAAAGACTTCTCCAGAGAGTCTGAACTATTTTTTTTTTGAAAAACGACGATTGAACATTTCTTCTGTTCCTTGTATTCAAGATATATTGAATGTGAAATCCTAAATGAATTATCAGAAAAGCAATAAGGATAATTACGCTGACAAAATTAAAGAATTGAATCCCTTACAAATGATTTGTTTGCATTTGTTGTACATTTCCGTTTCATGAATGATTGCTATATTCCGGATAACTTTTAAATTTCTCATATAAAAAATTCTCATTTACTATTATTCTGCGTTTGTAAAGTAACGTAATTGAATTACATGAAAATTGTTTAATGACGAAATATTTAAATTTATGCATATGGTATATTGTAAACTACAGGTGTCAGTGAGGAAAACACAAACCTGTTTATATGAAAAGAAATTCTGCATCAAAGATTTATTACACACTTTCGTAATAGAACTATAATTGAACATTTCAAAACACATATAATATCAAAGGCAAGTTTACCATGCCTAAAATTCAATTTTACTCTGCAATTATTTGTTGCTATATAAAATCAAGGTTTAATATGGAATAAAGATGATATAGGCAAGCATATTTTCTAGATTCTCATGAAAATTTAATTGTGAATATTAATTTATGAAATAATTGTAAGATCATTATAAAATCACCAAATTAGGCGACTTTTAGTTTCATGGCGATTTTTTTTTTATATAAAACGTTTTGGGGAGTGAATCTTTGTTAAATTCTTGCAGAAATATTAAGATACATTTTTGTTAATTTTTAAAATAGCTAAAATCTTCAGCCTGTTTCCTATATACTTCATTTTAATCAGAAACATTAAATAAAACAAATTGAGAAATTTTGCTGAAATTGAAGTTGGACATGTTCTACACAAGGTTTTGCGAGGAACAGTTTTATACTTAAAAGAACATGCTATTGATTATATATTTTTTTATATGAGTGCGTGTAAATATTTTCTGTTCCAATATTCCTCTGTGGTAAAGGTTTCTAACTCATGGCCAGCGTTTGTCGAGTCGAGGGTTTGAGTTCTGGTGATATTAAACACCTGCCATTTAGAGACACTGTTGCACGTTAAATCCGCCAAAGTTCAAAGTCCTCTTTTTGGCGTGGCTTAAAGAATAGGTTGCGAGCACAGATCTCTTCCTCTTCTCTTGTTCGTGATTCAGAATTTAGAGTTATGTCGCAAATAGTTCTTGTGTTATTGCTGAGTGCAATGTTAATATAAAAGTAGCAATCTCCAATGGCACGAAATATAAAATATTTATGAAATTTGTACTTGAATTTCCTTTCGCTTAGAAATTGTTTATAATTGTGGAAAACTGAGGGCCGTTTTTAACCTCCCCTGCGCCCTAGGCACCTCAAATTGTTACGCCCCCCAGAATATTTCCAGAGAGAGCACCCCCTCCCTCCTTTAGTTCTAACCTTGCTAGTATTTGTTCGGGAAGGATTTTCCCTTAACTCTCTAACTCTTTTCAGTTTCTTTGTTTTTGCTGTTTGAAGAGTTTTTCCATTCTCCACCTCCTATAAATCCGATGCGTCTTGGACTGGCAACTGTAAGAAAATGTTAGTGGCACGATTCGGTCTCGCTTGTTCATTTCTTACCTTACATCACAGACCACTCACCCTTTTGTAAATTAGCACCGTAAATTAATGAAATCGCTTGCAATTATAGTATGGAGCCAGTGGCGCACACAAGGGGGGGTGTCCTAGGGGTCCGGACCCCCTCAAAGCCCTTAATTTCTTTTTCGATTGATTATAATTCTAAGTATATAGTACATAAAATTTAATTAACTATGTGTTATTAATGATTAATTTTATTAATTAATGCTAATTATTTATTCAATAATTAGTTTTTTACTGTTTTTCGTTCCCGAAAATCGACAAAATCAAAAGGAGCATGATACAAGAATGGTGGACTTTCAACCCTGGACCTCCCCCCTTGAAAAATTTCTGGGTGCACTACTGTATGGAGTATACTATAACTTAACTCAGTGGCGCGACAGTCGATGAGGTCAAGGCCTACTGTGCCCAACTCAGTGTACGCGATCTTGGGCCCTGAGGTGCATAAGCAGATGTTCCGGTCAGGCTGTTAGTCTGACGCGAAACTACCAGTGTTAATTTCCCAAGCAAGTTTAGTACTCATTCATCAATCCACTGAAAGGATGAAAGGCTGAGTTAAACCTTGCTCAGCTCGGGGTTTGAACCTCGGACCTGTGGCGTGGAAGCGTGATGCACTGGAGCGTATTATAGTATAGTTGCACTAACAATGCATGTTTTCAACTTGTTTTTTACTATTTTTTTCATCGCTTAACGCCTTACACTATCTCTTACTTTTATAAACATCTTTATTCTTTGTTGAGTCACTATCATTGTACTGGTACAACAAAGGTTTTCTTCGAGCTTCGATCATTATAAAATCATTTATAATATCATTGCATTTCATTTCCATGGCAATATCATTTTGAGTTCATTACAACATCAAACTGTTAAGCTTTTCATTTTCCATAGTAGATCTCATTTTAGTCTACTCTCTTTAGGTCAGAAATGCTTCTCTCATGACTCGCTAGATGGTGATACATTCGCTCTCTGTAATTTTAATTTTTTATTTCTTTTTTCACCCTCCAATTTCCGGCGCTCCCAAATTTTTAGCGCCCTAGGCACGTGCCTAGTGTGCCTAAGCGGAAAACCTGCCCTGGAAAAACTGATTCAAGAAAGTAATGGGTTCAATTCATGAAGTCACGTGATAAAAACAAACACGTGTTTTCCATTGAATTCAAAATAGACATTAAACTAATTGTACTTGTAGTTCTATTTGTAAAACTCAGATAAAGTTTCAAATTTCATATTTGGGTACAGATGTTTAAATGTTAGGAAAAAAAAAATCATACTTTATGTTTATACTTTAAAATAAAACGCATTTTGCTTGCATACGTACTTTTTAAGAGAAAGTTTCTGCAAAGAGCAAAACTTGGCCACACCGGAGCGCGTGAACTGATTAGCTGGAAACATTAGATAGTTTTTATCGTGTGACTATGACGTCGCATGAGTTTTTGAATTGATTGGCTAGATTCACGTGGCTTTCACTATCATGTGACTATGACGTGACATGAATTGAGCCCATTGGCTTATATTTTGAAAAAAATTTCCATACATATAGAGTTCAGTTATTAGAGAAATTATTTAATTGAATCATTTGTAGCATTGATAATTGATATGTAGTGTCAGCACAAAAAGCATTTAAAAGTTTTTTGCACTGGTTTGCTTTGCTGAATTGTTAAAAAAAAAGTTTTATGCAATGTATCTAGAAGCCGCCTATGCAAACCACTTACCTACATACCAAATTCACCGATATAACTTTTAACGGATTAAAACGACAAGTTATAAGATTTAAAAATTTTTGAAATGAAATATCTATTTATATATATAAATGGATGTTTGTATATATGACCTCGCTTCATTCCAACACAGATCACTATGAAAATTGACATATATATGTATTTTTTTGTAAAGAAGGTTCTTGTGCTATCCTCTTTGTTGCAGCTCCCCACCAGGTGGCTCTACAGCATATAAACATCAGCACCATTCAATCAATCACCAAGTTGCCAACATGGTCGCCAGAAATGATGCCGACTTAGCTCTATCACCAACATTTCGCTGTTTCCATTGAATCGCCATTATAATGTTAGGACCGGCGTTACTTATGAATATTACAATTTTAACAAAAAATAAATACAAAAGAAAGTGATATATTAACGTATTACATATCCAGATATAAATTATTTCCACTATTTTAAGCTTTCATTCCACAATATTTGTAACAATGGGCTTTTGCTGAGCAGAGATCAGCTTAGGAAGGTGTTTTATTAGAATTACGGGGCGTTATAAATAAAAAAAAAAATCATTTTTATCAGTTATTACAATAGATGTACAGACCTAAAATTTAACAAATATGAGATTTTTGTTCAGCTGAGAAATGCAAACAGCTTTTTTTGTGTGTGTTTAATTTGCGATTCACGTATAATTAACTCATTAAAAACTTCTTTATCCTTCAATCTGTATTGCTAAATTTTTCAATTCACCCGTGCGAAGAACAGGTATACCAGCTAGTAGGTTATAAAATAAAATATGAATTTGCTGTTGCTTAGCGCACTTAATCGACAGAAACACTAGATCAAGTCCATGAACCCGCGCGAGGGTTTTTAAACAATAAAGAACTGTAGCAGCTGGCTCTTATGGCAATCAATACAAGCCATGATGTGGGCAGGAGCGGCTTGGGTTACATTGCAATTTGGACAGGGAGAGTAAGCATACCGTTGAGATACAAATTTGTTCATTAACCGAATTAAGAGTGAAGTGTATTCACTAATTAAATACTTAATTTATCGAATGCATTGATTGCAAAATCGAAATGTTTTTATTCGGAAAAACATTTCAACGAATGTTTTTATTCATGAAAACAATTGTTGTAATTAGAAAAAAAATACTCATGGGAAAATATAAAAATAATAATTTCAAATATGTTTTACCCTATCTCATATAGTGTGCATACGTTATGCTATTGTGAAAAATATTGCGTCACTAACTCAAATAATTTTATTATTTATCTAACTGTTTTTAATTAATAATTTAAATAATTCAAATGTTTTTATATCATTTTGTTTCGTAATTTAATGTAGATTTTAAATCCATTTACGGATATTAACTATTTTTTTTAAACTCGGAAGCTATTTAATAAAAACTGCGGTTAAGTAAACACAAGTTCTCCAGGATTAAAACAAAGATTAAATAACCAATGAAATACTAGTTTATATTGGTCAATCAGGCATTAGACAGCGCGTTTTTTTTATTGGAAATTTAGTGCGATGCACTGTATCAGAAATAAAATCGTTTGATCATTAACACTAAATAGTTTGAAATCTCAAAATTCCGCGTTTTATTGAAGAGAAATATTTAAGAAAAATTACTTCTAAAAAGCATGTCACATATTTTTACTTCTTATTTCCATGACATTTCTGTGATTTTGAAAGAATTTTTTTCATCACTTTGATGAAATTACTCACGAATAAAAAATAAAAAACATCTCCTATGTATGTTTAGACAATGGACTAAATTCATATGACGTCATAGTCATTTATAAATTAGCAAATGATTGTTTCTTTGGGTTTTGAATACTCTTCCCCTGAAATGGTAAAAATAACTGTTTTTCAGTGAATTAAACTAAATCTGAAGAAGTGCACAATTATTTAATATTGTAACTATATTTTCATTTACAAATTTGTTTAATAACTACAGATTGCAACCTGCTTTAAGGCAATAAGATATCAGACAAACTTTTTTTTTTACTCCAATGACCATTGTACT
>BMAV01006272.1:20426-33806 GCA_019973955.1 Trichonephila inaurata madagascariensis
TTTTTTTTCTCGATATTGACACTAAGCGTGAACAATCTTTGATATACAAAAGTATCCGATATTAAATGTACGTAATTAAAATTTCAAATTAGTTCAAAAATTGAACAATATAGTTTTTCTATCAAATTATGTGAAAAAGTTACAAATAAAGAAATTTTTACTGGGATTAATAGCATATCTCTTTATAAACAGGTTCTACGGTAAAGTTGACTATGGGGACGCTGCAGTAATTAGTACCCTGTTCTTCCGGTTATAGCAAAATCACCAGTGTATTTTAGGAAAGATATTGAAATTAATAATATAAAATCCTGAATCTAAAATCTACAAATCATCTTCTATCCATAAAGATCAAAAAAATTCCAAAAACTTGCAATAGAAGTTTGAAAAAAACATTTGAATTTTTCGTGTTTTCCCATAGATTAACATTACACTGGAAGTGATTCGGTTTCACTCAATGTTGTTGTTTACTAAGTAGAACTTGTAAATATACGTAAAAATTTAAGCTGCTTTTAAAATTGAACCGAAAAATGTGAATTTATAATTCTACTCCAGATATTTCTTAAAAATAATATTTTGGCGAGATATATATTTATTAAATAAGGAAATAAATTTTTAATTGGTAAATTATTATTTTAAAGTGATTTAAAATTTTTTTAAAAAATGAAAAATTAGAAGACATTCATCCTAAGATATTTTTACAAACGTGGTTACTGCAGTGAATCCTTACACTTTATTTACTGAAAGAAAATGCGAGCAAAATTTTTATTAATAAAATGAGCACAAAATAGTTCAGTAATTCATTCGCAAACAATATTCGAAGACAGTGTAAAGCGATGACGATACAATATAGACGTCAGCTTCTTCAGCGAAAACGGTGTTCGACAGGGTAATGCTGTGTGGATACAATAAAAATGTCAGCTTCCGAAATGAAAACGGTGTCTGTAGACAAGATAAAGCTATACGTCAGCATCCTAAGAAAGGACGATTTCCTAAGAAAGGGTAAGGCTATGCGTCAGCATTCCAAATAAGGATGGTGTCCAAAGACAGGGCAAAAGTATATAGATTCGATAAAAACGTGAGCTTCCCGAGTAAGCACGGTATCCTAAGACAGGTTACAGCTATGCATTAGCATCCTAGGTGAAGAGAGTCTCCAAAGACAGGGTAAAGGTATATGGATACAATAAAAATGTGAGCTTCCCAAGCGAAGACTGTTTCTTAAGACGATCAATACAATCTATAAAATCTAGTGTCATTTCAAATCTTCAAGCTTATTTTTTAATAACATTACTTAAATATATATAAAATATTTTACATACACATATATAAAAGGATGCACAAAACATAGTTAATGAGTTATTTGATGAAATTCACTGCATAATCCCCTTGAAAATAATTATCCAACAATTTTTAAAATTTTGATTTTTTTCATATGTAAAGTTATTTTTAAAATATTGGGTACAATTTAGAGAAAAAGTGTTTTGGTTCATTATATGCACAGGCATCTTTTATAGAAGTATAACGTATTCAGAAGCATATTGTGTACGTGCATATAAGGTACTAATTTAATATTGAATCGTTACCAGCCAAATTGTGTTTCTAATTTTTTCAAAAATGGGGGATAACATTACAATATGCTTATATTGATTTTTATCGTTTGATAATACGTTTGCTACAATGTTTACGTTTACCATCCTTACTTTTTTGGTTTATTTTTACTGTGGTAACCCTATTAATTTCAAGTAAAATTTGATTTTTTTTAAAAATATTTAACCATTTTTATATTGGATGCTATTTTGTTACAGTATTCTATTTTTGTAATTTCCGTTGGATAATGGATATTTCAGAAATAACTGGTGAGTACCAGGATTAGGTTTTAAAAAATGTATGAGAGTTCTGTGTTAAATTATTATGGATTAATATGTTTATCATATTCGCGATTGAATTTTTTTTCTTTGAACCTCTTAGTTAAGATTTTACTGATTTCGTCCATACAGTGAGAGAGAAAAATGTGACAAATCTGGTAAAGACGTAACAACTGTTTCTCAATAAAGTAATATAAATTGAGAGGTCAGACTATATGCTTTTAAGCTTAGCCAATTTCACAACCATGGTTGAGTAAAACACAAAACATCTTATCTCGCTGCACATTAAACTTAATTTCATTCTTTTAGAAATGTACCAGGTGGTTATAGTTAAACTTCCCCTATAAACGGCCTCCTTTAGCGCAAATGGGATGCAACGAAATTTTGTGCATGGGCTTTACACGAGATGCGCTTACCACGGAATTATGGAGGAAAAAAAAAAGAAAAAATAGGGAATTTTCGGGAAAAAAATCCCTTTTGGGGAAAAATATGAAATTTAACTCAATAAAAGACCAAAAAGGAATACAGAAAACAATATAAGCAATTTAGAACAAGAATGATGAGTAATAAATTGCAAAACTGGGAAAAGCTGTCAGTTGTAGGAGAAAAATATCCAGATTTGCATGCTGAGGAAAAAGCTTTATGCAAAAGAGGTTAGTTTTTGTTAGTTTGCACCAACTTCCTAAAAAAAAAGAATAGTTCAAGGATGAATGTCCCCGTGAATCCACACCAGACAGTGACATTTGGAGACTGTAGGGGAAATTTTCAGAGTGGATCCGCGGATTCTTAGCCCAAATGATCAAAATATTATCTCAAAAGTTGTGTTTTTTTAATTATTATTTTTGTCACTAACACTAAATTAAAGCAATTCAGAAGTACTCCTTCCCAATTTCTGCATCAGTAAACGGTTTCATATGATTACCAATAATATAACAAACTTCATAGGATGTCTTTGTTACCGCTGTGATATAACTACTGACGAGACACTTTGTTGCTGTTGCAAAGATTTTTCAAGAAAGCCTATTTATCACCCCTTGAAAGAGATCTTCGAGGAAAAGAGTCATTGAATGATTCCTATTTATTGGTATTTTTTAAATACAGCACTTTCCTGATAAATCAAACAATTACTGATCCATGTTTGTTTTTCACTACAAAATAGTCAACCTCTCAATCGTCTTGAAACGATAGATTTTCTTCGAATATTTTTCGCTTGCAAGATATGAAAGATAGTTAAAAATTATTTCCATCCATAAAATTGTCTCTACTCCACTATTATCTGTTATTACTAACTGTAACCGTTTCAAATAGAAAAAAGAATATCAATTCGTACCTGTACGATACCGACAACAAAATTTATTTCTTGACAAAGGATTTCCCACCAAATTTTTTAATACAATGTTCTTAAATAAGTAAATTTCTCAGAGCAATGGGCCATGACCGGGCCACTTAAAAAGGCTCGGTGGGCAGCAGGTTGAGTATCGCTGATTTACACCATCCACCATACAGTCCTGATCTCGCAACACGTGACTCTCATCTGTTTCCAGCTTTGAAGAAGAATCTCACAGGAAAGCGCTTTGGAAGCAACGCTGAAGTAAAAAAAGCTGTTAAACGCTTCTTCCGAATACAAAGTCCCGAGTTTTTCCTGGAGGACTTTTTGAAGGTTATCAAGTGGTATGACAAATGTCTCAATGTACTTGGTACTTACGTGGAAAAGTAAAGTTGTGTCTTATCTTTAATGTCTTCTACGTTTCGACTTTCATACACAACTCTGACCACAGTCGACAGGGGAAACTTATTTTCCGACTCACCCTCGTATATAGAAAAGTAAATACTTAAGGATATGTGTGTGTTCTTTTTTTTTTGTTTCTTATAAAATTTGAGCTTTCTTTAGACTGGTCCTCGGCACGTCTTCATATTATAACGGGTCTATCCACGATTCTTCAACTAATCCTCTTGGGTAAAATGAATCCTTTTAACTGTAAGTTCTATTGAAAACTTCCTTGGAGAAGACGGGATTTAGTTAAATGAATTTTACTTGAGGATAAAAGAGGGACTCGTGTTATTTATCTTATATGCGTAAATTTATCCATGAATGTGTTACAACTCTTGACGTATGCCGGTGATATAATTATAAAAACGTGTCACCAGCAAGTCATTTAATACTTATAGTGGCAAATTACCCGAATTAAATAATTTTGTGTAAGGCCCTTACCCAGCATCTAAACCGGAAAGATATAGATTTATTTTGGTGATAACGGAAGGGTCCAGCAAGTGGGTGGAAATAGTTCCTTTAAGGAAAGCCTCTGCTCTAATACCTTCTTTGAATATTATATCTCACGTTACGGAGCTCTAAAACAAATGATTAGCGATTCTGGTCCGCAATTTATAACTGAGATTTTTGAGAAGGCATTTGTCACAGATTGATAAGACCCATAAAAACGGTCGCATATCAATCGCAATCTAATCAAACACAGATGGTATAAGCCGCACCCTTCTCCAAATGATTTACAGATATGTAGAGGATAATCATGAAACTCGCGGGATCAATTTCTTAAAGAATTTGCCTACGCCATACGTACAGCAGTGCATGAATTAACAAGGAAAACTCCTGCGGCACTATATTTGGGTAGGAAATTGACATCCCCATGTCGAAAATTGTTGATGGTAACGGACAGAGAAGAATTAAGCGTGCGGAAATATAGAAAAATTGTTTGAGGAGGCGAGGCAGAGAACAAAGATCCAGCAGAGCAGATCGGCAAAATATTATAATAGACGAAAAAGGGAAGCAAATGTTAAGGGGAAAATCAGGTGTTGGTGTAGACACACCCTATGAGTTCGGCGAGCAAAAAGTTGGTTATGAAATCCCAGTTTAAGTTTTAAGGTCCCTATGAGGTGATGCGTGTAGAGCAAAATAACGCGACCATATAAAGAGGGTAAGCCTCTAACTGTAAATGTCGAATAGGTGCGAATTGTCACCCGAGATACAAGGGTGAGGGTGATACGGGTCTCGAGAAGCACAGGACAAATCTGAGGTGAGAGAAAGAATTTCGGACCACTAATGGAGAGCAATTACAGTGTAAAATGAAACGACGAAGTTCGTGATCCTCTTCTACATTCCGCAGTGAATTGCAGCGCAAGGAATTGACAAGAAGTGTGAAAAGACGACCACAGGAGAGTAGTTTTTCAGAAGCAATCAGGCCATTTTTGCAGAAAGCCAAGTCTGGTTTAATAACTATCTTTTTGGAGCAAAAATTAATCCCCAAGATATGGGTGCATTTTTTTACCACTTGAAAAATGAACTTTTGTGTTCAATTTCTTCCAAATTTTGGAAAATATTTGTTCTTAACAATTGTTTTGCTGTATGCTTGCAATCGGAGCATTCGAATTTTATATTATGCACACAATATATCCCGCTACATACATTGAAGCTTGATACTCTTCTATTGAAATATCATCTGATTTATTTCTAATGTTTAATATTTTGTTGAAATCTGTAATATCTAATTTAACATGAAATATCTCACCTGAATAACTTGAAATTAAATTTTTTTGTCAGATAGTACCATATTTATCTGAGTGCAAAGTTGACACACTTTTAATGCGCAACTTTTTTTCAGCTTGCAAAATTTCCTGCACAGTGACATGATAATTTGCTCCAGACATTTGTCTGTATTGCCCAAATCTGGCTTCTAAATTATCAGTTTGGAACTTTCCAGTTAAAACATATTTGAAATTCTGCTCCGTCAAAAGATACTTTATTAGTTCTGGGATGGTATTTACCGTATGCCTCAAAGCAAAAAATGTTTCCTCGCTTAAACAGCCTTCTCGTTTATTTTGTTTTAAATTTTTCCAGCAGTCCAGCCACTGAACAAATTTTGAAAAAAAAGTGAATCTATCATCATCCATTGATGAAAAAGGAACACTGATTTTCAATTTAAGATTTTGACCCTTAGTTGGACTTTTAATATTCATTATTTGCCAGAAATCTAAAATATGTTTGATGAATATTGCAGTGTCCCTAAACATTTCTGGGTAGCCTAATTTATCTTTTAATATATTAAGTGCAGTCACATTGCTTTCTTCAAAAATTTCAAAAACTAATTTAACATTTTGTTTCTCAAAATTTGTTCGTTTTAAAGCTTTTAAACATAATTTAGGAGCAAATTTAACAATAATGTTCATTTCTTCGTTATAAATTTTAAATAATGATGAAAAAGATGCTTTTCGGATTTGAGAAAATTCTGAAGGATCAGGATACATTAAAGAATCAGCATCTTTCTGATTTAACCAATTATTTCGTATAGATTTGATAAGATGAACTGAATCAAAAATAAGATGTAATTTTTTGCATTATTAGCTGGATTCTGAATAACACTCTTTATGGTACCATTACACAATTTAGAAAAACAATTTCTATTTACTTTGCTTTTATCACTTACAATGCAAACAATTGAAAAACCTACCTTTTCCATTAGTGACAAAATTTCTAAAGTCATAGAATGCCAGTCTTCAGCATTCATGTTCTTTACAAGATTCAATGACACTATTTCTTATTTTTACTCAATTAAGAAGAGTACAGAAAACATTGAATCATAGTAGCTGCTTCTCCTTTCTCAGTAAATCCAATTATTTTATTACATTTATATGTAATCGCTGATTTGATAAAAATTTCATCAATTTGTAATATTACCTGTTTCTCATTGTCTTTCGGTTCTTTACACCTACCTCAGATAATCTTCATTAGCCAGAGTTGACAAACCTGGATTAACATTTAATCCAGATGCAACTCTCTGTAATTGTCTCACACTTGGAAGAATTATATTTCCCTTATCTCTTACATAGGAATAACATATGGTAGATTTAATGTACATGCAGAAAGAAAAAACCATTAAATTACTGCTATACTTACGGCTATGTTTATTCAAATTTAATAATTTCATTTGCTCTAAAATAAAATTTACTGCCTCGAAATTTTCAGCATTACAGTTTTCAATAAAATTTTCCCACGATTTAATAGTCATAACATGATGAGAAACAGAATTAATGGAACAGATTTCTTTAAAAACAGTTACTGTATTAAGAATATTTAACAATTCGTTAAAATATGTTAACCTAGGAGGATTATTAAGAATTTTTCCAACAGAAGGTATATTTAATTCACGATTATTATTAAATATAACAATAGAGAGATCTGTATTTATTTTCAGGGATTTTAAAATAGAAGGACAATTTTCGCAATTCATAAAAAGAAATGTTATGCAACTTTCACAATCGTCGCTGGACACTGTTGGGCACTGGGACGCGAAGCGTCCCTCCGTCCTATACTTAATGTATCGTGCGCTGAAAGTTGGGTTGCCTGGATGGTCGGGGTGAGATCCTATTGGTGTCTGGACGTGGAAGTAGGCGGGAACGAACTAATGGGTTTCGACAGGTTCTGAGGGATATAAATCATGGAACTGTGAGTCGGTTGCAGTGATCTAGCACTCTATTCGTTGCATTGGTGTCGGATGAATTAAACTATTGATTCGGAAGCCTGTGTGGGTCGCATGGAAATTAAGTAAAGTTAAAATTAAGAAATTAAAAATTTAAAACAATTAACTACTGAGGGGGTCATTCCCACACGGGAATGACCGAGAACCATTTTTATGGAGGATTATAAGAGTCCAGAAGGATTCTTCTGGGCCTTTTCTTATTAAAATTAGGATCATAGTTCTCAAGATTAATTATATTTTCATTATTGATGTTAAGTAGGTTATTAAAAACTTTTTTGCTAGCTTTTGAATATATGATTTAAAAGTTAATAATTTTAGAGATTTATAAATATTTTTATTACGAGTATAAACACAAGTATGGCTGATAGATCTAATTAATGAATTTTGAGCATTATCGAGAATTTTAATGGTAGAGTTAGCTGCGTATCCCCACACAGGACATCCGTAAGTTAATATGGGCCGCAATACGGCAGTATAGAAATTCATAAAAAGAAATGTTATGCAACTTTCACAATCATGTTTTAGAACATTATTTTTAGATAAGAAATCAGATATGGGATTTTCTTGCATTAGCAGATTTTCTTTTAAACATTCAAAACTGGTAATTTCATCTTTCTTAATGAAATTAGTAAACAGTTGTTCGTCTAATTGTTTTATTTTTTCCTTTCGTTGAATTGTCACCGAGCGTTCTTTAATTTTTTCATTCAAGTAGGATGGACAACCAGGGAAAATGCAAGGATATGCATTCTGATAATTTTGGATACACTCTAGGTATTTCTACAACAATATCAGTCTTGTCTGTAATTTTATCTTTTCTCACAATGAAAGATTCAGGGAAATGTTTAATGCACACTACACTATTGTTAGTATTTTTAAAATCCCTAGGAATTTTCTTTTTTCAAGTTTGTAACAACTGTTCATCTTTTGGGAATCGAAACACAGAAACGTACGGCTGCCCCGGTTTATTAGAGGAACAATTTGGTACACAACAGTAACGAGGCATTATTATGAAATGTGTGCAGCTTTAGGTTAAGTTATTAATAATATTTTTCAGTTAATTAAGATTTGACAGGATAAACAAAACACTAATTTTACATTTAAACACTAATTTCACTTATAAAACAAAATATCTTTTTTTACAAATAATCAAGGATGTGTCAGTTTATTATATCGTGTTCTCAAGACTCAAAAGAAAAAAATTCAATGACAAGAATAAAGTTATACAGTAATATAAATATCGTACCTTTTTCTTTATTGTTAATAAAGAAATCCTGATTAATCCTCTTCCCAGAAAATCCAGTCAATTTATCCTGAGTAATGAATATAAATACACGTGGGATAATCTATCAACTACTTCAGCATACAAGATGGAAGTGTGAATGTAATTGTTTCTCCCGTTAAATCCTTCTCTCCTTTGATCATGTGACTACTTTTAGGTCAGTCCAGTGTCAGAGCTTACTCTCTTCTAGATAGCTTTGGTTTCGTGTCGTTTCAGAAGGGGAAGGGGATTTTGCAACCCTATGCTTTCCTTGGCAACTAATGTCGCCAAAAATAAAATTGGCAATTTTTCAAAAAAAATCCATATATCGAACTTGTTCCAAACATTATATTTCAATAAATGAATTCGTTAAAGTAGGAAAATTATGTAATATGAACCATTCGAAAATACTTCAAACAATATTTGAAGCAGAATATACCATATTTACTCAAATCTAAGACATACTTTTTTCCACTATTAAAGAGCCTGAAAATCAGGTGTGGCTTAGAATCGAATTTTAAAAAAGAAGCATTGGATGGGGCAATTAGAGCAACTATAGATTCTGAACTATTTTTCATTTTCCACAAAGACATTGAGAATTTGGGGTGTAGGTTAGATTTGAGTAAATATGGTAGAAAGCAAAATATGAAAATGAGGAAATATATAATAAATTATCAGTATTTTTTTTTAAACTTTGAAAAATGCTTATTTTTTTTTATAAGCAACTGTTAATTCAATAATAATAAAACATTTGCTAAATTTTAAAGAAAAAAATCAAACAAATGAACTAACTAAATCAATAATTTTCCTTCAAGCTAAATATTAAAAACTCTTCCATACACACAGAAGTAGAATTACTCTATATAATATTCCTTCCTATACTCTATATAATATTATTTAAAATATAAACAGAAAGAAATAAATTACACATGCACATGTTTCATGATATTTTACTTTATCGATGAATCTGTTAGATATTTGTACAATGTTTACTTTAAATGCCATGGAGAAAATGCATTTAAGTAACCAGATGCAAAGCACATCAACATCGAACAAATTTCATTTTTACATATAAACATTAGAAAACAAATAGTTCACAGAATATAAATTAGGAACCACAATAGATGGTTTTGATAAAGTGAAAAATTTACTTCATAAAAATTTCATTCATATTGATAAATGTTATTCTGCATTACTCTTAAGTAGAAAAAAAAAATTATCAAGCAAAATGAAAATAATAATGAGATTTAATTTACTAATCATTTCTTACTCTTATGCAGATGAAGTTAAAGGAATGCTAAACAGTTTTAATTAAATCAAAAAATGAATCAATCTAATAATCTTTTTAAAATAAACATTTGAAGTAATACTAGCAATGATTTCTGTGAGTTTCCTATACAATTCAAACTAAATTTTAAGAAAATTTCCAGGTTATGAGGTTTATTGTTCCCATTGCATAAAATACAACTAGAAGAATTAAATTACAAAAAAAATATATCCAATGACATTTTAATTTACATAATTAAATCCATTAGATATACTCATTTTTTATGGTGAAGATACATTAAAATAATTAGATGCAATGAAATCTCATTTATAGACGAATATATATTTCACATAAAATGAATATGGAAAAACTAATGAAAAAGACTCAATCCGATAATCTCCAAATTAATTTGGCTATGATTTTTGAAACTAAGGTAGAAGTTAATTTATTTTTCTTAGGGAAGATGCATCCAGAATTTCAACCCAGTTTCATAAAAAAATTCACCAAACCAAAAAATCTGAATTTGTAAAGGGGTTGATAAAGATGCATAGTAAACCTGTCAAAATTCAAGGTCTTCACTTTCTATAGTGTGGAAGTTTGGAGAGCAGATTGCCAGCTCAGGTGTTGTCCCCGTCACTGGACTGCGTTTCTACATCTTGAGGTTAATCATCAATAGTTCTCTTATTATTCAGAGAATAGTCTTAAAAAATAATTTAACTGCACATCATTTGTGGTTTTCAAAATTTCACAGCAATTTATTTTCTTTCAAAAGAATTAAGACATATATAGAAATACTTTTAATCTATAACACTTGTAATGTTATCTCTAATATTAAATATGCATTCAACTTCGATATTAAGAAATATTACAAAGGAAAAAAATAGTTAAATCAATTTTAATTATATTGATTACATGAATGAATCTAAAGACTAAAAAAATGGCATAACTATATAGTTCATCAATGCTACATTTAAACCCCTTCAAAACATTATCTACATATTTATAAAAATTGAATGAAACTAAAAAAGAAAAAATCATTTCTCCATTTATAGACTCCTTATTTTAGCATTATATTGTATATTTTTTTTATGATTAATGGTTCCTTAGTTATGGTCCCGGAAAAAGCTTCCATGAGTGTTTTAAAATGCACTGGTCTATATCAAATTCAGAGAAAAAGTACTCATCCTAATACCAGTATTCCCATCTTAACTCAAATTTAATGGTAATAGTATGTAATATATAAAATGCAAAATGATATAAGTGTTGAAATTACCTGTTGTACCTACTAAGCCTTAAAAAATAAGCATGGCGACACTCTTTAGAATTGGGTGGCAAATATTTATCATAAAAATTATGAATAAACTGTTCAATTTCAAAATCTATACCACAATATAAAGAAATTGCAGTACTTGAAGCAGGTACATGAAGGGTTACATCTTTTCCCTTACAAGTTTGAACGAGGTAATACAACATAGAGCTACCGATGCCGGATCGCTGCCACTCAGGATGGCAAAATATAAAAGTAACATATGCTTCATTATATTTTACATCAGGGACCAAAAAGGCAAATCCAATGATTAGTTTTTTATATAATACTACACAACTAAAATCAGGATACTGAAGACATTCCGATACATCGATACCAGGCCAGAAAAATTCATGACATAAAGCATTAATACCAGGAATATGTTGTGGACGCACATAACAATAATTAATTGGACTCTGTGCAGGAGGTAACCAATTAGGATTATTTTTATTTGTATAATGCAATACTTCTTCTAATAATCGTATTTTCAATGGTTTTATACTGTAGTCTTGAAAAATAATAGGTTTTAAGACTCTCTCTGTATATGGGCTTACAAAACTGATTTCTTCTTCACCCTCCAATCCCATATGACGAGTTAGGAATGATGCTTGCTGTTGAGATTTTCCACAAGCATTAAAACTGCCAACTTGGAACCGATCAAGCACAGTATTTAAACCAGGCACAGGAACAACTGATTTAATTGAATTTTCATGCTTCATGTAGTCTGGTGGATCCATGCCCATTAATGCACGCACTTGAGCATCAATATCAAAAACTGGCAAATTTCGTTCTCGTTTTAATTTCCTCACCATAAGTTTTCGATAAAGTCTCCGAACTTCAGGCCTTTCCTTCATAGCAGTAGTATAATGATTTTGTAATTTTTGTAATAATTGACCTTCCTCAAATGGAGACATCACTGTCAAGTTTGCTTCAATAGGAACTACTTCCTTATTTGGAGTTTCATCTATAGGAACAACTCTCCGCTTACGACCAGTGTCTGGATGAAGTTTTTTAGTTGTTCCAATTGTTTTACTATAATCACTATTTTCTTCTTCACTGTCATAGTCTGGTATCCCATTCATATCATCAGCTAAATTCTTGCAAGCATCAATTAATAAAGCATAAGTAGAAATATCATCTGAATATTTTGGGAATTCAAATGAATCAACAGGATTACGATAGTAAAACTTTATATCAGGTGAAACCTTTATCCAATCATTTGGGTCATCACATGGATAAGGAGGAACTGGAATATCTTCTTCTTTAGGGATATTTTTATCGCAATTTTCATCGGTAAGATTTGGACAATTTGAATTGTGAGGATTAGAAAAACCCACCAATTTTAATTTGTGTTGGAATGGTAAATTAGATGAATCTGCATTTTTTTCTGTAGGTTCTGGTCGAGTTTTCTTCGGCTTCGGAGATCTTGCATTACTATCAATGCTAGCTTTTTTTTCTTTCAATGCAACAGCAGCTTCAATAACATTTTGATTCTTTTTCCTAGTTCCTTCAACAATAGGTGAAATTTCTGTTTCAGGAGCTTGGCGCTTGCGAGTGGCTCTAATACTCATTGCAATTGAATTCAATTCATCAAGCGATGGTAATTTGCTAGATTTAAGAGACCACCAACCATTTTCACCTAGAACTTCCACACCAGACACAAAAAATCTGTTTGCACCAGTTGATAATGCACCAGCAACTGTACCATGCCAAGTTGCACTTTTTTTTCGATCTTCACCGAATAGAACAGCCCAATTTCTGTCGATGAATCGACAAATATGTTCACGCCATCGAAAATAACCACACCTACCAACACCTTCAAGCTGGAGATTATATAAAGCAATCATTATAACAAGAATCCATTGTAGTTTTTTTCGCTTTATTATTTCCTTGCTAGAATGGGAACAATTCTGGCATGTAAAATTAAAATAAATATCCCCAGCAAGTGAAGAAGGACGTCCACTTTTTAAACATGATAGATGAAATCGCTTTTTGCATTCAATACAAGTTAGCATATCATGCTGGAGTTCGGCAGTAAGGCAATAGCAGTGTAAAATTGGTTTTTCTTCCATTTTTCCTGCATACATATATCAATTTAAAGAAACTGACAACACAAAACATAGGCGCCACAAACTGTAACACATCGAGGAATATGCGTAGACGATTTAGTCACAAATAATATATATATGATAAGC
>BMAV01006273.1:0-14701 GCA_019973955.1 Trichonephila inaurata madagascariensis
ACTTTCTTTGACCCTGAAAAGCATTTCAGGTAGAATTGTTTTTCCACCCCATTCCCAACCCCAGAATTAAATAGGTTCAGTGATTGAGAATAGCCACCCCGGATGACCATTCAGCCGGCCCGGTAAGCTGAGGTGTGGGATTATCAAAATGATGAGACATAATTTTAATACAATTTTTATTAAGAGTAACTTATAATACTTAAGTTTAATTTGAACTTATTAAATTAGAGGAGAGTCGAGCCCAAATTAAATTGATTTAAGTCAGATCACGAATTAGATCCTATATCTCAAATCCAAATAACTTGTTATTAATTACTTATATCAAATATTCCCTTTTCCAGTTAGGCCCCTTGACCTAGAGAATATAATCTATAACTTTATCTATGAAGATTTATCCGCAAAGCAATTTTGACTGCTTATTCTGGTCCGCAAGATTTCACACTAAGCTTTGTCAGTTATTGATCAGAATGATTCCACATACAACCTCTGACCCTGCTACGCTTTATTATGCTATGTCCCTCTGGGTTTGCCCGGCATCCTTTTATAGTATATCTCATTTACATATTCGATCCGTTTCTTTTTGGGTATTGTTAAAGGTTTTGTTAACGGGCCGCAAAGAACTTAGGAGTCATGTTAATCAGAAAGACGCGAGAGACGTCACAACTTATAGCCATATTATATGAAAGTCTTAAGCAAATAGCCCATTTTTTTTTTATGCAAACCATGTAATGGAAATTGAAAAATAATATAATAAATAATAAAGTACGAACGTATGTTTTATTGTTAATTAACTTTTTACTTGTTCACAAATCAGTTAGGTTAGGTATGAAATAAAAATGAGTAAGTCGAAATATTTAATCCTTAATAATTTTTAAACACTCTGTATTTTCTTAGTGTGAGATTTTGGACTTCTTAATTTTTTAATTAAGTTATCTATATTAGAATTAGCTCTCAAAGATGCTTACAAAATTAGGTTGTTTCAGGTGTGTATCAGTTAATTTTGAGCGATATTCTGATTTTGTTACGTTCATAATAGAAAATATTTGTTCATAAACATGCTGATCCAAACCTACAACAATACATGACAGTCAAATCGTGTAAATTTGGAAAATTGCTTGTAGGTACAGCTTTCCAAAATTCAACATAATTCTGATTCCGCTGATGAAATAAATTCCTTATATTTGCTTTTCAGTGTAGTATGGTGTTGTAGGTCAATAATTCTGATTTAGATTTATGGGTAACAATTAACGACACACCACAGATCCGAGGTTCAAACTCCGGGCTGGGCAAGATTGACTCAGCCTTTCGTTCCTTCAGTGGATCGATAAAATGAGCACCAAGTTTGCTTGTGAACTTAACTCTGGGGGTTTCGAGTCAGACTGACCACCTGACCAGAACATCTGCTCATGCACCTGAGGACCCATGCTCGCGTATATTGAGTTGGGCATAGTAGGCCTTGGCCATCATAAGCTGTCGCACCACTGAGATAAGTTAATTAACATCTTGCCGAGAAATTATGAAAAAATCAACCTTTTTTATCATTTGGAAAATTATCGAATCAGCACGAATAACCAAAAAATATAAAAATTTTAAACCAATTTAGAGGTTTTAAAATTTTGGGTTGATACCCCTAATTCCTGCATTAATGTGAAATGTGGTAATCTTTCTCTAAAATCGAAACAAAAAAAGCAAAAATTTGTTCGTAAATGAAGATATCAGATCAATAAGGAAAGGAAAAGTACAACATATTTTCCTATTAAAGAGATGATTTTTCCCGAACGGATTTGGCTTTTGGGGGATAATTTTCATTTTTTTTCCCTTTTGATTGTATTAAAAATTTTTAAAGTATTTTTGACAAAATTTTTAAATACAATATTTCGGCAAAAGGAACGTAGAATAATTTTTTTAATATGTTTCTTTCTGAAAAAAGCTTTATTATAATAATATTTTGCCTGTTGAGCTAGACCTCTGTACAGAGGCTCAACAGAATTTTTGAAATATATAACTTAGAAGTGGGTTTATCCATATTTTACGACAACAGAGGGGGGCAATTTTAAGGAAAAAAAAGCCAATAATTATTTAAATTTGGTAACTGAAAATAATGGAATTTTTTAAAAAATTTTAGTTGAGCCTCAGAGATCTAAGCATATACAGGCAAAATATTATTATAACAGAACATTTTTTTACAAAAGGAGAACATTTGGAAAAAAAGATTATTCTAAGTTCATTTTGCCAAAATATTGTATTTAAATAATTTTTTTTTCAAAAAAGTACTTAAAAAAATTTTATATATGTATTTTAATCTAAGTGAACCAAATATCATGACAATTATCCATTTATGCGCTTTTTAAAATCACGGTTCCGGGAAAAGGGCGGGTACCTTTTAAATTTTAAATTATTTAAATGTCCCATAGTATCCGTAGAAAAGCTAACTCCCATAATCAATCTTCAATTTTGCGCAGCAAACACTCACTGGCAAAACTGCATTGTTTTCGTCCAAATATTTTAAAACACGCTCAAACATCTCACGAAGTGCACTTACTTTGGAAAGTCAGTGCAAACAACAGTGGAAGAGTATTTTCTGAATAATAATTTTTAGTGTAATGCAATAAGTGTATTTAAAATAAATTTTGATGTTTTTTTTTGTGTGTTTAACAACCGATTCAATAAAACTATAAAAAAAGATTGGTATTTATTATTATATTTTCAAGTTTTTTTAATTTTCCGATAAGTCTTCATGTGCCACTGTTACAACTGAACCATGCCATCATGTGGCACGCGTGCCGCGGGTTGGCCACCCCTGATTTAAGTAATATAATAGGATTATACAAGGTGCCCGAAAAGTATGGCTACACTTTCAAATTTTAATTACAAATAAGTAAATATTCAATTACGATTTTTAATGTTCCATAAAGAAAATACCAAAGTATTTTTTTACACTGTTTTATTGCACGGTTTCAGTATGCGCACCATTAGTCTCGCGTAACACATCAATTCGAAAAGATTAACGTCATCTCAGCTTCAGCGCCCAGATTTTGTTTTTGATAATACGCGGCCTATAGTCATAAATTTTCCATGCCACTTATAAATTGTGGATCTTAAAGGTGGGATTCGTTTATAGGTATTCCGAAATTTACTTTGTACATGAATGGCATATTTGTTTTAAAAAACCATGCCAACTTGCGCTTGTTCTGCTGTAAAGTTTTTTTAAACAAGAATGTTGCAAAAGGGGACATTAAAACCCTCTAGTTAATATCACAAAAAAGGAAACTTTAATCTTTTTCCTTTTAAAAAAAAAATTTAAGATTCCATTTTCTGGAACCGTGATTTTTGGGATAAATGGGTAATTTTCATTATATTTTTGTCACTTAGATTAGAAAAATTTTAAAATTGTTTAAAAAGGGCATTTTTAAAAAAATTTTTTAAATACAATTTTCGGCAAAAGGAACGTAGAATAACCTTTTTTTTAATATGTTTTCCCTTTTAAAAAGCTTTTATTAAATAATATTTTTCCTGTTAACTAGACCTCGTACAGAGGCACAACATGAGTTTTGAAAATTCATATTATTTTCAGAGTTACAACCCATTGAAATAATTATCGGCGTTTTTCCTTAACATTTCGCCCCTCTGTTGTCGTAAAACATGGACAAACCCACTTCTAAGTTATATATTTCAGAAATTCTAGTTGAGACTCTGTACAGAGGTCCGAGCTGTATGCAGGAAAAAATATTATTAAAATAAAGCTTTTTTTCAAAAAGGAAATATTTTGAAAAT
Source organism: Trichonephila inaurata madagascariensis (assembly GCA_019973955.1). NCBI lineage: Eukaryota > Metazoa > Arthropoda > Arachnida > Araneae > Nephilidae > Trichonephila > Trichonephila inaurata. Next base: position 3,775 of record BMAV01006273.1, read on the forward strand.
GGTCATTCTATGTTCTTTTTTTGTCAAAATATTGTACTTGCATAATTTTTTATTGTAATACTATTCTTGAAACAATTTTATATACATTTTCTAATCTAAGTGACACTAAATATCATAAATATTATCCATGTATACGCTTTTGCAAAATCACGGTTCCGAACGTAGTCGGATACCTTATGCGAAAATCTGTATTTGTTTATTTTTAATTCATTTTTGTAAGTATAATCATACCTTTCGGACACCTTATGCAACGATCTACTGATAAAAATAAAAGTACTTCCGTTGTGAAATAATATATAAAACCAAGATTATTTTTAAAAAAAAAGAAATCTAAGAAATCTAGATATGTATTTTTAAAAAACCAAACAGCAAAACGTATAGTGATTTGTAATAGCGTTAGTCTTGCGTGTAAAATGTATTGCTTTCAAAATTGTTTTTCTTGAAATCCGTAACGATTAAAACAGAAATCATAAAAAAATTAATATTGTGATAGTCATCGATTGATGTTTTATCAATTTACATATGAAAAAAAATTTAAGAGTATACGAAAAACCGAAACGCATTGAAAAAATTTTAAGGCAATTGAAAAGCCGCCATTTTATCATGTGATCTTAAAAATGAATGAAATATTTTTTTCCCTCTTAATTTAATAGCTTTTTCCAGGTATAAACAATTTATCAAGCTTTAGTAACATTGTTTTAAATCAGATTGCATAAGTTTTTATTCGTATTATTTCTCTCTTTTTTTTTCTTCCTGAATGACATTAAAATGCCATATTTTCAGTATTAAAACACAATTTATACTATAGAAGTGCACTTCTTTTCGGAAGTCATATATATATACATTATTTTCTTCATGTTCAAAGAAAAACATTTTTGATATCCTTACATCTTCAATTTAAAAAAAAAAAAATAAGGTTAACTTTAATCAATCTTTTTTATCAAAAATTGCTTTTGTAAACTCTTTTACCATTTTTCTGAATCTAAAAAACTGCTGTCTCATCTCTTCAAACTAAACAAAACACTTAAGAGATAAGCTTGAAAAGTTAAATTTCAAATTATTGAGCAAGTTTTGTTTTGGAATTTACTAGAACGTAGAAAAAATGGAAGTTTAAATAATGTAAATATTAGCGTGGAAAAAAATGCTAATATTAACCGAAACAAAAATATTATTCCCTTAAATCTGTCCCTGAAATAATTAAAAATCATAAAAGTAAAATTATGCCATGGTACTCACATTTCAAGCATGCTTTTTATATTTAAATTTTTTACTTAAAATTATATACTTATTCCAGTATTATATATGTTTAAAGCACACTGAATAGGTATGTGTTCCAAAATAATTTACTGCAACTATTTATGACGTAAATTAGAGTGTAAAAGATTTTATAGAAGTAAAATTTCTTAAATCTGCAGAAGAATTGAAATAATAATCTTGTAAAAATGCGGTTCCCCCCCTTCAGTTGATAGATGTTTTTATTTATTCGTATATAAAAGTAAATACAAAAGTAGCAGTAAATAGGATGAGGTTAAACAAAATATGAAAACAATAGTGTAAAGTCGCTGTTTTTATTTTTTTCATTCTTTTTTTTTTTAAGTCGTCTTTAAACCATTTTGAAACATTTTCTTTCTCATCATGTATAAAGCATTCAGCGTAAGCTGTTGGTCTCCGGTCACGTATGAAGACATTGAAGATGGTGGTTTGCTTTGTTGCTTCGGTAAATTGATACCTATCTTCAGCTACAGACAGACACTCAGGGACGTCTTAAGGCTTGGGGGGATAAGGCCCGGGCCCAGGAACTTGGCCATAACGGGGCCTCGTCTCGTTCTCCACTCAGCCTTGATAAGATCATAATTCAAATAGCTTCAACAGTTTGGTTGTATTCTCCGAAAAACTGGGAATTTCGGACGATATGTCAACTGGTTACATGTGATGATTTTCACCCATGTATAGGCCTAGGTCCCTCACTATACACCATTATTACTGATTCACTCAAAAGGCGATTGTAAGTCATGCACATTTGTTTGTTTCGGGTTATTGTTTGTGCGAGTGTATGAAAATATATGTTATGTACTGTGTACTTTTAACGGTCATAGGTGGGGCCTACATTTGTGTAGGAGCTCAGGGTCCACTTTTGTTTAGAGCCCCTGGGCCTGGAGAAGTTTTAAGACATCCCTGCATGTGCTTTGTGTCGCGTTTGACCAATATAAGCAAACAGGAATTCTCTCTCGGAATCTTTAAGCATTTTACTCCTGTCATCACTACTTACGACTTGCGGAAGATGGGGTAGCGACGTACCGCCCTCTTAGAGTAGACTCAAGTATTTACAATCAGTTTCAAGTCAGGAGATGACTGATCACACACACACAGTCCATCTGACTAATATTTGCACAATCTGAAGAAAGTCATTGACAGTGGCACTCTAAAAGACAAGCAGCATCTATTCAATGCCCCCAAAAAAAAGAGAGCATAAAATTTGAATCGCCGTATTGCGTTTAGAATCAATGTACTCCTGGAGAACGCATGCAAGGGTGGATGGCCGTTGATCATTGTGCCACTCACTCGAATAAACCACTGCACAAAAAGAATTCCATTTAATGCAATTTGAAGGTTGATATTGTGTTCCTGGTGCTTCCAGATAAATTTACAGAGGCTATTCTGCAAAATGGTAGGTGATTCCTCTTTCCTGCTTCTTCAACAAGCTACCCAGTGAGCAGAGATTACAGATAGACAAAGTACACTTCTGTCATATTCATCGTCAGCATCAAGTTTGTGATAAATAATTGCCTTGATACGTTTCACCCAGAGACTACAGAGAGCAGTTAAGACAGTTGTCTGATAAAGGACGCCCTACACTACCTTTTCAACAAAGTCAAACAATGATAGTCTCTTGTCCTTGCACACCCTTCCCAACTATCATTGACAGATGTCTCACTGAATTGCTACCACAGTCGTGACTATATTCTGGAGTGAATTTGCGACTTCCTTGCAATTTGAATATGGGACAGTACAGCTTCGAGGCGCCCTATTATTCTGCACATCAATCAGGAACGCATGTGTGGTATGTGAACTGCAGTTTTTATTCACACAGTTTGACTCTTGATGATCTTCAACACGTTTTCCGCAGTATTAATTTGCATCATGGGATCGGCATCCGACACTCTGATACGCAAATTACTCTTTAATTATGTATTTAGCATGTTTATTAGCACACATTGTGAAATTACGAGGTCTGTCGTCAAAAGCTCTCGACTAACTAAATAGTGCTACGTTAATATTCACTCAGCACACATTGTGTACTAATTTTATTAAAGTTTGTTCACTGGTCTGCATAAATATGAACTTCGAATCTTAAGTACCAAATGAATGTGTACTTTGGACCTTAATATTGGATATTATATACATATAGGTGTATAACACCGCCCATCCGGTATAGTGGTGAGTGGTGTGCCGTTGGGCTTGGGTTCGAGTCCTGGAGAAGGCAGGGATGTTTGTAAATGTATAGTGCGGCATGGTCGAGCAGCAAGTCGTGAGGTTGGTGGAAGGGAAAGAGAGGTGGGAGGCCCCTAACCGCCTCAAATGTGTTCTTCTTCAAAATTGGGGGGAACCGAGCCAAATAGTTCTGTCACCTGGATGGGGCTCAAAGCTATGGCTAAAGACAGACGTACATCTAGACCTTTGCCATGATGAATTTCGTGGGTCTCGATCTGACACCGTCAGGTAGGTGGCGTTAGTAACAACAACAGGAGAAAAGCAACTCACAACTCTTTCCCTTATCCCGAGATCTCCGGAACTATAAGACATACAGACTTTAAATTTGGTTAGCATGTTTCTTTCGCTGAATAGAGATCCGCTAAAAATGCGTTTTACGAAAATCGTCTCTGAGAAGTAGTATTGTAAAAGATAATTATAGTTCTGTTTTAGAAATTCAAGTTTTGTGTTTTTTAAATCATTAAACAAGGGCTATAAGAGAAGTACAATTGAAAATGTATAGTCATATATCATGAAACACCTAACCAAGTGGGCCGGTAACAGCTAGTATATAAAAATATATTTAATAAAAGTTATTCAGAAATTCTTTACCAGCTAGTTAGTTTATATAACTTAGACGCTTTTTCATTAACTTTTTATTTTCTGTTGAGAATATGCCGCGACTAAAACGATCTCTGGTTACCAGGCTAAGCAATATTTGGAAGAGGTTGAATACTTTTTAAGATGGTGTATCTAAAAAAACCACCTTTAGCTGATACTGTAATTAGACTTCCGAATACAAGTATTGCAGTTAAAACTGAATATTTCCATGATGTGCTATACTACAATATAGTAAACATATTGTAGTACTATATTATAGTATTTCAAAATCAAGAAACAAAAACTTGAACTTGCTAAATAGCCTGATTACAAACCGAAAAAAAATTAAACTTCCTGTACAAACCTGGTGATTTTTAGGTTAAGTTAGTATCATTATTATTTTATTCATAAGTGCTTTGTGTTTCAGAACTTTTGCGAAAATATTGTGTTAGATTAGGCTAAATAACCTGTCGTCGTAACAAATGCTATCAATATTATGTAAAAATATATTTTGTAATAAAAAAACATTTTCAGTCATATTTAAGGCATCCGACTACGTTCGGAACCGTGATTTTGAAAAAGCGTATAAATGGATACTATTTAGTTTTATTCACTTAGATTGAAAATGTATATAAAATTTTTTTAAGAATAGTACAAAAAAAAAATTTTAAATACATATTTTTGACAAAAAATAAACGAATGCCCCATTTTCAAAAATTCCCCTTTTGCAAAAAATGCTCCTATTATAATAATATTTTGCCTGTATATAGCTCAGACCTCTGTACGAGGCTCAACTGGTTTTTTTGAAATATATAACTCAAAGTGGGTTTTACCATTTTTCAAAAACAGAAGGAGAAAATTTTTAAAAAAAAAGCCATAATTTTATTTAATGGGTTGTAACTTTGAAAAAAATGTGAAATTTTAAAAAAACATGTTGAACCTTGCAGGGTTAAATTATATACAGGGAAAATATTATTTAATAAACATTTTCACAAAAAGAACATTTTAAAAAAGGTTATTCTAAGTTAATTTTCCGAAATATTTAAAATAATTTTTTTTTCACATTTCCTTTAAAAAAATTTTATACATGTAGTCAAACAAGTACACTTAAAAAAAAAATTTTCCATTTATGCGCTTTTTAAAAACGTTCCCTGTCAACAAAAAAAAAATAAGTAAAAATATATTTTGCCATAAAAAAACATTTTCAGTCATATTTAATTAACGTGGTGTTTTAATATGAAGCCCAATGGCTGAGTGGTAGCGTATCGAGCTTCCACACCACGAGTCCGGGGTTCAAACTCTGGGCTTGGCAAGTTTGACTCGGCTTTTCATACCTTCAGTGGGTCGATAAATGAGTACCAAGCTTGTTTGGGTATTAAGCACTAGAGGTTTTGCGTCAGACTGACCACCAGACCGGAACATTTGCTCATGCACCTCAGTACCCATGGTCATGAAAACTGAGATGGGCTCAGTAGGCATTGGCCGTCATGGGCTGTTGTGCTACTGAGAAAAAGATAATTATTTTAATATAGAACATAAGTCGGAAAATAACATATAAAAAATAAGAATAAAAAATGCTTATTTTTAAAATTTTCGCTTTTTTTCTAGGTTTTCTCTGTAAAAATAATTACAGTAATACCCCAAACATATGCGCTAGATGGGATTGAGTGACAACCACGTAAGTCGAATTCGTGTAAGTTGTGGTATGTGATTTCGATATAAATTATTTTTATTTAGGGCCGTAGATGAAAGAAAATTATAATTTAGAAAAAAAAAATACTTAGTAAAATCTTAGATAACACAAATGCAAAACCGAAGTTATTTTGATATCGAACGTTTCATAAAATCTAGCAAAGTAGTCTGCCGGCTCAAAGATTTTTCTTTTTCTCCCCAAAAATTTCCCTTTTAGCATGCTAATATTTTTTATGCCTTGTTTTGATTAAAAATACACTCTTCATTGGAGATTGTATTTTCTAAAATTTGTAACCCTTTTTCAATTAAAAAGTGAGGCTTTTTCTGGCAAATTCTCAAACTTCATTTGTTCTTTTGATTGAACTGGGTCTAAAGTTCTTCAATGCCTTGCTCTTGTTCATGCATTTCTATGAGCTCATCCATTGTCAGCTTCTGACTGTGGAAATACACAACAGTTCTCGAACGAAAATACTATCCACTTTTAAATTCATTTGTCTGACAAGATTAAGGTATCCGACTACGTTCGGAACCGTGATTTTAAAAAGGCGCATAAATGGATAATTTCATGATATTTAGTGTCACTTAGATTAGAATACATGTATAAAAAGTGTTTTAAGGACATTTTGACAAAAAAAAATTATTTAAATACAATATTTCGGCAAAAAATTAACTTAGAATAAGATTTTTTCAAAATGTTCTTCTTTTGTGAAACATGCTTCTATTGTAATAATGTTTTGCATGTATACAACTCAGACCTCTTTTCAGAGGCTCAACTAGAATTTTTGAAAAATTGACGTTATTTTCAGAGTTACAACCATTTGAAACAATTATCAGCGTTTTTTTTTCTTAAAGTGTCTCCCCTCTGTTGTCATAAAACACGGATAAACCCACTTCTAAGTTATATATTACAAAAATTCTAGTTGAGCCTCTGTACAGAGATCTGAGCTATATACAAGCAAAATATTATTATAATAGATGCATTTTCACAAAAAGGAAAATTTTAAAATTCGTATTCTATGTTCATTTTTTTCAAAATATTGTACTTAAAAAATTTTTTTAAAAATACTATTCTGAAAACAATTTTATATATGTTTTTCAAATCTAAGTGACTTAAATATCATAAATATTATTCATTTATACGCTTTAAATCACGGTTCCGGGCATCGAATACTAAAAATCTTAATCGCATTACCAATTGCACTATTTTTTTTTTTCTCAAACAAAAGACGAACCAACGGAATTTGAAAACTGCTAACTCCGGGTTAGAGTAAGTCGTTGTATTACTGTATCAAAAATCAACAAGAGAACAAATTTTTAAAACCACGCTAACTTTGTTCCTAATAATCTTAAGAATCATAAATAACTTAAAATGATTGAAAAATTTTAAAAACCGAGCATTTTATATAAGTTTAAGGCTGTTTTCGCCAATGTACGAGAGCTTGAACTTGACGCGGAGCACATTTTCGGGCAGAAAAAAAATGCCTCAATTTTTATAAAAATTTGTGACATTGTAACTCATGAATTTGTTTATAATGTAGTGTTTTTAAAATTTAAAAATATTTCATAAATAATTAGTTTTTCCTTTTAACATGTAAAGGGATAGCTCATTTAGCATTACGGTATTCGAAAAAGATTGCCAAACACATTTTATAAAAGAAAAAAATGTGTCGATTTGGATAAAAATAATTAGTATGATAAAATAAGTGATTCCCTACAGCAGGGGTGGCGAACCAGTGGCACGCGTGCCATTGATGGCACACGACACAATATTTCGGGCACGCCACCGATCAAAACGGTTTGCATTTTAATTCAAAATAACAATGTTCAATATGTAGTATTACGATAAACGGGAGTGTGATCGGTCACAGCTTTCAGCGAGATTTTCTCGGTTCAAAGAATTATCGGAAACGTTCAAGTTTTTTATATACCTTGTGATGTGACTTCATTTAATAAACTGAATTTGTCCCAATTCGATTGATTGGAAATTGAAATGTAACTGATTGATTTCCAATCTAGTTCATTATGGGTTTGAAGATTTGTTGAAAAAAGGAGAAAGTTGGAATTACTTAAAACAGGAAGATTAACAAGCAATATAAGTAAAAATGCTAGTGATGAAATTTTGGAAACATGGAATTCAATTCCAGATACATTCAGCTGTTTGAAAAAACTGGCTCATGCTATTTTAACCATATTTTCAGCTACCTATGCCTGCGAGTCATTATTTTCAGAGTTGAATAACTCACTTAGAAACCGTTTGGAAGATGACTCCAATTCAGCATGCATTCTGGTAAAAGTAACATCTTACAATCCTAATACAAGTTATTTGTCATCTAATCTACCACAACAGAATTCACACTAAAGTTACTTTAATTTAAATTACACGTATAAATGAAACATTAATTAAAGAGTTTTGAGTTGTTAGTATTTAGTTTTATTATTTTCTCAATAATCAAAAGTCAAAATTATTTGACGGCACGTCTATACCTCCTTTAACATTTCTTAAAGAAAAAATGGCACGTTGATCCAAAAAGGTTCGCCATCCCTACCCTACAGGATAGTGAAGCCAAAATATAATATTAATGTTTGAGTACTTTTATATCTTGAAAAAATATTCCGAATTTGGTCCCTATCCTTTAATATTAGCCGAACACAGCCTTAAAAAAAACTCCAAAAATATTTAAATTTTTAAAATTGTAGAATAAGGGCTGGTCAAACAAACTTTTTATTTTCAGAATCAGTTAAATAATATATATAATCGAAAGTAAAACATAAATTACTTTTACTATTATTGTCTCCAATTTTTTTAACAAGAGTACTCTGTAGCCTTAACACAATAAAGGTTCGTACATATTTACCTCCTCGATCGTGACAGTTAACTCTTGAACAGATCCCAATCATTTCAAGCGCCAAAAATCCCTAATCGCATTTAAAATAGTAACAAGCAAGTCGTATGAGTGAAATGATGGCTCCTTGCACTCCATCCAAGAATTAAAAAGAAAAAAACACTTGGAAGCCTATCTTTGGTATCTTACTTTACTGCTTTCATGAGAGTAACCGCTGTTACTGCTTGAGAACTCTTACAATGAAACAATTATTAAGGTTTCCTTTTCATACTTACACAATTTACTATAAATAATCATTGCTCTGGAAGTATTCTGCACGATTGTTTTTACGTTTCGTCAGAAATCTGTCATCAATTGTCTACTGATTCTACTCAATGAAGAGAGTAATGCTCGCAAAACTACACTCACTTCCAAAAGTTAAGCACGGAGTGGAAAATGCTAATTTCCGGAAACCAATCAGAATTGAAAAGGATGCAATTCGCTGCAGAGGTAGATGGAAGTATGCAAATATGTTAGGTGACAGCCAATCGTGCTTTCATGTCAAGAAATATGCAAAAAGGGCAGTCTTATAAGAAGCTAGTTTTATGAAGGGTTACAGAAGTTGATTGTAAGTGCTGATAGAAGGTGTTTAAAACTTTCGTACAATTTGTTTTCATGACATATAGTGTTTCTATGACTTCCAGTAAGCGAATGGAAGATTCTGAGATTTGGCGTGCTGTGGGGCGCATTGAAGCAAGACAGTCGCTTACAGATGTTGCTTTTTTCTTCGGCGTTCATCATTCTGTAATTTCACGTTTGTGGAAACAATTCCAAACCACATAGACAGTTATCTGAAGGCCCGTAGGTGGTCGCCCAAGGGTTACAACCCCCCCCCGCGGAAGATCGATATATTGCTATTGTTGCCAAATGGAATTGCAGAGCGACCTCCACACGTGTGACATCTATGGTTACAGCGTCTATTGATAAGGTTATATCTGCCGCTACTGTACGCCGAAGATTACATATGAATGGACTGTATGCCCGGTTACCTCAAGTTTGTGTTCCTCTATCCGTCCAATCAAGAGGGGCACGATTAAAGTGGTTCCGGGAACATGGCAATTGGACTGTGTCTGACTGGGGCAATGTTTACTGATGAGTCAAGATTTGCTCTGGAGCCAGATGACAAGCTTATAAGGTAAGCATAAACAGGGAACACGCAATCGGAAAAACTCCGAACATCACGCATTCCGAGTCGGAAGCATTATGATGTGGGCAGGGATTTCATTAGGATACCGCACCGACCTGCACATCTTTAAATGGGGTTCTGTGACGGCTGTCCGGTATCGAGATGAAGTCCTAGAACCCATTGTGAGATTATACGCTGCAGCAGTTGGCCCTACTTTTGTTTTAATGGACGATAACGCACGTCCTCATAGAGCTGACATCATCAATGACTGCCTGGAGAGTGAAGGGATTGCGCGTATGGCGTGGCCAGCATATTCACCCGACCTTAATCCCTTTGAAAATCTTTGGGATGCTCTCGGCCGTGTTGTATCTTCCCGTTCCCCACCTCCAGCCACTCTTATTGAGCTGGAAACTGCTCTGTAAGGAGAATGGCGATTGCTTAATTCTGCGGTGGTTGACCACCTAATTGAAAGCATGGTCAGAAGGTGTAAACTTTGCATACAGATGAGGGAGGATCACATTCCCTATTAATCCCCTTTTTTTACATTTTATGCTGTTTATTTTCCCTTTATACACAATTCTGTTTAAGTCTCCAATATGACATTATCTGATAACTTACAAGAAATTTAATATTGTTTTCATTTCTGTATATAATTATTGATTTTGTTTTATGTATAGATATATATGCTACTTTACTGCCAAATTTTGTGTCAATCAAAGCAGTATTTGTTGATTTTTTTGCATTTTACATCTTCGTGCTTAACTTTTGGAAGTGAGTGTACTTTAACTAATTATTCTAATGAATCACAATGCGATGTGGTCAGTGATGCCCACAAGGAAGGGGGGATGTCCCCGGGTCTGGACCCTGCCCTACTTCGCCCTTGGCCAGGACAACAATCCAACGTTCTTAGAACGATACCAGTCTTTCGATTACTTTACGGTGTGGCAAGGAGAAAAATCTTGTTGAAAAATAAATCAAGCATTGTTGGTAAATATATCCCTGATGGAGGATAGATGTTTAGGTTCTAAAATGGTGTCCGGTGGCGCACACAAGGGGGAGGGGATCTCCGGGTCCGGACCTCCCCCCACCCCCAAAGCTCTTGATTTTTTTTTGATTGATTATAATCCTATGTATATAGTACGTAAAAATTTAATTA
>BMAV01006274.1:0-29049 GCA_019973955.1 Trichonephila inaurata madagascariensis
TTGAAATTAAAAGCAGTCAAAATGACTTCCTTGGGCAATCTAGTGTTAAAGCTTTAAAATGAACTTCCTAGAAAATCTTTTGTCTTCGAGGGAGAGTAGAGCAAAATATTAACTTTTTAGCTAAATACTTTGGGAAAAAAATTTATATCATGATCTAAAAATTCGACGTGAAAAAAAAAAATAATACACGTGAATAAAAAGCAACATATGCAAAAGATAGAGGAATATATATATATATATAGGCCAATTCTCTACTAACAAGAGATAACATCCAAACAATAACATTCGACAAACACATAAACAGCAGGAAAATCACACTATGAAGGGCAAAAGAGTAATCGAGATAATAAATATAAAATGGATGCTGCAGTGTTATGAACATTACTGACTTAGGACAGCTATTATATAAAAAATAATTTATATAAAAGTGGGGTTATTTATATATATATGTATAATTTAATGGGAAAAGAAAAAAAATTCTGTATTGATTTACCAGTTTTAAAATTTAGCATAATTACCATGTTTTAAATGCTAAAAGATTTAAAGATTTCGTTTCTCATGCTTTTATTTCCCATTTCGAAATCAAATTACGTTCCTTTTTATAAGAGCTACTCTTTCGATTAGGCAGAAATTAGTTTGGTTCCATGCTTTCTTGTAAAAACCACGTACATTCGAATTAAAGAGAGAGAAGAGAGAAGTATACGATAGCTAATACCACTTTCCTTCTCAAAGTTATTGTTGTTAACAAAGTTCTTTCACCGTTTAGTGCCAAGAATGTTATGCTACAGTTACAGAAAAGAAACCCCCATTACAAAACACAAGTTACTGCTGTCCCTTAGGTATGACCGGGAAAGTGCAGTTTTCTGTCTTGTTTCTTTTACTCTGTTATTATTTTTTCTTTTTTGCTGCCAAATGTTGCGTTTGCCTTGCGGCTCGAGATTCTAGTCTCTATTCAAGAGAGTGATTTATAGATTCCCCTCCGCCAGAACTCTTAATGCACTTCGTTTTATTTTGCTAAGTTTAAATTCATCGATGTTTCAAGCTATTTTTTCTAAATATATTAAACTGAAAATAATTTTAATTCTGCGAACCTAATAAAATTAATAAATTCAATTTAAGCGAAACGGGCAAAGTATTATTTTCCCTTCCGTTATAGTTTTCTAATCTAATAATTTGAGTAATGAAATATGAGTTTTTTTCTTCTCCTTAAAATTTCGAATATTGTAATGTAGAGTATTAAATTTAATCATATATGCTATTTGCTTAGTTATTGGAGGAATGTTGTTCAGCTTACATTCGGAATAAGTCATTCGTGATTAAATTACAATGTTAAGAAAAATTTTATTTTATTGGCAGACTGTTTTAATTTAATTAAATGTGTTTCACATAATGTAGTGATTATTGAATTATTACACGTAATATAAAATTTCGCGCTTGAGATGAAAGGGAACACATTGGGATTAAAATTTTAAATTTCCCTCAACGAAATTTTTATTTAAATCAGAACTATTTTTTTTTTGAAGTTTTATAAATTGACTCGAAACATTCACTTTAAAAAAAAGAGGAGGGGAATATATCGTATTTGAAATTTTACTGTAAACTTATTCTGAATATAACTGTGAATTCTTAATAGCTTTTAAAACAAAAATAAATGCTAACAAGGATTTCTGCATTCATTTAAAAAATATTGCAATAAACGCTAAATTTAATGGGAAAAAATTCCTGCGATTGTAACTACAAATTCGAGAATTAGTATAATTTTAAGTAAAATCTGATAAATTTATAATAATTGAGAAATCTAGTTTTAAAAATTATTTAAGTCTTACAATCGAGGTTAAATTTCATTATATTTTCTCACACACTGGTACAGTAAATTTTATAATTTCATTTTCTATACATATGCGACACAGTTAATAACATTTTATATCACACAAATATTTTTTACTTGAATATTATATGTTCCTTAATTATGTTACAAAAATTTACAGTGCTTGCGAGTGACACAAAAAATGTTCTGTACGCTCGTTTGTTTGCTTTTTAATTTAGAAAAGGAGTTATTGCTGGGTGAGTCACATTTCCAAAATTTATAAGATCGTTGTATAATGAAACTTTAACAGAGATCAAATTTATAATTGACTAGCTGGTATACCCATTTCTTGACACGAAAGAATTGAAAAATTAAACATAATACAGATTGAAGGATAAAGAAGTTTTTAATGCGTTAATTTTACTTGAATTGCAAATTAAACAAAAAATGCTTTTTGCATATCTCAGCTGAACAAAAAATAATATTTGTTAAATTTTAAGTCTGTAGTCCAAATACCTGATACAAAGGACTTTTTTTTTATTTATAAAGCCCCTGAAACTTTCTTGTGGGTTGATTTTTGAAAACACCTTCCTAAGCTGATCTCTGCTCGACAAGAGTAACATACTGTCACAAACTTTGTGTAAGAAATGCTTAAAATAATGTAAATAATTTATATCTGGATGTGTAATACGTGTTAATATTACTTTCCGTTGTATTTATTTTATGTTTAATATTCTCAAGCAACGCCGTTCCTTACATTATAATGGCGAATCAATGGAAACATAGTGAAATGTTGACAACAGAACCAAGTTGGCAACTTGGCTATTGATTGAACGATGCAAAAGTTGATATGCTGTAGAGCCACCTGGAGGGGAGCTGCATCAAAGAGGATAGCACGAAAACCTTATACACAAAAAAATACATATACATGCCAATTTGCATAGCGATCGGTTGAACGGTGTTGGAGTGAAGGGAAGTCATATATACAAACATCCATTTTATATATATATATATATATATATATAAAAGGGACACTTTTTAACGACCAGTAACGACAGCTATGGACTTTAAAATCTTTATTGAGTGTACGGGGTTTCCTTCATAGGAGAAGAGCACTGAAGCCACGTGTTACAATACTTTTTAAAAGGCAAAAGAACTCCAACTTAGGGGAACAAAGGTATTTGTATGGGGGAAAATCGGAAGAGATAGCGAAGAGTGAAATTCCCCAAAAGACATGCTTTATGGGCTCTAGGAGTCTATTGGTTCTGTCCTCCTAGACAGAGGTGGTACCGCTATAGGATTAGTGTCTGAGGGAAAAAGCTGACGAAAAAATTAATGATCTTGCATCATCCCAAAGGGCTAGGTTAAAACTTATAAATAATATATCTATTTTTTTTATATTACATCTCCCCTTTTAAAAAAAAACTACTGAACCCGTTTTTAAAAATTAAGTATCCCCCATTCTTCAGCTCTTCCGTTCACAAAATAACAATCATAACTTTCTCTAGTGCATAATTTCTCTTTTTGCATAAAATGTTACAATACACAAAATTATATACACTTTTATAATAAAATACAACAATTTTTTAAAAGTACATATCGTATAAAATTATACATTTTTCCAAAAGAGCATTTATGATACAAAAAAAATACAACATTTTCAATTATGCGCATTAATCAATACAACAATTTTACAAATTTAAGCAACACTATATACAACACAGTTCGATATGCTATCATCATATTTCAAAAATACTATATACAACTTATTCATGTTTTAACTTTAAATTTTTTAAAGGGGCATGATACCTTCGTAATTTTGAACATCACTTTTCCAAAATTCTCTTTCGTATGAGATTTGTTTTATTAATTTCGTAATTGATAATTTATTCCGAATTTATTATTTTATATGGGCCACTAAATGTTGGAGAAAGTTTCCTAGTATTTGGATATTTGAACTCTTCATAAATAACTAAATCATTAGGACTAAACTCTACATCAACAAATTTTGCATCATAATGTATTTTATTTCTTTCATGATATAGTTTCGTTCTCTTCACTGCTATTTGTCTAGCCTCATCAACTGGAGGGTAAATATTTCCCTCTAAAGGATTCTGAAAAGGTAGTGTGCCGTACATTAAATATGCTGGTGGGAATTTAGTTACCGAATGGGGTGTTAAATTATATTCTTGGGTTACTTCTTTTAACAATTTGGGCCATGGGACCTTTTTTGAAGATTCATTAACTTTACATCTTAAACGTGTGACTATCGTCTGACCCAACCTCTCAACCTTACCGTTAGTCTCTGGTCTATATGAGGTGTAGTTAATAACTGTTTAATATATTTTGTTTAAGATATTTTTAAAAGATTTCCTCCCGCCAGAACTTCACGTACTTTCGTTTTATTTTGCTAAGTTTAAATTCATCGGATGTTTCAAGCTATTTTTCTAAAATATTAAACTGAAAATAATTTTAATTCTGGTGAGCCTAATAAGATTAATAAATTCAATTTAAGCGAAACGGGCAAAGTATTATTTTCCTTCCGTTATAGTTTTCTAATCTAATAATTTGAGTAATGAAATATGACAGTTTTTCCTTTCTTAAAAATTTTCTTTGAAATTTCGAATATTGTATCGTAGAGTATTAAATTTAATCATATATGCTATTTGCTTAGTTATTGGAGGAATGTTGTTCGCTTACACTGAATAAGTCATTCGTGATTAAATTACAATGTTAAGAAAAATTTTATTTTGTTGGAAGACTGTTTTAATTTTAATTAAGCATAAGCCACATAATGTAGTGATTATTGAATTATTACACGTACAAAATTCTCAAGCTTTTCTGAGATGAAAGGGAACACATTGGGATTAAAATTTTAAGCTTCCTTCAACGCAAATTTTTAATTAAATCAGAACTATTTGAAGCCTTATAAATTGACTCGAAACATTCACTTTAAAAAAAAGAGGAGGGGAATATATCGTATTTGAAATTTTACTGTAAACTTATTCTGAATATAACTGTGAATTCTTAATAGCTTTTAAAACAAAAAATAAATGATAACAAGGATTTCTGCATTCATTAAAAAAAAATTGCAATAAACGCTAAATTTAATGGGAAAAATTCCTTGCGATTGTAACTACAAATTCGAGAATTAGTATAATTTTAAGTAAAATCTTCGATAAATTTATAATTGAGAAATCTAGTTTTAAAAAATTATTTAAATCTACAATCGAGGTTAGCCTCTTTACATTATATTTTTCACACACTGGTACAGTAAATTTTATAATTTCATTTTTCTATACATATGCGACACAGTTAATAACATTTTATATCACGCAAATATTTTTTACTTGAATATTATATGCTCCTTAATTATGTTACAAAAATTTACAGTGCTTGCGAGTGACACAAAAAATGTTCTGTACGCTCGTTTGTTTGCTTTTTAATTTAGAAAAGGAGTTGCTGGGTGAGTCACATTTCCAAAATTTATAAGATCGTTGTATGATGAAACTTTAACAGAGATGAAATTTATAATTGACTAGCTGGTATACCCATTTCTTCGCACGAAAGAATTGAAAAATTAAACAATACAGATTGAAGGGGATAAAGAAGTTTTTAATGAGTTAATTTTACTTGAATTGCAAATTAAACAAAAAATGCTTTTTGCATATCTCAGCTGAACAAAAAATCATATTTGTTAAATTTTAAGTCTGTAGTCCAAATACCTGATAAAAAGGACTTTTTTTTATTTATAAAGCCCCTGAAACTTTCTTGTGGGTCGATTTTTGAAAACACCTTCCTAAGCTGATCTCTGCTCGGCAAGAGTAACATACTGTCACAAACTTTGTGTAAGAAATGCTTAAAATAATGTAAATAATTTATATCTGGATGTGTAATACGTTAATATTACTTTCCGTTGTATTTATTTTATGTTAAAATCGTAATATTCTCAAGCAACGCCGTTCCTTACATTATAATGGCGATTCAATGGAAACATAGTGAAATGTTGACGACAGAACCAAGTTGGCAACTTGGCTATTGATTGAACGATGCAAAAGTTGATATGCTGTAGAGCCACCTGGAGGGGAGCTGCATCAAAGAGGATAGCACGAAAACCTTATGCACAAAAAAATACATATACATGCCAATTTGCATAGCGATCGGTTGAACGGTGTTGGAGTGAAGGGAAGTCATATATGTACAAATATCCATTTATATATATATATATATATATATATATATATATATATATATATGCATACATGCTATTAATTGTGAAATTTTTACGCTTTTAAAACAAAAATATATGCTAACAAGGATTTTTACATTCATTAAAAAAAAATTGCAATAAAAACTTAATTCAACAGGAAAAATTCTTAGGATTTTAATTACGAATTTGAGAATTAGTATAATTTTAAATGTGAAATCTGCTAAATTTATAATAATTGATAAATCTAGTTACAAAAATTACTCAAGTTTTACAATCGAGGTTAAATTTCATTATATTTTCCCACACACCTCTAGAGTAAGTTTTATAATTTTATTTTCTATACATATGTGCGACAGTTAATAGCCTTTTATATCACACAAATATTTTTTACTTGAATATTGTATGTTCCTTAATTATGTTATAAAAAATTTACTATGCTTGCAAGTGACACAATAAATGTTCTGTTCTCTCGTTTTTTTTAATTTAGAAGACAATTTAGAAAAGGCGTAATTGCTGGGTGAGCGATTTCCGAAATTCAAAAGATCGTTGTATGATGAAACTTTAACAGATAATAAATGTATAATTGATATCAACACTGGTTGAAATTGTTAAATCAACGTTCATTACATTATAATCACGCAACCCTTTTAATATTGCAATCTGTTACCTCGCAACACATTTTACATATGATTAAAAACAGTGTAAATTATACACTATTTAATATCAGTAATTACATAAGCTAGAAATTGCAATGAATTGGTTATCAAGCTGAAGTCAGTTTGTAATGGGTCTATTGGCGTACTTCCTACTGATCCTCTTTAGAAAACTCTTATTTAAAAAATATTATTCTATTGAAAACTTTCTCCCGAAGAAGACGCGAATTATGGAAATCAAGGCTTATATTTAAACATTAACTTTCAGAGTCGAAGGAGAGAGAGGTTAGAAGCTAAAGGCTAGCAGTTAGTAACGTAAAGCTAGTCGAGAGCGCTTTGTAGATTATTTGCTTAATATTTAAGATTGACGATTTGGTCACTTTGATATTCAATTTGGATTACTGTCGGCTTGAATTAGATTAACTTAGAACTTATCTTTAAATATTTAGAAGGTGTACTGAAAGGACGTGCTAAAAGTAAGTGATCCGAATTATAGTTAAATTTTCAGCTATCTAGTCTACTTCACTAATACTCCCTTATTTATGTAAAGGTGCATTTCTTAACCTGGGTTATTGAAATTTGTTAGGTTGTTGAAACTTGTTAATACATTGTGTTTGTTTTGACTGTGGCTAATCTTCCCTCTAACTCTCGTACACTAATGGATGGGACCATCCCATCCATTACAAGTTCACCATAATATGATTCTTATAAGTACTAAAAACTATCTCACAAAGTTTTAAAAATTTACGAAATTGCATATAATAAAACATAATAAAATATTTAAAATTAATGCATACATACCTATTATTTTTTTTTTCAGAGCTAAACCACTATTTCCAGACGAATGAAAGTCAAACCACTATTAGAATGTTGTTTTAATTCTTATTGTAAAAATAAGTGTTGTGACATATCTCATGCGTTCTTTCTCTAACATACCTCTTGTGTTCTTTGACGGTCATCACGATTAATGGCAAAATCTTTTCCCAACCCAAATCCAAGAAGTGAAACGAAGGATAGATGCAAATAAGATAACCTTTAAAAAGGGACAGAAGTTTGAAGGTGAGCGCGATGGCAATTAGAGAAAAGTTTAGTTCAAAGTAGTATAGGTAAGTGTTGGATTGACGGCTTTTCCTAAATCACGAAAATCTTAGCCATATTCAACCAAGGTACATACCATTGTACTGTGCCTAGAGAAATATCTGAAGTGGGATTGGACGCCGTATGAAACCGAGGTAGCAGGAAGATTATATTCTGAATGAATATATTATAAGATTGAGAGTAGGCGGATATAGTATGTAATTATATTGATAAGTGATCTAATTGCGCGATCTGTGTTACTAAGGCTACGTGTTTTGGTTGGTTTATTCTCACTAATATAGTTTGTTCGATATATAAGTAATTTAAGTTAAATTATTAATAAAAAGTCATGGTTAAGAATTCTAAAATGTCTCATCATTTCGAGAATCCCACACCTCTAACTTACGCTGAAACCCCACGACATGGTCAACGAAGATCGACCATGTCGCAGTGTAAAAGCTTTATGTACCTAAATTTTTGCTTTATAGCACAAAACATACCTAGAAAGGTTCTTAGAGGGAGTCCCGAAGCTCAACGTCAAGTGGGCACAGGATGAATTTATCAGTTTTGGGGGAAAAAATATGTACCAGTTAGATGGATGACTGTATATTATTTTTTGTAAAATGCAGCACTGGACACCCCCTTCCTCATCACATTTACTGTGACCACACATTTCACAATTCAACAGTAGTTTTTTTCACTAACGTTATCTTACATAACAGTGCTATTAATCATAGTGACAAGTCGGATAAAAAAATTTGCTGATTTAGTTAAAACTAACGTAGTCTGATTCGGAGCTCTCTCAACTATTTTTTTAAAAAATAAGTATGGCTTTGATTCAAAAATGCATACCAAATTTTGTTGCATGTATTAATGGGAATAGTTTGAAAAAATATCAAAGCATTTAGCTCAATAGAAAAATTCTTAGCATTTGAAAGGCAGAGAAACTAGTGATTTTTTTCTTTCTGAGATATTTTTTTTTTTTATCTTTATAAGTTTAAATTTTTTTATTTGCCATTGGGAAGTGAATAAAAAACGAATATAAAAGTTATCATAACTATGTTCTTTTTTTTTTTAACTCGGAGCTTTCAAATTTTTTAAAATTATAGAAAAATGTATAAAGAATAATTTAGGCTAAATTAATTTGATTTGAATTTTTGACCGATTTTTGTCAATTGAATCGTCCCCTTAAAATTCAGGAAGGACAGGGAAAAAATACGAAGGATAACAAGAGTATAATCTGAGTAAAAGTTAATATGGAATTTTAAATTACAGTCGAACCTCTATATTACGAATTTTTTTAAATAGCGAACTTTTCCTGGAACCAAGAACATTTAACAATTTTCTTCGTAAACTAACCTCCCAATATGAAGTGCATTTTCATAACGAATTTTGTTTTCTTGGGATTTAATTTTTTTCTCCTTATTTTTGAAGTATTTCTGGATATTTCAAGTTTTTCTCTCTTTTAATACATTTGATAGTGGTCATAAATCTTGAACTGGTTTTATTATGTGCCTAACTCGTCGAAAGCTATAGAATTCTGGGCATTTCATTCAAGAAGTGCAATCGTCCGATTCCCACTGTTCAATTCACTAATAACATCTTCGATGTTCCCTTTCACTCTTAATGGAGTTGTCTTGTGCTCCCGTTTGAACTAGTCTCCGTTCATTTGTAGTGTTGGTCAGTCGTGCAGGTAACTTCATTTCTTGTAGCTTGAAAATGTCAAAACGTAAGTGCTTGAGCATCAAACAAAAAGCTTTAATTCTTCAAGAAATGAATATAGGCGTCAAGAAAAATAATATTGCTTTAAAATTCGGTATTCCTCCAAACAGCTTATCAATTATTATAAAAAATCGAGTTAAGCTGCAAAATTATGATTAATCGAATTCTTGTTCAAAACGTTTAAGAACATGTGTTTATGAAGAAGTCAACAAGGTAGTTTTGAAGAGGATACACACAATGTGAGAAAAAGATGTTCCGATCTCTGGACCTTTCTCAATAGAGAAAACTCTTCAATTTGCGAAGGCATTGAGATACGACCAATTTCTAGGTAACAATGGATGACGAGAAAAATGTAAGAAAAGTTACAGAAAAATATGCTTGAAGGAAATTTGGGTATTGCAAAAGTGTGAGGTGGATTATGAAGCAAAGCATTTTTTCAAACAAAAAAAACCCAAACAAAATTAACAGATTTTATGAATAATTAAATTTAAGGGCGCATGTAGTAATGTATGTTTAAAATTTCTAATTATAAAATAATGTTTGTTTAAAATTTCTAATTATATAAATAATGTATGTTTAAAATTATTTGTATGCTTTAAATTAGAAACTGTCCCTAATTTAAATATAAAATTATTTTCTTAATGTTGAAAATACCGTGTATTCCTCGATATTCTTTTTTATTGTTTTCCTTTCAGTTTTTTTTCTTTCTTTTTTTGGATGGGTAAGATATATAAAACCAATAAATATTAATATACAAAAGAGTGTAAATAATTACTTTTTTTAAAAAAAAAATTGTGTTCATGAATTTAAAATTTGTTATATGTGGTTTATAAAGTATATTGAAAGATGAACCGCTATCTACTGAATTTCCCATATAACGAACATTTTTTCTTGATTTAGTGACTTCGTTAAATATGAGGTCCGACTGTATATTAGAAAATACACACACACATTTTTGCTCTTTTTTTAAATGTCACTTTCGTACAGAAAAAGAAACTAAAATAAATGTTACCTGTAAAAAAGCTACAACATTTCAGGTAAAATATAAAAAGAATAAACACAAATAAAAAATTGATGCATAAAAATAAGATGTAGGTATATGTAAAAAGTAGAAACTTTTCAAAAATGGCCTTATATTCCTTTTTTTTCTTTAACTACAAACGAAATATTTACGTGGTACATGAAGAATATTAAAATAAGATTTAAATACTGAAGATTATATATTTTTCTTGAAATTAAATACTAATCTATCCACACATATGTGTTTTTTTATTCCGATTTACAAAATATAAATACTATTTTATTTGTTTTGTAATAAACTATCTATATTTCAGTTTTAATATATTTCTCAGAAAATATTATAAATAATGAATCTCATGGAAAAGGTCTTTTCTATTTCTCTCAATTATACATACTCTGTTCCAGCGTGGTTATTTCCAGAAAAGATTGGAAGCAAAAACACGATCAGTAATACTCGATTCCTTCTTTCACTAATGGAGGATCATGTTACAATTTTTGCTACAATGGGAGGTAAAATAATCTGCAGCAAGAGAGCTAAGGACTTTCATCAAGGATAAAATATTCTAATAGACGCTGAAAAAGTTATTTGATATTTCATCTTTGATAGTGTAAATATTAGAATTTGTATAGTAATTCATAGGGAAAATTTTTTTTTCTCACTGTGACATTCTTAATTTTCTCCAATACAAGATTAATTGTGACTATTTTAATGTCTATTTTAGTATTTAAAAAAGAACGATGTAGGTTTTTTTTTAATTTTGAAGGTATTTTTATTTATATTAATGAATCATTTTTGTGTGTGAGTTTTCAGATTTTCAAAATACTTTCAAAAAAATTAAATCATATATTTAATTTAATTCAAATAAATGCAATAGGAAAGGTTTGAGGTTGAAAATTAGGACGCCATACGATTGATATTATATTCATGAACTCAAAATGGATGGTAGACAAGGGTCATAAATATTAGATTTGAGAAACAGGCATTTTTCGAAGTACACTGTTGACCATTAAAATGGCACACTAAAACAACATTGCAGAAATTTATTGTAAGTACGCAGTATAATGGAAAAAAGACATACTTAGTTTATAGCTAACCTTGAGATACAGTGTGAAGAGTTTAGTATCTAGGTTTTCCTTTTCTGGCAGAAATAAGAACTCCAATCCTTTTGGTCAAAAAGTCGAATTGAGCTTGATGACGGATGCACGTTCCAAGCAATTTTAGCTCCATACCAGAGCTTCTTAAATGAAGTGGATAACAAAAAGTGGCATGTCAGATGTTGACAATACATAACCAAACATTCTAAATGAGTAATAAACTTGGAGAATAGACTGGTCAGGGGAACAGTAGAATTTACTTTATATCGTGACAGGTAAAAACAAGCTTGGAAATATGCGGTTCCTTGATAAATATTATTTCGGAGACCATGAATCTTAACACATTGGAAATCGAACGCGGCTGTCCAAATTATCAACAATGCGAACAAGAAGTATCCGGAATTGGTATCCAATGACATCCTGTACCATCACCTCGAGTGCTGAGTGCGTCTGCCAAGAACGAACACAAGTTAAAAACATTAATTCACACTCCGATGTTTCCATAAAAAAGATAGATCTGTCATAATGCTATATGCAGAACCGGGCTGAAAAGACGATTTGATGACAATCCTATGTCCATGATCGTCCTTCAAAGCACCATTGTAGGATGTCTGTGCTCTAGGAAACAATGGTTATCGTGCTGACAGTCCACAATGGTGCAGGCATCATCTCCCTCTCCTTGCTGACATTTGACGTCGTGAAATGGCTGAGTTGCATTGCTTTTTCTGTGATCTTCCTGCACCAATTGATTTCATATTCGCATAGCAGTCGTACGATCATAATCAACGCAAATTATAAACCACATATCTATAGCCACAATCCTACCATGGCCAAATTTAGACTAATGTTGGTAGGAGTTTCTCTTACTCTGGGTATAATAGGGCCTTTACACAAGCAACCAAAATTTGAATGTGACTTCTGATTGAGACACCGGATTTCTCATTCGAATACTTTTAATGGAATTTTCCCTTTTATGCAGAATGGTGTTGGTATTATCCCCTTATATGCTTTGTTCAAATGTTTTTAATTAGTAATTATTTGTATATTTCTACATGTTGTACATTTTATGTTAATTTGACACTTATTGCCCGTCTCTTTCATGCTGCAGTATTTCAAAGGTAGCCAGCGGTGTAAATTAGAACATTGTTTGAATGTTCAAAATCCCCTTTAAGGTATCCGACTACGTTCGGAACCGTGATTTTGCAAAAGCGAATAAATGGATAATTTTCATGATATTTAGTGTCACTTAGATTAGAATACATGTATACAATTGTTTTAGGCGACATTTTGACAAAAAAAATATATAACTAAAATATATATTTTTTGAAATATATAACTTAGAAGTGGTTTATCCATGTTTGATGGCAACAGAGGGACAATTTCTGCAAGAAAAACGCCGATAATTATTCCAAATGGGTTGTAACTTTTGAAAAATAATGTGAATTTTTCAAAAATTGTTGTTGAGTCTCTGTAAAGAGGTCTGAGCTATATGCAGGCAAAATATTTTTATAATAGAAGCATTTTTCACTAAAGGAGAACATTTGGAAAAAAGATTATTCTAAGTTAATTTTTTGCCAAAATAGTGTATTTAAATAATTTTTTTTGTCAAAATGTCCTTAAAACAATTGTATACATGTATTCTAATCTAAGTGACACTAAATATCATGAACATTATCCATTTATACGCTTTTTTAAAATCACGGTTCCGAACGTAGTCGTATACCTTAAAAATATCTTGAGAGGCAAACTTTGCAGTTAAACTAGTTTCTTTTCTTCAGATAAAAGAATAATTGTAAGATTGTTTATTTTTTGTACGATCGAATCTTTAATTGCATTTGATTGGTGCGCGTTTGGTAAGGCAAAACTTCGTAAAATTACATGTGATTTTAGCTAATTTGTTTTCAATGAGTGATTCCAAAAATGAAAAATTAAAATATTGATTCGTACACATACTCTTTGTTCTATATTGATACCTTATTAATTAAATGATTTTGACTACTTTAAAAAATAAAAAAGTGTTATCAGAAAATCGAAAAGTAAATGAAATAAAACTTTTGTGAATGAAGCCAACTCTTAGTCTTGAATAGTTTATTATTCTAATTCAGAATCTTTTAAAAAAAAAATAAGCAATGTGACAGTCAATTTTCAAAAGTGATCTTTTCTCTCATAATTATGTATCATTTTTCTGTTTTAGAGTTTACGAGAAGCTCAAATTAACTGATTGACAAACAATAAGTACTAACACATAGCTCTTTTCTTGAGCAATACAGGAATTATTCTTTATCTAGAATGAATTTTTCTCGTGCTACGTATGTTAAACTAAAAGTAAATATTTTAATAAGTTGATAATACAGCAAAGAAAATGTAGCATACATTTTTATTTAGTATTGCTTTTAATCATTACTTTTCATGCTATTTTGAATCTGAACTTAGTGCCAGTGGCTACATTTATTTTGTAAAAATATCGCTAAAGTTTTTTGCAAAAATGTTGTGCATTCATGATAAGTTTCCTCAGTTTCAACCACAGAAAGCCAACACACACTCGAAGTGCTTTATATTTTGAACAAAAAATAAATGCAAGTAAGAAAAAATTATAGATGCTTCGTTTTTTCAAAATTTTATTTTGAGTCTGTCAAAGATTTTTTTATACTTTCCTTTAAGAAAAAAATTGGAAATATTTCGTAAGGATTAACATGTTTCGATCAATAGGCTTCATTAAAAATGCTGTTCAATCCTTTTTGTTTTTGTAAAGTGTTGTTTCAAAAACTCAAGGTATGAAAGACGGCAACCAAAGGTTCAACCATATTCTGAATAGTTTGTACCTGAATTCATTTATTTTGTTTACCTTTTCGATTTTTCACGGAAAACCGATCTCAACCTTTGAAATAAGTTAGAAGGAAAAACTTATACTGAAGGAAAAGAACTGGTGTCCAGCTGTTTGAAGAACTACCAGAGGCTGATATTTTCGTTCAAGAAGTTAAGAAAAATAGAGGTGTTTTATTAGGAAAACTCCTTTCTCTCTAGTATTTTTGTACTCAAAGTCATACAGTTGAATACAGTTTTTCTTCTTTCTGAAAATAAAGTGTGCTGAAGTTCCTAGAGACATATTTTCACAATTCCTACTATTAGCTCACACCTCCCTATACATATTATTTAGATATCTTTGTTCAAATTTTCAATCGTTAATAGTCATTTTCATTTATCCACTTAAGTTTTAATACATTTTTAAACTTGTAGTGGATGACACTTGATGTTAATATAGATTTTTTCAGGAAAAAATCATTAATTAAATTTAATTAATTAATTTCAGTTTTATATGGGAGAAAATGAATGAAGGCAATAGATGGCAACAGTATACATTGATTATTGTAAGAAAATTCGCTTTTTGTTTAACCACTTAATATTGTGACTCTGTGTGATATATGTATATATATATTTATATCAATTGTGGTTATTTAATAAAAAGTAACTAATTGACTTAATTTTGTTTATATTGCTTGTTTTTATTTACTCCTACCGCTTACCCAAAGTAGATGTGTCGTGATCAAATTGCCCCTTAATTAAAACTTCCTTTTACAAAAAGTTAATATTTTAGTGTGTAAAAAGAGATAGCTATAATAAATCAGGTTAAAATACTAACGTAACTTTTTTATGTTTTTCCTGTTGATTCCGCCAATTTGTAAATTTGCTGACCGTAATGGATAGCAGTTGCCACTGTGAGAAAAAAGACAAAATCATGTATAAATTCATACCACCTTTCTTCATGATAAAAATACTTTTTTTCCTCTTTTTAATGAATGTTTAAAAACATAAAGGTTTTCTTAATGAATTAAAAACATTCACTTGAATTTAGTATAAACGTTTGGAATCTGAGTTTTTAAAATAGCCAAAGAGTTATAAGTGTTCGTTGTAATAAAATATGAGTTAAAATATATATATATATATATATATATAGTTTAATATGTGTGCGTTGTTGTTTCTGTAAAATAATTTATTGCATTTTAAGGAAATGTAGTAAAGCAGTAAAATTTAATCCGCCAGTACTTTTACAATGATTACTTTTGGGGTCAATTGGGTTCTGGCTTTGTGTCTGCAGATATTAACATTTGAAAATCACTGTTTTAGGTTTTTTCATGTATTCTCTTACACACATAAGTTATAATTTAATAGATAAGCTTTCACATGTGCTGTGAAATAAACCGCAAACTCCAAAAGTTAACATAAAAAACATTAATGCAAAAGCATTAATAATTACTATTGTGAAAAAAAAGGAAAAGAAAATGCTTTTTTGAATAAGCATGCGTTTAGAGGAGTTTATTAAAAAGTAAATTTAATGATAAATTTAATTTTTACTTTATGAAAAACATTATAGCTATTAAAAATATTAACTAAAATGATACTGTAAAACATAATAATTGTTAAGAATAATAATAAAAGGAATCATATTTATATAATTTTGAGATTATTTTAAGACATTTAAAGCTATATTAACTATAAAAAGATTTACATTTTTGTAAGGATGTCAAATCATTCCCTGATTCTCCTGTCATTGGTGTGGAATGAAGTATTTGCGTTTTGGTGCCTTCTTCCTCAAGGGGACCACTTCAAGCAGTATTTTCCTTATTTCCATAATGTTGAAAATGACCAAGTTTAAGGAACATTTTTGGAAAATTGACCAGTTGTATAATCATAATATGAATTTTTTATATATATTTATTGCATTGTTTTTATTATTTTAACGAGAAAGCATTTTTAAAATTTTTGATTAGTATTTTTAAAAAATTATATGTCAAAAGTTTCAAAATGATGAAAATTCTTGTACTTTTAATCCATAATTTTTTGAATCTTTTTTTTGACAAAATCTCATTAAAAATGTTTATTTGTATATATTAATGCATGTGAAAAAGTTTCAAAGCTATGGGGTGGGGTCATAAATAGTTTTTCGTGTTCTTTTAGGTTGAAATTTACACTTTTGAGAAATAGTGATTTAAAAGTAAAAATCCACTATTAATTAAAAAATGCATACTAGAACCATAACTTTGTATTGCTGAAAGGCTACAGGATCATCTTCTTTTCTACATTTTAACTATCTGTTTTGAATTCCAGCTTCTTTGGAGAGATTCTTTGTAAAACTGCCTTCTTTTCGCTTTCCCCTTATACGAGCAAGATCTGCTTCTTAACGCCCGATATGTGTAAAAATCCAGGTTGAATATTTGGGTATATCTAAAGGCCGTATCTCCCGTACATTTTTGAAGCAACTTTTGGACCACTTTTCGTACTATCTGGAGGGGTGAAGGGTCAAGCCGCAAGCAAAACGACATGCTCTGACGTCAACCGCGCCTCTATTCCACATTGAAACATTACTGCCGATTTTTCTGCTTCAAAAACGAACATTCAAAAATTATTTCTTTTATTTCAAATGCGCTTTGTTGATGAGTGTAAAACAGAAATGGAGCACTAAATATATTTAAAATTATTATACGCCGTTAAAATACATTATACGCCATATCTGGCGTTTAATGAAATCGAAACCGCCATCTTGTTTATGACGGTAGTGCCGTGAAGAGCCTCATTGGCTGGAATTTCGCCAACTTATTTGGAACAACTTTTTTCAGCTCACTAGTAAAAGTTAAAATTGGAAGCCGTTGCTATGGCAAACTGAGTGAAAATTGCACGAATTGGACGAAAATTGTGTTCTCGTAACGTGTATACGTGATACGGCCTTAAGACTTTAATTTGCGGGTGTTGGGACTACCTCATCTGGTTTAATGAAACTAGGCCAGATCCATGAGCCCATAAATCTGCACACAAGGTCTAAGAACAGCAGGGGGAGCAATAGTTTTTCTCACAAGAAAACCCTCCTAGACATTGCAGAATGTGCTGAGGAGAAAAGGACTGATGTCACATTCGGTGCAAATTGGGAAGCTTCCTCTGCCACCTTCATGCACCCTCAGGGTGACCAGTCGAAATTGCAAGAATGCCCGTCTGATAAAATCAGGAACCCTTGGAATGATATGCGCGGCGGATCCAGGGTAAGTCTTGAAGTAAGAAAACATTGAACCTCTCCGCCCCCTCCCTTTCCCAAAATGATAGTTTTGTTGGTAGCTTACTGAGCCAGGATCTCCATTTTGATGATCAATAGTACGGAAATGCTTTTAATACTCTATATTCATAAACAATATATTAAGAAGTATATTTGTACCAGTCACGCCAGCCCCTCTGTGTTTCAAATATATTGTATGACTATATATTGTTTTTTGTAAGGCCAGTGGTCGAGTGGTAGCGTATCGCGCTTTCACACCACAGGTCCGAGTTCTATTCCCGGGCTGGGCAAGGTTGACTCAGCCTTTCATCCCTACTGCAGTGGGTCTATAAATGAGTACCAAGCTTACTTGGGTACTTTAACACTGGAGGGGGGGGGTCTTGTTTCAGGCTGACCACCTGATCGGGACATCTGCTCATGCACCTCAGCGCCCAATGGTCATGTATACTGGGATGAGCTCATTAGGCCCTGACCTTCATGGGCTTTTGTGCGACTGAGTTTGAGATATATATTGTTTTAAAGTTATTTTTTTTAAGTAGTCCAATCTTTAAGCTTTTAATATACAGAAAGTTATTCCTACAGATTTCGCCTTTTGTGACTAAAAAGGGCACGACTTGAACTTCTAAAACGGAAGTGTATTTACCTTTTACACTTCCATAACCACCCCTTTGGAGTCAATTTCCATAAAACCCATTTTTAGCGTATCTCTAATCAACAAAAGAAATATGATTGCCAAAATTCAAGTCTGTATGTCCACAACTCAAATTATAACGAATTTTTTTATCTGTAAAATGCCCCGTAAACCACAGGCAATGCCTTAGGGATAAGGATTTGACGAAACACGGTTCTTAATGGATATCTAATCGAAAGAAGAAACATGCCTTACGAATTTCAAGTTTGTAAGTCTAATCATTCAAAAATGGGATTTTTTAAAATCAATAACACCTCTCCAACTTGTTGGAGTGTAAAATTTTCAAAAAGAACTCATCCTTAGCGGATCTCTACCGAACAGAATGAAGATGTTTTGCCGAATTTCAGGTAGGTTTGTATGTCTAGTAAAGTTCAAAAACAATTGAAATTTTGTCTATAACACCCTGGAACGCCACCCTGGGAGTCGATTTCGGAAAACTCCCTTCTTAACGGATATCTACACATGGAAAGATACATGTTTTTCCAAATTTCAAGTCTCTGGATCTTATAGTACAAAAAGGGAATTTTCATCCATATAACGCCTCCACACAACTTCCCCTTGGGAATCAATTTATCTTAGAGAACAAAGAAAGGTCTGTCAAATTTTGGAGATATAATGATGAGTAAGTGAGAGTGAGTCGCTTTTCTCCTTAATATATATGCATATATTGTTACGTAGATGCGGGTTCGAGGATTTTATGCAAAACAATCTCAAAGAAAAATAACAGTTCTTTAAGGTATCCGATCACGTTTGGAACCGTGATTTTGCAAAGCGCATGTAAATGGATAATTTTCATGATATTTAGTGTCACTTTAGATTAGAATACATATATACAATTGGTTTTAAGGACATTTTGACAAAAAGCTATTTAAAATACAATATTTTGGCAAAAAATTAAAGAATATTTTTTTTCAAAATGTTCTCCTTTAGTGAAAAATGCTTCTATTACAATAATATTTTGCCTGTCTATAGCTTAGACATCTCTACAGAGGCTCAACTAGAATTTTTGAAATATATAACTTAGAAGTGGGTTTATCCATATTTTACGATAACAAAGGGGAGCAATTTTAAGAAAAAAAACGCCGATAATTATTTCAATTGGTTGTAATTCTGAAAATAATGGGAATTTTTCAAAAATCATAGTTGAGCCTCTGAAAAGAGGTCTGAGCCATATACAGGCAAAATATTATTATAATAGAAGCATTTTTCACAAAAGGAGATTTTGAAAAAAATTATTCTGAGTTAATTTTTTGCCAAAATATTGTATTTAAATAATTTATTTTCTCAAAATGTCCTTAAAACAATTTTATACATGTAGTCTAATCTATGTGACACTAAATATCATGAAAATTATCCATTTATGCGCTTTTTTAAAATCACGGTTCCGAACTTAATAGGATACCTTACGAGCGATGCGAATTTATTATCGGAAATCCAATTCTTTAAATCCAGGATTCCTCAGCAATATTTACAGAGTAAATCTCTGAAGGTCTTAACATCTTCAACAGCAATCAAACACAATTATCAGTGCTTAAAATACACATATGTAAAAGATTATTCACAATCACAGCCGAGCTAATCAAAACAATGCTCACTAATCGCTGGTTGAATCAAGACTGACTGGTTGCTGCTGGCAGCGCTCTATTTATAAACCTGGCGGAAACTTCCAGAAAAATCCGCATGCGTCATAGAGCGTGAAATTAGTAGAGCAATACACTAATTTCTAGAATCCAGAGGGTCCCAAAATCGCCAACAAGGTAGCCAATGACGCCAAAATGGTCTCCAAAGTCGCCAAATTGGTGGCCAACTTGGCCAGTAAATTTGAAGCCAACTTGGCTCTATAGTCAAGATTTCGCCTTCTCATTGAATCGCCACTATAGCGTAAGGAACGGCATTGCTTATGAATATTACAATTTTAACATAAAACAAATATGACATAGAGTAATATAAATGCATTACACATCCAAATACAAATTATCCACACTATTTACACAAAATTTGTAACAACGTATATAAATCATATTTTACAGTCTATGTCATTAACTTCCTGAAAATTTTAAAAAATGCCAGAAAATTCTTAGGAAGATTGAATATATATATTCAAGATTTTCACCATTTAGCATCAAAATAACTTTCAAAAATGAATTAAGCGTGGAACATTAGATTCGTTAAGAGGTTTAGTATTAAACACATTAACAATTTCAAGTTATTTATTATTTCCTCCCGCCAGAACTTCACGTACTTTCGTTTTATTTTGCTAAGTTTAAATTCATCGGATGTTTCAAGCTATTTTTCTAAAATATTAAACTGAAAATAATTTTAATTCTGGTGAGCCTAATAAGATTAATAAATTCAATTTAAGCGAAACGGGCAAAGTATTATTTTCCTTCCGTTATAGTTTTCTAATCTAATAATTTGAGTAATGAAATATGACAGTTTTTCCTTTCTTAAAAATTTTCTTTGAAATTTCGAATATTGTATCGTAGAGTATTAAATTTAATCATATATGCTATTTGCTTAGTTATTGGAGGAATGTTGTTCGCTTACACTGAATAAGTCATTCGTGATTAAATTACAATGTTAAGAAAAATTTTATTTTGTTGGAAGACTGTTTTAATTTTAATTAAGCATAAGCCACATAATGTAGTGATTATTGAATTATTACACGTACAAAATTCTCAAGCTTTTCTGAGATGAAAGGGAACACATTGGGATTAAAATTTTAAGTTTCCTTCAACGAAATTTTTAATTAAATCAGAACTATTTGAAGTTTTATAAATTGACTCGAAACATTCACTTTAAAAAAAAGAGGAGGGGAATATATCGTATTTGAAATTTTACTGTAAACTTATTCTGAATATAACTGTGAATTCTTAATAGCTTTTAAAACAAAAATAAATGATAACAAGGATTTCTGCATTCATTAAAAAAAAATTGCAATAAACGCTAAATTTAATGGGAAAAATTCCTTGCGATTGTAACTACAAATTCGAGAATTAGTATAATTTTAAGTAAAATCTTCGATAAATTTATAATTGAGAAATCTAGTTTTAAAAAATTATTTAAATCTACAATCGAGGTTAGCCTCTTTACATTATATTTTTCACACACTGGTACAGTAAATTTTATAATTTCATTTTTCTATACATATGCGACACAGTTAATAACATTTTATATCACGCAAATATTTTTACTTGAATATTATATGCTCCTTAATTATGTTACAAAAATTTACAGTGCTTGCGAGTGACACAAAAAATGTTCTGTACGCTCGTTTGTTTGCTTTTTAATTTAGAAAAGGAGTTATTGCTGGGTGAGTCACATTTCCAAAATTTATAAGATCGTTGTATGATGAAACTTTAACAGAGATGAAATTTATAATTGACTAGCTGGTATACCCATTTCTTCGCACGAAAGAATTGAAAAATTAAACAATACAGATTGAAGGGGATGCTGTTTTTAATGAGTTAATTTTACTTGAATTGCAAAATTAAACAAAAATGCTGCATATCTCAGCTGAACAAAAATCATATTTGTTAAATTTTAAGTCTGTAGTCCAAATACCTGATAAAAAGGACTTTTTTTTATTTATAAAGCCCCTGAAACTTTCTTGTGGGTCGATTTTTGAAAACACCTTCCTAAGCTGATCTCTGCTCGGCAAGAGTAACATACTGTCACAAACTTTTGTGTAAGAAATGCTTAAAAATAATGTAAATAATTTATATCTGGATGTGTAATACGTTAATATTACTTTCCGTTGTATTTATTTTATGTTAAAATCGTAATATTCTCAAGCAACGCCGTTCCTTACATTATAATGGCGATTCAATGGAAACATAGTGAAATGTTGACGACAGAACCAAGTTGGCAACTTGGCTATTGATTGAACGATGCAAAAGTTGATATGCTGTAGAGCCACCTGGAGGGGAGCTGCATCAAAGAGGATAGCACGAAAACCTTATGCACAAAAAAATACATATACATGCCAATTTGCATAGCGATCGGTTGAACGGTGTTGGAGTGAAGGGAAGTCATATATGTACAAATATCCATTTATATATATATATATATATATATATATATATATATATATATATGCATACATGCTATTAATTGTGAAATTTTTACGCTTTTAAAACAAAAAATAATATATGCTAACAAGGATTTTACATTCATTAAAAAATAATTGCAATAAAAACTTAATTCAACAGGAAAAATTCTTAGATTTTAATTACGAATTTGAGAATTAGTATAATTTTAAATGTGAAATCTGCTAAATTTATAATAATTGATAAATCTAGTTACAAAATTACTCAAGTTTTACAATCGAGGTTGCTAAATTTCATTATATTTTCTCCCCACACACCTCTAGAGTAAGTTTTATAATTTTATTTTCTATACATATGTGCGACAGTTAATAGCCTTTTATATCACACAAATATTTTTTACTTGAATATTGTATGTTCCTTAATTATGTTATAAAAAAATTTACTATACTTGCAAGTGACACAATAAATGTTCTGTTCTCTCGTTTTTTTTTTTTTAATTTAGAAGACAATTTAGAAAAGGCGTAATTGCTGGGTGAGCGATTTCCAAAATTCAAAAGATCGTTGTATGATGAAACTTTAACAGATAATAAATGTATGATTGATATCAACACTGGTTGAAATTGTTAAATCAACGTTCATTACATTATAATCACGCAACCCTTTTAATATTGCAATCTGTTACCTCGCAACACATTTTACATATGATTAAAAACAGTGTAAATTATACACTATTTAATATCAGTAATTGCATAAGCTAGAAACTGCAATGAACTGGTTATCATGCTGAAGTCAGTTTGTAACAGGTCTTTTGGCGTACTTCCTACTGATCCTCTTTAGGAAAAACTCTTATTTAAAAAATATTATTCTATTGAAAACTTTCTCCCGAAGAAGACGCGAATTATGCAAATCAAGGCTTATATTTAAACATAAACTTTCAGAGTCGAAGGAGAGAGAGGTTAGAAGCTAAAGGCTATCAGTTAGTAACGTAAAGCTAGTCGAGAGCGCTTTGTAGATTATTTGCTTAATATTTAAGATTGACGATTTGGTCACTTTGATATTCAATTTGGATTACTGTCGGCTTGAATTAGATTAACTTAGAACTTATCTTTAAATATTTAGAAGGTGTACTGAAAGGACGTGCTAAAAGTAAGTGATCCGGAATTATAAGCTACCCCTTTCAGCCATCTAGTCTACTTCACTAATACTCCCTTATTTATGTAAAGGTGCATTTCTTAACCTGGGTTATTGAAATTTGTTAGGTTGTTGAAACTTGTTAATAAATTGTGTTTGTTTTGACTGTGGCTAATCTTTCTTCTAACTCTCGTACACTAATGGATGGGACCGCCCCATTCATTACAAGTTCACCATAATATGATTCTTATTACTAAAAATTATCTCACAAAGTTTTAAAAATTTACGAAATCGCATATAATAAAACATAAAAAAATATTTAAAATTAATGCATACACACCTATTATTTTTTTTTCAGAGCTAAACCACTATTTCCAGAAGAATGAAAGTCAAACCACTATTAGAATGTGCTGAAGCTTCAATTCTATTGTAAAAATAAGTAAGTTGTGACATATCTCATGCGTTTCTTTCTCTAACATACCTCTTGTGTTCTTTGACGGTCATCACGATTAATGGCAAAATCTTTTCCCAACCCAAATCCAAGAAGTGAAACGAAGGATAGATGCAAATAAGATAACCTTTAAAAAGGGACAGAAGTTTGAAGGTGAGCGCGATGGCAATTAGAGAAAAGTTTAGTTCAAAGTAGTATAGGTAAGTGTTGGATTGACGGCTTTTCCTAAATCACGAAAATCTTAGCCATATTCAACCAAGGTACATACCATTGTACTGTGCCTAGAGAAATATCTGAAGTGGGATTGGACGCCGTATGAAACCGAGGTAGCAGGAAGATTATATTCTGAATGAATATATTATAAGATTGAGAGTAGGCGGATATAGTATGTAATTATATTGATAAGTGATCTAATTGCGCGATCTGTGTTACTAAGGCTACGTGTTTTGGTTGGTTTATTCTCACTAATATAGTTTGTTCGATATATAAGTAATTTAAGTTAAATTATTAATAAAAAGTCATGGTTAAGAATTCTAAAATGTCTCATCATTTCGAGAATCCCACACCTCTAACTTACGTTGAAACCCACGACATGGTCAACGAAGATCGACCATGTCGCAGTGTAAAAGTTTTTATGTACCTAAATTTTTGCTTTATAGCACAAAACATACCTAGAAAGGTTCTGAGGGAGTCCCGAAGCTCAACGTCAAGTGGGCACAGGATGAATTTATCAGTTTCTTTGGGGAAAAAATATGTACCAGTTAGATGGATGACTGTATATTATTTTTTGTAAAATGCAGCACTGGACACCCCCTTCCTCATCACATTTTACTGTGACCACACATTTCACAATTCAACAGTAGTTTTTTTCACTAACGTTATCTTACATAACCGTGCTATTAATCATAGTGACAAGTCGGATAAAAAAAATTTGCTGATTTAGTTAAAACTAACGTAGTTTGTTTGATTCGGAGCTCTCTCAACTATTTTTTTAAAAAATAAGTATGGCTTTGATTCAAAAATGCATACCAAATTTTGTTGCATGTATTAATGGGAATAGTTTGAAAAAATATCAAAGCATTTAGCTCAATAGAAAAATTCTTAGCATTTGAAAGGCAGAGAAACTAGTGATTTTTTTTCTTTCTGAGATAATTTTTTTTATCTTTATAAGTTAAAATTTTTTTATTTGCCAATGGGAAGTGAATAAAAAACGAATATAAAAGTTATCATAACTCTGTTTTTTTTTAACTCGGAGCTTTCAAATTTTTTAAAATTATCGAAAAATGTATAAAGAATAATTTAGGCTAAATTAATTTGATTTGGATTTTTGACCGATTTTTGTTAATTGAATCGTCCCCTTAAAATTCAGGAAGGACAGGGAAAAAATACGAAGGATAACAAGAGTATAATCTGAGTAAAAGTTAATATGGAATTTTAAATTACAGTCGAACCTCTATATTACGAATTTTTTTAAATAGCGAACTTTTCCTGGAACCAAGAACATTTAACAATTTTCTTCGTAAAATAACCTCCCAATAGCGAAGTGCATTTTCTATATAACGAATTTTGTTTTCTTGGGATTTAATTTTTTTCTCCTTATTTTTGAAGTATTTCTGGATATTTCAAGTTTTTCTCTCTTTTAATACATTTGATAGTGGTCATAAATCTTGAACTGGTTTTATTATGTGCCTAACTCGTCGAAAGCTGGTAGAATTCCCAAGTATCTCATTCAAGCAGCGCACCGTCCGATTCCCACTGTTCAATTCACTAATAACATCTTCGATGTTCCCTTTCACTCTTAATGGAGTTGTCTTGTGCTCCCGTTTGAACTAGTCTCCGTTCATTTGTAGTGTTGGTCAGTCGTGCAGGTAACTTCATTTCTTGTAGCTTGAAAATGTCAAAACGTGCAAGTGCTTGAGCATCAAACAAAAAGCTTTAATTCTTCAAGAAATGAATATAGGCGTCAAGAATACATTTTTGGAATTTAATTTTCTCTTCAAAAAGGGAAAAACAAAAATTTTGTATTTTTTAATCATTTTAAAGAAAGAAAAATTATTTTAATGTTAATGGAGGGTTTTTTTAAAAATAAAAAGAAATCTTTAAAGAGAAAATCATACTTTTAATCAGTTAAAAAGAACAAAAAAATTTATTTTTTTTAAAATTAAAGAAAAAATTAAAATTTGAAAAGTTTGTTTTTTTAGACACATAAAGTGTTAAATAAAGGGTTAAGTTAAAGTAAAAAAATTAAATTAATCACAAGAAAACACATAAAAATATCCTCTTGTTCATTCTTTTTGGTTACTCTTTAGTGTTTCCTTTTTATTTTTAATATACATCATGTTATAAATATTATAAAAATATTAATCCCAAAACAAAGAATAGAAGGATCCCTAGATTAATTGAAGGCATTCTTTTTTTATTGACAAAATAGATTATAAATTTTATATATATTATAAATTTTACATATATTATAGAATTTCATATATACTTTATATCTGCACTTATTTTCTTTCTGTAGTATTTGTAAGGAAACCTTCAATATAATAGGTAAAAAATCAGATTTTAAATACGGATGATTAATAACGCAGAAAATGAATACGTGGAAAGAAATTAGATTAATAGGTTTATTGTTTATATTAACGTCGCTGAATGAGAAAATTACATTGGGGACAATAAAAGGGGTAAATACACTTGTGCAAAAATTAACAAAAAGGGGGGTTTATTGCCAACTTCAGAAAAAAACATCTGAGAGACATAAAGAAATGGGGAAGTATTAAATTCGTAAAGGATGCAAAACATCGGCCTGAAAAAAATACAACGCATACGGTATGGTAAACAAAAAAAAGCTTTTTTTGAACGCATAGTATCGTGAATCATGATTGTCTATCCAACAGGAAGAAAAAAAAAGCAGATGTTCCTTAATATGGTATATGCCTTCCCCTTACTTCAATGGTTGCTTTGCCCCCCCATACCAGAACCAGCTGGTCAACATTTCTTGAGGTAGGAGTGCCCATTCCCTCAATCAACATCTGTTTATTGTTGGTTTTTCCCCAATGATGTGAGCGTTTAGCAATAGCCCCCCAAGCATCTCAAAATTTCGATGGGATTTAAATCTCGGGACATGCTGGTCAATATTCGAGTGATATCTTCACTTTCCGCGCCCCCCAACAGCAAAAGGGTTTTGGGAGTGCTTTTAT
Source organism: Trichonephila inaurata madagascariensis (assembly GCA_019973955.1). NCBI lineage: Eukaryota > Metazoa > Arthropoda > Arachnida > Araneae > Nephilidae > Trichonephila > Trichonephila inaurata. Next base: position 27,147 of record BMAV01006274.1, read on the forward strand.
CCATAAAGATGAAGTTGGGCCAATGGCCCCCAAAAAAGGCAAGGGGGAAAAGACCCCCAAAAAAGGATCCCCGGTTAAAAACCCCTCTGTGAAAAGGGGAAGCTCACCGGTTCAGCATAATGCCCCCCCAACAAAATGGACCGCAGTAACATGTCTTTCCTTGTTTTAGGGGGATAAAACCGGGTCCCGACTTTTCCCCAAAACAAAACCAAATTTTCGGTACTGGCCGACTCTCATCCGTAAAGAGAACACGACCCATTGATCAGTTGCCCATTTTTTGTGCTCTCTGTCCCACTGAAAATGGGGCATCGGTGACCATCTTTGGGAGGCGGTTCGGGACGGCGGGTGAACACCCCTTTGTAAAGGGGTTTGGGCCCCGAAAAACCGCTACATTGTTGACCTGTTGCTGCAGAGTTTCGACAATGGTGTTTTGCCTGCGTCGAATTTTTTTCCCCCGCAGGATGATATATCGGTCCCCCCTGCGTTGTCGTCCCGGGCGGCCACACCAACCTTTTAACGCTGTACCTGGGTTTGGGAACGTTTTCCGGCGCGCAAAAGACACTTTTGTTGTTTCCCGCTCTGCAGCTACATGGTGACGTACGCCCCTCCTCCAGCTTTCCGATCATTTTCCACGGGGAAGTCATCCAGATGTTTTTTCTAGCCATATTTGAACGACCCCGGCACTTTTCAGAGAATATGGTGTGCGTCTCCGTCCTTCATTTCATTCTCGTTTAGCAGGGGCGCCCATCACGCGTTTTTCTACGCTCACAAACGCCGCGGGAATTTTTTAAAGGGGTTTTTTTCCGGGCCCTTTCCCCCTACTGATCTCCAGGGCCTCCTTTTCGAATTTCATGGTATCTGCTAAATTTTTACATTGTTGCTTAAGTTTTTCACACCAGTGTATATCCCCCATTTTCAATTGAAACTCAATAATTTGTTCTTCGTAGTCCCGTTTGTTTTCAACAAGTCATGTTTGAGAGAAAAAAGTGATTCTGATGACAACAATTTACAACTCAATCCTTTTTTAAAAAGGGGATTTGTTATTTCTCGAAAAGTGAATAATTTTCCCAAATAAACAGTTCAAAAGTTCCAGTTTAATCACTAGCGAAATGAAAAAAAATATCTTTTTGATTCCTTTTGAAATATGAAACAAAAAAACATAAGGTAAAAATATTTAAAAGACTCGAATTAAAATATTTTAATGATTTTTAAAAACATTAGATTGTCCTTAAGGAAAAAAGCATTATACCCTTTATGATCCCAAATATTGTGTTTACCCTTTTAAAAATTAAATTATTCTGGTTATTAACACTGATTTTTTTTCCCCCAAAACACAGGAAAAAAATAAAAAATATTTTTTCCCCCCACTGGAACGTAGAAAGTAGTACCACTGTCTGTGAAACCGTCACCATGAAATTTTAGGAGTTATACATTTTTAGCTCTATAAGTTGATAGAAAAACAAACTTAATTCAATAAAAACACATAAGGAAATTATTGATGTACAATTAATTTTTTTTTGCTCATTATTTATTTATTTAAAAGCTTTAAAAAAATGTTTTTGTTGTTAACAAGAAAAATAAAATTGCATTTTTCACAACATGTTTTGAATTGTTTTCGTGGTTTTCAAAACTGCACTTACGAGGCCCCTTGAAATTATAATATACCGAAAAAGGCAAACATGTCTGCCTTTTTTCCGGCATGGGCTTTTCCCAAAGATTATAATACTTGGTCTTTCTCGGGAGAAATTTCAACGCTGTCATCTTCATCACCAGTTAAAATACTTTTGTTAGTAGTTGGAGATTTTTAACTTACATCTTTATCTTAAAAAGAGATCCATTTTGATTTTTGGAGGAATTTATTTGATATTGCATCTTGTTTGTACTGAAACCAATAATTTTCTAC
>BMAV01006275.1:0-43376 GCA_019973955.1 Trichonephila inaurata madagascariensis
CAAGCAGCAGAAATTCAATTACGATGCAGAATTACTTTAACGAAATTAGAAAGAGAAGGGAAAGAACACGGGCTTGACACTTAAACAACACCGATGTAATAAAACAAGCGAACTGTGCTTGGATATAAATTTGTAGGAGCTTTAGTGGATAATTTTTGGGACGAAAGTCGTTGCTAAGTGCTTAATGAAGGGATTAATTTTGAGAACAATGCAATTTTGCTTTTATTATCTTTCTGGCCTGTACGTGTTTATTAGATAGAGAGACAAAATGTCACGAGTGCTCATGTTTATTCTGTAATTAAACACAGAATTAAAATATTCGTGATTATTATTAATTTAGGAGACGTTTCCTTGTAGTGTCAGTGTGTTAATTTATTGATTAATGTTTTCTGACAACATTTAACCCATTTGATTTTTATCTTGAGAAATTTATAAAACTTTTACAGAAAATTTTAAATTCGTATCTAAAAGAAAAGCCCATGAGATTTGTTTAATCTTTTCTAACATATAAAATATGAAATTTTGTTACTAATGATAGTTACTATTTTTATTTAACAGGCAAGTATTTTTATATAGTAGTTAGCGAACTTAGTTGCTAACTTTGCACATTTGATAAGTCATTTTCATGTTCAACAGTTTAAAACATATGTGAGTGAACTAATATAATTCAGAATTAGTTCCCGATTCTTTTGGAGCAAAATAAAAATGAGGTTGCTTATTAAAAAATATATTTTACAATCTCTACATAAAATATTCTCAAGCAAATGTAAACCAATGAAAAGGAAATGGAAATTAAGCAGTAATGTGTAATAAAGCACATTAAACCAAAATTATTAAAAAAGATGAGGATGCCCTGCATACTACTTCAAACACATATGCCATAAGTTTTAATTTCACTTTTTATATGTAAAAACGATCAATAACTACGAGTGCAGTATATTTCCTAATATAACAGAAATTATTCTAAAATTAAAATTATTTTGTTATTTGTTTAAGTTTTCTTACTCAGACAAAATGTACTGTTTTAAATATTTTTTAAAATCATTATTTAGTTTGAAAAATGTTTAAAAATCACATTCTTTCTTTGTCATTTACTCTTCTATACAAAGTTAAAAAAATTCTTCTTACTGTTAATATTAATGCAATTTTTCTGCTTTTTGAATAACCCGCACTTAAAAAAAAAGCATTCATCATATACAAAAAGAGTATTACTTTACTTTCCCTCAAGTTACGAGTTTCTGTACATGCCTTAAAACAGTGATCCGCAACCCCCGGTCCGCGGACCGGTACTGGTCCATGGATCAAATAGTGTCATGCCACCTAAAGAACATTAAACTATTGCCATTTTATTTAAAGTGGTGCATTTCTCTCAGATTTGCGCAACTTTCCACAAAAATCACTTTATATTCCACGTTAAATCCCTTTTATTCATTTCTGGTGTAACTATATTTTATTCTGAAGGTATATTTAAATGTAACTAAATTAAAATTGTTAAATCAAAACAATCTAAAATATAAACAATCAACGTGCCCAACCCTCAGCGGGCTGCGGTCAAATTATCAAACGTTGACCGGTCTACAGCGATAAAAAGGTTGCGGAGCACTGCCTTAGAATATATGATTATAAAATTGGAATATAATTTTTAATATTAATATCCTCAAAAAAAATTTAAATGATAAAAATTAAAAAGGAAAATAATATGAAAGACAACAAATTGTTAAAAAACTTTTGCTTTTCTTCAAAATGACTAGAGCATTGATTTGCTTCAACTGTGTTCATTCTTCATATTAGTTTCTCCTTATAATTAATTCATCATAGTTTTATTTGAAATTCAATTAATTACACCCATTTAAAGCAACTTTGAAATACTTTTTTCACATTAAGGACTAATTCATTCCCAATTCAAATGACCAATTCATATTTTTCCTGTTTTGTAATTCAAACTAAATCAAAGTACTTAGTATCACCGAATTTATTACGATACATTTATAAGAAATAAAAAAATAACCTGTATTAATTAAACTCCACTTTACTTCCATACATATTAATTAGTAAAAAATAACATCAGCCTTCCCCAGAAGATAACAGCCCTTTCCCCTCTTTTCCAGGTAATCAGAAAAAAGCTTTCATTGATGGAGATACGCCTTCTCCATGATCAGAAAACTGCGAAGTCCTCCAAGAAATGGGAACAAAACGCAGTTAGAGCTTCTCAACGACTCACCAAGGGGCTTGTTAGCCGCTTTCAACGACGTCAGCTGAAATATATTTCAATCAATAGGAATACTGTCCTAGCCAATTTCCTTACGGTTAGCCGTTTGGGTGGGGCCTGCAACGATTCACGGCATTAAACGGCAAGGCTCTCCTTTGTGCAATAGGCCAGTCTGTCGTTTGCCATGGCCTGAAGAAGACATCTTTATGGATTTGGTGATGGAAGGCAGGTTCTTTTATGCAGGTGGATGAGTTTATATGCTCAAGAAATTTTTATGAAGTGGTAATGGTTTTGCCCTTGGATATTTCACAGGATTTTGTAATTAAGTATGACAATAAAAATGGCAATAAATACTCGCTTTGATACTCGCTCGTTTTGATTTATGATGGCAACAAGTGATCAATTTAAGTGCCATTAATCGCCTGATAGGGATAAACGAATATCTTCGCCTTTCAATGTAATGGAATCGTAATTAAAAATTCCTTATTGCTCTAATAGGTTGATTGAAATCTCAGTTAATCATAAGCTAATTGTGTTAATATTTATTTCTTTAGAGAAATAAATTTTACAAATTATAGTAAAAATTTGCAGTCATTCCAACCGCTAATTCAGTATTAAATACAGCTTATTTTTTTGACTGACACATTATGGTTAAAAAATACAAATAAATGGATTATTAATTGAAATGATTAGTAAATATTTTAAAAAATGAATGATTTATCTTTGGTTGAATTTAAGGCTGAACTCATCAGACTTTCTTGAAAAACTCTTCAGCTTTTTTAAGATTAACAAATAAAATTTTTACAAAACAAACATATGGTTGTAAAAATTTTTTAACATAATGATCTAAGGTTACCAGATTTTGCTTTTAAAAGTATAATCTAATTGTACATAAAATCATTACAACAAAATACCAATGAATTTATTTTGTTGATGAGAATTACAATTACACATTTACACAAATTTTTTAGAAATAGCAAGAATTCCTTTTATAAATGTATTCTTCGGAGAACATTTTTTGTATTTCCTCAACAGTTCAAGAAACCATTTAAAAATAAAAAATAATGAAATTAAATAATTTCTTATAAACTCGAATGATATTTCTCATCACAACAAATGTGTTTTTAGAATTAAAATTTTTTTTAGAAAATTATATGTAATGAAGTTTCATTATATTGAATGAAAAATTTATGATCATGTTGACTGAAGTATAGGGAAATATAAAAGTACATTATATTTCATCATATTTATAAATTAAAAAGAGAAACACAAAGAGAGTCTAAGTATGTACTATTTTAGTGAGAAGATTGGTGTCAAAAATCAATTAATAATTTTTTCAAAATTTATTGATAATTTTCAATTGGAATACATATATAAATTGAGATTTTAGTTACTGCTTAAGTATTTACGAAATTATTTTTGAGCTTCATATATAATTATTTTATACTGCTAAAATTAATATATTTACCAATTCCACTGTTTTTTCTTTTAAGAAATAATTTATGGAAGGTTCAAACTGGCAACAACAACAAAAAGTGAATGAGATAAACTCGTCTTTAAATTTTATAACATACTAGCTGGTATACCCTTTCTTCGCACGGATGAATTGAAAAATAAAATAATACAGATTGAAGGATAAAGAAATTTTTAATGAGTTAATTTTACGTGAACTGCAAAATAAATAAAAAAAAAAAAACGCTTATTGCAAATCTCAGCTGAACAAAAAATCACATTTGTTAAATTTTAAGTCTGTAGTTCTAATAGCTGATAAAAAGAATTTTTTTTTATCTATAACTCCCCGTAACTCTCTTGTGGTCGATTTTTGAAAACACTTTCCTAAGGTGATATCTGCTCAGCAAAAGTAACATATTGTTACAAATTTAGTGTAAGGAATGCTTAAAATAGTGTAAATAATTTATATCTCTGGATGTAATACGTTAATATTACTTTCTATTGTATTTATTTTATGTTAAAATTGTAATATTCGCAAACAACGCCGTTCCTTACATTATAATGGCGGAGACATAGAGAAATGTTGACGATAGAGCCAAGTTATAATTTTTGGCAACCATATCAGCAACTTGGAGATTGATTGAACGGTGCAGAAGTTGATATGCTGTAGCACCACCTGGTGGGGAGCTACAACAAAGAGGATAGCACAAAAACCTTCTCCACAAAAAATACAAATACATGCCATTTTTCATAGAGATCGGTTAAACGGTGTTGGAGAAGCGAGGCCATATGTACAAACATGCATTTGTATTTATATAGGCGCCAATTTGTGTCAAAATTAAAATGACTAATACAAGCATAATTAAAAACAGTAACGTACACAAATCTCTTTAAAGGAGGTGGGGAGGAAAATATTCTAAAAACACTTAGACAAAAGCTCCGAGGGGTAATTTCTATGATTAAAGTTAAAAATCTGTTCGTCCTTGCCGGGGGGGGGGGGCGAACCTCTAAGCCATGCTCCTTGTGTACGCCACTTATTAAAAACAAAATATGTTACCAAATGTCGTTGAAAGTATACAACTCTATAGATTCATTTATATAAACAATGCTGCATTATGAAACTGCATTATTATTAACAATGCTGCATATGAATCAGTGGCGCACACAAGGGGGGTGTCCTAGGAGTGCGGACACCCCCATAGCCCTTGGTTTTTTTTCGATTGGTTATAATCCAACGTATATATTTCGTAAAATTTAATTATATATTTCTTACTAATAATTAACTTGATTAATTAATGCTAATTATTTATTGAATAATTAATTTTGTATTGTTTTTGTTCCTGAAAATGGACAAAATCAAAAGAATATGTTGGGCGGCGTATTGCAGCATGATTCCAAAATGGTAGACTTTCAACCCTAGACCCCCCCTTGAAAAATTTTTGCGTGCGCCACTGATATGAATACAATTCTATAATCACAATTAAAGAAATAATGTCACAACCTTATCTACAGAAGTAGTTTTGCAACAGTAATAATTTACAATGACGTTAACAAAAATAGTGCTATAATCATATTTAGACTAACAATGTTGGGAATTATTGAAATATTACAAATCTATTATCTATTGAAATATTACAAATCTAGTATCTATTGAAATATTAGAAATCTATTATCTACTGAAATATTACGGAATTATTTGTCAAAATAATACCGTTCGTTAACTTAACCGTAGAAATAATTTTAGAAAATTTATAAATGTACAACTTTATTTACAGAGACCGAACATTTTAGTCAAAAGCATCACGCACAATTTGATCCAGAAGACAAAGCAAGCACAAAACGTTCTCCCAACATCCACCAACTCAGCCAAGACTAGAGTAATATTTCCAGTTCTATCATATTCATGCACTTACTCCATCCAACCCCACTTTCTACTACATTAAATCTCCGTGCACTTCAAAAATTAAACCGAACGGAGAACAGCCGTGCAGGCAGAGATAAAAGCCCACAGAACAGAAAACTCGATGAATATTCACAGACCCAAATTTTACCCCGTCTCTTGACATTTAACTTAAAAATTTGCCCCCACCCCCTGCTTTAACATAACTCAATAAATGTTTGTGAAAAGAGGGGTGTACTAACAGATTATCTATTATTTCCGAGAAGCACAGACATTTTTGGAGTTTGACCATTCTGAAATATTAATGATTCTATTCCGTCGTGAGGGAAGCAATTTAAATATCTTTGTACGACAGAGATTAATTTTGCAAAGTGGGACTGAAAAGCAGAGATGAGAAAGCATAGTTTAAATATTTTTCGATAATATGCGCATAAATATGTATGCACTTTAATAAGCTCTTTTTCCCTTTATCGATGGGTGTTTTTTTCAGAGATAAGCCAAAGTATGAAGTTTATTAATGTATTTTCTTGCTGTTCTTTTTATTGGAGGAAATTTTTTCGCAGGTTGATTAAAAAATGATAGGAGCATTTATTATCTTTAACGATATGGAATGTTTTTACTCAGGAGTTTTAGTGGAATTTTTTTAAGATGGTAATATATTTTGAGAAAGGGTAATATTTGTCTACCGAAGATCATTTTAATTATTTAACTAGATTTTTTTTATTTGTTGTTTTAAGACATAGATTTTAAAAAGTATAAAACAAGAAATATTTTTAATGAATACCAACGTAATCGAAACCTTGATAAAAAAGAATTTTTACTTTTTACTCATTATTTATTTTAACCATTAAAAATTAACTGTAAAAACTGAAAAAAAAATGATTTACCAAAAAATAAGAACTGGAATATTTATTATCAGCTAAACAGGGGATCTTAGTACCAAAATATTTTTTAATTAATTTTGTTGAAAACCATAGAAAATAATTGGTTTCATTCAACCATTCAAAAAGTAAATGTAATTTAATAATGAAAGATTAAAAGAACTAATTTATTTTTATAAAACATCTTGACTTCGAGAATTTTTTTATGCATTGAAAACAATAGACATTATGCAAAAGATTACAGAAAATTTGTTTCTCTTGAATTAATTGCTCACAGATTATTCTTATATTTCTTTTCATTTTGAAAACTTATTTCAATTGAATTTTTTGTTAAAAAATTATATTTTATTTATTAATTCAGTAAAGATAATTGTTACGAAACGGTGACTGTTTTAATTATTATTTTTTTAACCTTGCTTAACATATCAAATTAACTTTGAATCCATTGAATTCAGATAATAATTAGATCATAAGAAATAGAATTGAAACTTAAACGACCAGTTATTAAATTCATTTATTCATTTTTTTGGATCTCAAAATTTAATTATAATTGTTCAGATGAAGAAAGATAATAATTAGATCTGACTGTCTTAGATCTCAAATTTTAAAATGCTTGATATTGAAATAAATGAAGATTTTTTTCCTTATTTTATTTAAAGAATCGATAGAATTACAATGAGTGTGTGTTACATCTCTCTAGTACATTGATAATGGTATTTCGAATAAAAGAACGATAAATACATAAAGGTAGGTTTCTTAACTGCGTTTGAATATATACATAAATATTCTTTCAAATCTCATCCGCAGATAAGTGTTTAGTAAATCTTCTGAGAGATATAATACTTACATTTAACTATATTTTAACCCCTTAACTGTCGATTAAAAGTTATGCGATTCACTCCCCAGTGCCACCGTTTTTCACATAGGCGCACATACGAAGTGCATTAGGGGAAAAAGAAAAGGCATCAGTAAGCAAACTTTTCTCTGAAATAAATAAATCCATCGCAAACTCTGACAGGGTCATTTTATTGTATTTCAAATCCTTTGGAATAGTTTTACTAATAGCAGCGCGAAGAAAAGGATCACATGTCGGAAAGACGTATATATACGTCCCAATCATTTAAAGCACCCGTTGAGTGATGCGTATATATACGTCGGCGGCACAAGGGTTTAAAAAAGAAAATATTTCAGATAATTGTTTAATCTAACCAACAATCACCGAATAGGGGTGTGCTTCATTTATATAAAACGTTATTATATATATATATATATATATCATTAAAAGAAAGATGTAATCACACACACACAAAATTATCAGATATAAGATTAAATAAAAAAGAAGCATCCCTAGAATTTCTGTTTTAAACTTTATTTCCATAACCATGCAAAATATAATTTTTAAAAAAAATTCAAATAACAATCACAGATCAAAACCGCAAAATAAATCAATATAAGTTCATGCAATATCTGATCGTGATCAATCATTATAATCAATCCCAGACTTATTTATTTCGGAACTGCAGCATATGGTGCCCCGGAATCAGCTGTGAGCGAATGGTATGATTCAGCGGTGGTTTTGTGAATGCAGATTTTATGCGGCGTTTCCCAGGAAAGTTCGGAATGCAATTAGTCACCGAGATTAAACCGGGGCTCCAGCCCACGTTCAGGTGTCCACCGCTTTTAATAAACCTTGGGATATTGCCTTCATTTGCATTCTCGTGCAAGTCCGGTTCGTTATCAGATTTGCTAATGCATTCCTCACAGTTTAGATCACAAAAATAAATAAACAGCGGGAAAAATTTTTTTTTTACGTAAAACTAACGCAGGAAGTTTATTATGTATTCACTGTACTAATGACTCAATAATAACGTGATTTACTTTAATAAGATGTATACAGCAACAAAGATGTTTCTGTTCAATATTAAAAATAATACATCGTTTAGAAATTATAATAAAAACATTTTTTTTAAAAACTTTTATTAAATAAGATATGTACAACTACACAAAGATGCTTTTATTCAATATTTAAAAAACATTACAGTTTAGGAGTTATAATAAAAAAATACTTTTATTATATATTGAACGTCCCAAAGTCTAGTCAAAACATAAAATATACAATAATGTGAATTTCTTTAGTTTTTTACTATGTATATTATGAGCATGAATTGTCTTTTTTATTTCAAAATTTATTTTAAATTTAAAAAAAAAAAGATTTATCTTAAGTGATAATTTATTGAGAGCTGAATCATGAATTTTTATAACAATATCTGCGAGAAAAGATAATTCTAATGTTAAGGAAATATTTTTCTAAATTTTTAATCAGGAATAATTTTGATGAATATTCATCAAAAATGCTATAAAAGGCTTATTCAAAAAATTTTCAAATTCGCTTCAAAAATTAAATTAATTTATTATGATCAACTGGCATTGTATCTAAGACTTTTTTTTTATATATTATCAGACTTTTGCTTTTAGCTATTTAATTTTTACAAGCAGTGATAATTTCAAAACTAAATTATGTCATTACAGAATATGTAATTATTTTATTTCTTTGTTTTCAAATATAATCATTATTGGTTAGAGTGTCCTGTTTATTTTTGAATCTTAAATAAAAAATAATAATTTGCACCCGATCAATAATTACAGTAAATAGACCATTGTTTTTACCAACATTTAAATGACACGAAGGTTTGTGAAAATTGTAACACCATGAAGAAATCATATAAATCAAAATAAATTTTCAAGGAATTCAAAACAGATTAAAATGCATAAATGATTAGAATTACAAAATGATCACACGCTTATGAGCCGAGAAATACCCTTTAAATTTCCAAGTTTGTGACGGCTCACGCGTCCTTTCTCTAACATAACCTCTGTGTTCTTTGACGGCCACGATTAATGGCAAATCTTTTCCAACCCAAATCCAAGAAGTGAAACGAAGGATAGTTGCAAATAAGATAACCTTTAAAAGGACAGAAGTTTTAGTAAGCGCGATGGCAATTTAGAGAAAGTTCAGTTCAGAAAAGGTAGAAGCGTAAATTGACGGCCTACCCAAGAATCACGGAAATCTCGCCATTAATTCAAGGTACATACAATTGTACTCGAGCCTAGATGAATATCTGAAGTGGATTGGACCGTTGCTTAGAATTCAAGGTAGGAAGATTATATTCTGAATGTGAATATATTATTAGGATTGAGAGTAGGTGGATATAATATAATTATATAGATAAGTGATTCAATTGCGCGATCTGTGTTACCTACGGCTACGTGTTTTGGTTTATTCTCACTTAATATAAGTTTGTTCCATATATAAGTAATTTAAGTTAAACTCTTAATAAAAGTTATATTAAGAATTATAAAATGTCTCATCATTTCGAGAATCCCACACCTCTAACTTACGCTGAAACCCCATGATATGGTCAACAAAGATCGACCATATCACAAGTTAGCCGTGGAAAAGTAAAAGTACACTGAAATGTGTCTACTATTTTAAAAGACGTGTGTATTATGATTAAAAGCCACTATTCTTAGACAAAAACACACAGCGCCATATGCGCAGTTAACGGATTTTGATCGGGCACTCATGATGGCTCTGCGTGAGGGAGGACTTAAATTTTATGAATTCGTTACTCACATGATACCTAATGCTGCATCAGTGATGCGGTTGTTGACAGACAAGTTGAAACCTTGTCAATGAGCCACACAATATGAAGTCAACACAGAAGGACAGATTCCTCATCCACATGATGGTGGCGGACTAACAGCATCCTGTGTTCCATCGACTTAACATTTAGACCGTGTTTACAGTTTGCTCTCTCGGTTATTCAACATCTCTTGTGCCATAGGCTACGTTCAAAAATTTATCGAAACCTGATGACCATAAAATTGATGTCGATTCAGGCTGCAATGGGCTCACCAGGACGGATAGTAGCGTGCAAAATGCGTAAATCGTCTTCTCAGATGAGTTCCGCAACAATTTTAACAATAATATTGGATGTCATACATTACAAAAGTGAATACCTTCTCCTGAAGTATCTTATACAGCGTCACTGACGTTATGGTCGGGGTGCTATTAGATATCATGGACGATCTCGTTTACTAATTGTGTGGACCCTGAACAGGGGGCGCTCCATCAAGGAATTCGTAAGGCCTCAGATCTTACCCCTCCTCCGGGGCATTTGTGAACTGTTATTCAGTAAGACAATGCTCGTCCACATGTTGCTCGGAATATAAAAGCCTTCTTCAATGCATGGCATGTTTAATATTATCCATGACCTGCAGATTCCTCGAATATATCGCTCATTTATATAATCAGGAGTTATATCAGAAGGCGATTCACTGGTCAGGTGATGTTACTCGTCACTATTAGTATGAGATTCAGAATGTATGATTCGATGTCCTCCCTCACGGAGGCCGATCATATAGCATCTTTCGATTTCCGTTAGTTCGTCATATAATATTTTACATTTTTGGAGAGTCATACTAATTTATATACCACAGTTAAAGGATGATACATACATTTCTATATGTACGTTTACAGTACTTTTTTATACCCGACTCACTTGGAAGTTTGGAGAGTATAGCATATTCATTTTGTAATTTTGATAATTTGCATATTCTAACCTACTTTGCACTTTCATGATTAGAATTTTTTGTGGTAATTTTTATATTAAGTTAATTTTAAATGTGCATTTTTCATACTAAATGTTTGCGTGTATATTCTGATATAAATGTTTGATATAAAGTTATTACATGATTTGGGTATAATTTCGATACCATATTATTTTCTTTAGGTTAGAGAGGAATTGTTTTTATTTGTAATATCAGCCAATGCTTTATATAAAGCTTAATTAAAAATATTTGTCTCAGCTATTAATGAATTAATTGTATAATTGAATAATTGTTAATATGATGAATCTAGAATAGAGTAAGGCCCCGTCTCACATTGGTAGAATATTTGTGTGTGTAGAATCATAAGTCTTTTCTTTTTTTTTAACATTTATAAACTATTTTAAAATAAAAACTCCGTACTACTGAAAATTGTCTATATTATGACCTTATTCTTTGGCTTAATCATATTTCTTTAGCAAAAAAATTCTATTCACATTATACGCTAATATTTGAAAACTAAAAAAAAAAGTTACTAGGTCATGAAAAACGCCAAACCTGTATAGAGCTTAAGACTAAAAGTAGGTAAAAAAAAAGGATATATTATAACAAATCAGACTCGTTTCACAGATTGTAAAATGGCACTTTTTAAAAACTTAAAGTGAAAAAGATCAACTCATCCTAAATGAAACACGTTTCGAATTTAAACACTAACGAGCTCCGTAAACTGAATCAACCGTAAAATCCGCGATTATTTAAAAAAAATTCTAAGTAGCAAATGAAAAAAGAACCTAAAAAACTTATTAGAAGGCGATAAAAGCGACTTAGAACGAACTCGCTCACATCTTATTTAATGTAATTTGCGAAGCCCTTTGCATTTGAAAAATCCAGTCAACTATTAAACATTTTTGCTCGAAATTTGTTTAGCTAAGAAGACTTTAGTTTTTCTACCTTTTCTTCTTCGGTTATATGTGCTGATCTTTCCTTAAGTAAAAGATAAAGCACTTACATCACCGTATTTTACCTTTTAGTTTTATTGCTCCATAAAGTGTCAAAAGGGGGAAATGAAGGGTACGTTCAGGTTCTTTATTGTTGCTATTATTATGTTTGAAGAAAAAAATAATATGAAGAGTAAAAATCGATCGATACTTCTGTAGAGTGCAACGCGGTAAATCTTTTACAATGCTGGGAAAATAAATGTTATGCAAAATTTATGAGATAGAAATATTTCAAAGCCTAAAATGAAAAAGAAAAAAAAATTATCTTAGAAGAATAATTTTGAAATTAATACGCTTGTGTGTGTGCTTGTAATATATTGAAAGAGATAATGGATACAAGCAAAAATGTGCCACTAAGCTATTATAAGCTAACAAAAATTAATTTTTGTACTTGGAAGTTAACTTATATTAATGAACTTTTACTTACAGTCAGTATGAATATTAATTTTTTCAAAAAATCTGGCAGATCCTTTTTAAAGGAGCTTTATTTTTTTCTCTTTTAAGCCTCTTTATTATATGAGTATGAAGATTATTTTAGTCTTAACATTTTTAAACTTACGATATAATAGTTTTCGTATTTAAATTATTACATTTGCCATCTTTAAATTTTATACTATTTAAATATACAGGTATTTATTACATTATAAAATAGTATCTTTTAAAACCTGTTACTAAATTGTACTAACAGTACTTTTATGAATATAATAGAAAATGCAGGTTATGTGTTCGTTTACGCATAAGAATTTTTCCACATCCATAATAATTTTTATTTATTTCACTACGTAAGAGTTTAATTAAATATACTATAATTCATAAAACGAGGGAGCAATTTAAAATTTTACACGCAAACATTTTTCAAAATTTATTTTATATTCAAAAGTTTTTGTTAGAACATTATTTTCTGATATTCAAAATTTTGTACAACAGCCTTTAATAATCATTAATATATTATACATAAATTTAATCAGTGCATTTCTAAACTCTTATGATTTTTTTTTATTTTACTTCTTGATATATATCTAACGGATTAAGCTATTCTAAAGTAAAAATTTCGTTTAATAATTACAAATTAACAGAAAATTTTAATAAACAACAACAAATTTCTTTTTACCAAATAAGCGATGTTAAAATATGTAAACAGAGAATTATTCGTATGCAGTTCTACGTTTCGTTCATTTAAAATCTTACATTTAACTGTTCTTTAAGCTGACTAAAAATAATTTTATTTTTTAAAACAAAAAGACAAGAAAAGAAAGAAAGATAGAAAACTTCAAACATAAACACACAACTATTTCAGAAAAGGATATCCTCTATCAAAAAAAAGTATTAAATATTCATTTAATTCAATAAAATTCAACAATGTAAACAATTATTCTTCGTTTTAAAATGTAAGTTGTTCAAGATCCTAGAGAACGTTCAAAACCTGCTTTCCCAGACAAAACGATAGAAACCGGTTGAAGAAGCCAGACGAATTGACGCCGAAAGAAGAAGACGGATGAATCCTCCTCCCTGCCTCTTAGGACCCCTTGATGCGGAAGATGAGTGATGTAAGGCCAGATTAGATGGACCGGGTCTTCTCCTGCGTCAAAGCACTCATCCTCCAAATCAAAGACATGTGACAGATTGACGCGGCTGAAATGGTTTTCTTTTACGCCTCTTTCCTTATGGGTAGCAGTTGTCGTTTAAGAATTAACGATGTTCTAAGCAGTGCTCTGTATGTCCTCGTATAACAGCATTCTCTAGTTATGCATATCTGCAGAAGTTATGGACTTCTAATGGTATTTTTTAGGATTTTTTTTTTGTTAAAATGTAAATTTTATATAATTTTCTTAGAGTATTCCTTTTATTTAGAATGATTAGAAAATATATTTTACGTAATGCTCTCTAATACCATTAAAAATTTTCAAATGCATGCATAAGTGTGTTGAAAAGCAATTTTTTTTTTGCCTCAGACGAATAACAATTTAAATCTATCATTGAATTATAAAATTTTATTCAAAAAATTAAAAATGACATTTTATTAAATGATTTTGCAAGCATTTAATCTTAACTTTGAAATATCTTCTTTGTGCAGAAATATGTGCATGAATGTATAAGTATATAAAAAATTACTTTCGTGATTAAAAAAGTAAAAAAATAATGACATCTCATATAAAATTTAATATAACGTTTGAAAAAAAAATTAATTTGTTTATAAAAAAAAAGCTGTGTAAGATTGTAAATTTTCATCTATTAAAATTTTTTAAGTTAGAATAAATAATTTACAAAGAAATATTTGGACAACAGTCTTTATAGTGATTGTAAAACAAAATGTCAATACAAAAACAAATTTCCTAATTCTCATTTAAGTTAAAAAATAAACTTTATTTGAGCCACTAATTTTAAACATTAGATGAAAGAATCGACTATATATTATAATAAAAATAAAAAAAAAATATATGAAAGATCTTATAAGGTAAAAAGAAAATCAGATTTTTCTTTTACCCTTACACACACACACACAAATGAACATAAGTATAAAAAAACAAACCTTTAATACAAAAACTTATAATTGTAAGATTTTAATTTAGTTTTTCTACAAATATGAAGATATAAAAACTTTTTAAATGTATCAATTAGTATATTTATATAGCAAAAAGAATACCGATAACGATGCGTAAAATTAGCATTTTTAATTCTGAGAGTGCTCTTAACATAATTTAATTTAAGTTTTGCAGTGGTATAGTAATTCGTTGGGGGTTTCGTTGGAAGGGGGGGGGGGTCAGTTTTAGGGCTGATTAATACAGCAACAACAGAAAAATCACTCATTTTTTTCTTCAATCATTTCTTTTCCTATTAAAATATTTTCATTATTGAACAAGGGGAAAAACTGTAAGCCGTCTCAATTGTAGCAGTTTTTAAAATTAAATTCTGATATGTCAAAAAATTAAAATCGTGCTTCCCACAGTTTTAATAATTAGAAAAACACAACAAAGATGCAAAAAAAAGAAAAAATTCTGGAACATATTTTAAAAATGTTTTTTTCACAGACATCCACAATCTTGTTCAAGTTAACAGATTCCATCAAAATTTTATTTTCATTTGAAAAAATTAAATTAATTCTTGAATAAACAGACACCCACATTCTTATTAACAGACTTCCACATTCTTATTCGAGTTAACAGACTCCATCAACTCTCGTTTTCATTTCAAAAAATTAAATTCAGTCTCAAATGTACAGACATCCACATTTTTTTTTAACATATTTCCACATTCTTTTTCATTCAATTCCTACTATTAGCTCACACTCTCTATATATTTATTCATTTATTTATCTTGGTGGAATTTTCAATCGATAATAAAATACATTTTAAATCGCTCCATTGAGCTGAAATTTTATATACAGGATCATTTTGGATGACAATACAATAATTTAAAAAAAAATTAATTGATTAAAACTAATTATTTAAAGAATTACAAATACAGCCACGCTGGCATCATTTTTGGCAACTTGTCTCAAAACTTGAAAAGATTTTTTCGCACGTTTTAAAGTATTTAGTTGAACACTGAAATTTTATATACACGATTGTTTGGGATGACAATACGATACTTTAATGATAATTAATAAAAATTAAAATGTTGTGATTTTGTCATATGTATATACATATTTATATTAATTGTAACTATTTAATAAAAAGTAGCTAAAATAAAATTTTTCTCTGTTGATCTAAATAGGAATTGACTTAATTTTTTTTTTAATATTACTTGCTTATTAACAGATTTCCACATTTTTATTCGAGTTAACAAATTCCACCCTCTATTATTTTCATTTAAAAAAAATAATCAAACTCTTAAGCGCGTCACTCCCGCTTTAGTCCTAATCACATCATCTATTGAAGTAAAGTTAGAGCACTTTCCAACCAAAAGCATTTTGAAAATAGGATCTCAAGTGAAGCCGATACAAATCGAACATAATAGGATATTCCACCAAATCAAATACGGGACTAACGAAATATTCACCATTCCAAACCATCCGAGCTTCTATTAGCAAACACAATCGCTTGAAATGAAACCCAAAGTGGGAGCGGCGCCTCTCTAATTCAACATTACTCTCAAAACGAGATGACGGGTCTTCTTCCGAATGAATCACGTTGATCTCCAGTATCCTGTTGCCATGACAACGGCCCTCCACATGCCAAGCTGCATTTCCCACGGTTCGTTTCACAAAGGGAAACCGTGCTACACCGAGATAGCCTGAGAGTGTGTATGTCATCGTGGGGGTGGGAAGGGGCTGACCCCTTGTGTTCATTGTAAACAACCAGATCGTGCTCTGGGCTGGAAAGTCGGGAAAATCTGGTTTTATCCGGGAAAACAGCCCGGGAGTGTATTGACTCAAGTCGACAAACGGAAAAATCCATTTTCCCAAAATTGCGAATCTTCAACGGTATATTTTTAGATTGAAAGTTAGGAGGGAAAAGATTGTAAACAGGACTAGTGTTTGGAGAAGTGGGCTTAGATTAATTTTTCAACCAGTTAACAGTTTTAAAAATCAATAATTTAGCATGAATGATATTTAACAAAGAAGAATTTCTTTGATCATGAATACATCCTTTTTTTTTTTTAATCAAATCGTTAAGTCAATAAACAGTGTTTACTTAAAATTCTGAAATCCACACTGAATCAAGGATTTTAGGTACACACTAGGATAGTTAATACCGATTAAATGTTCGAGGAATGATATTTACTTTCCTATTATTTGCTTTAAGTACATTATTTAATGTTTTGAAATGCGCTATCTAAGCTTCAAATATTAAATAGTAACGAATATCTCAAAGAATTGTTTTAAGAACATTGTAAGTTATTCTATTTTAGTTCATAATACATTTGTTATATATATTAAAGTATTTATCATCATAAAATATGGCGAGAGTTTCACAAAAATGTATATTAAAAATGAAATTCAAAGAAGGTATCACTCTCGTTTACTGAGATTATAAAAAATATAACTTCAATGTTTATTTGACAAGTATTGCATTAACTGATACACAGAATCGGTAAAGTCCTAGCTGAACCCTTTGATTTTTTTTTACGACGAAGTTTTTTTCAACAACTGGCTCCAAAGGCCAACTGACAGTTGGGTTAAGAATGACTAATGGCCGAAAAACGGGTAAAAAATTCGATCCGGCCAGAATTGCCAACTTGGCACTAAAATCCAAAACAATTTAAGCCAAATTTTTATTGTTAAATCTTAAATCAGGAGTTTGAACTAGAATCCACAAAATCTGCATACGCCTTCGCATAATAAAGACTGTTTTTCCCCTCGTGCAGAAAAATAAACTAACCATTTTCTAAACATTTCATTCAAACGCATCATACAATGTGCGTTATTTTTTATACAACTAAAATTATTATATAAAGGAAAATTGAATATAATTCCACCTTTTTTCAACAATTGATGCATTTACTTTTCGATTTACCTGTTACATAATAATCTTCCAGTCATGCATTATTTATGTGTCCATTTGACACTTTCTTCCAAAGGTACATATGGTGTAGTAAAGAGTAGAAGAATATAATGCATAGTATCTCTGGTATAATTTTGATCACTTGATTATAGTCTACAATTAAGAAAACTGAACTGAACTCAGTGGCGTAACAGCCCATGAGGGCCAAGACCTACTGTGCCTATCTCAGCTTTGGTAACGTTAGGCGCTGGGAGTGTATATACAGATGTTTCGGCCAAGTGGTATCTGACGCAAACCCCTCAGTGTTTAGTTCCTCAGCAAGCTTGACACTCATTTGTCGACCCACTGAAGGGATGAAAAGCTGAGTCGACCTTGCTTAGCCCGGGATTTGAACCCCGGACCTGTGATGTGGAAGCGTGATACAACAATTACTCGCGAGAACCTTTACAAATAACGCCCGTTAATTTAATTCAACCCAACATTGGCGAGTGAGTGTTTATTAACGTCTCGTTTTAAAGTAACGTGAAGGCTACCTGTAAAAATCTCGTAATTTTGAACCTCGGTCCAGTGACGAGGACTACATCAGAGCTGACACCTTCTTCAAACTCCCACACCTTGCCAACAGGAGGACTTCGAGCCCTTACAGATTTAATGAGAGTCAGCTCCTCTACACGGAGGGTCTTCAGTGGCACAAGGGCTTGAACCTCGAACTCATGATACGCCGGCCACGAGTTCGTGATCATAACCATTATGCCATCACAGCCACCAGAAACAATGGTTGTTAAAATTGAAAAAACTATTTTTTTTATATAGTTCTAGTTTTATTGTATTATGTTAGTTTTATATGACGTTATTTTTTAACTCCTTATTAATTGCGCTCTGCAGATTGTGATAGAATTAGCGTTACCCAGGGTGCATCACGAGAAGACCTATCACATTAAAAATAGGGTGAAAAAGTTATATGAAGCTTTCTTACATGAACAAATTGGTCATAAGTCTTGCAGACAGACGTTAAATGAGATCCTAGTTCAGGGGTGGCGAACCTTTATGGATCAACGTGCCATTTTTTCCAAAAAAATATTTAATGGGATATGGACGTGCCGTCAAATAATTTTGACTTGTGATTATTGGGAAAATAATAAAATACCAACAACACAAAACTCTTATTTACTACGAAAATATACTTTTTGCACTGTTTAGTTATAAATGTTTTAGTTATACGTGTAATTTAAATTAAAGAGTAACATTAGTGTGACTTTTGTTGTTGCAGATTGGATAACAAATAACTTATATCAGGATTGTAAAATGTTACATTTTGTAGAATACAAGCTGAATTGGAGTTATCTGCCAAACGATTTCTAAGCAATTAAATATTAAATATTTTTGCTATGGTTCACCTTTTTTGACCAGAGGGTTTGTGATTTATTTCAAAATACCGTTTTACAGACGATGTTCTGTATACCACTGTTCTAGAACATAAAACACACACCACTTTGTCGTTTTTGCTACTAATGCCATGTTTCTCGGTCCACCAAATTTGAAATTCTCTGTTACATTTACTATCTTGAGCTTTTTTGCTCTTTTGCATGTTAAATAACAGTTAAAAAACGTAAATATAACACAGATAAACTTTAAAATACAGTTATGTCAATGAAATTGAATATGCTATTCGTAGACAAACTTTACATCATAAGCAGTTGTAGTCTGTGACCTAACTAAGGCAAGACAATAACAAGCAAGTGTGCTTCCCACCACCCTGCAACCGATCACTCACGTTTGTTCCTAATACTTCATACTGAATTTTTAAATTTTGAAAATGCAAGCCATTTTGATCATTGGCGTGCCAAAAATATTGTGTCGCGTGCCATCAATGGCATGCGTGCCACTGGTTCGCCACCCCTGTCCTAGACCATCCGAAACGGCATGCGGTTGCTGCCTTCAAGCTGCAAACTGGGCGCGACTGAATTGCAAGTAAGACATAGACTAAAGATCTTCCCCTCTCCAAACTGCGTTCTGTGCAGAGAGAATTCCCTAATGAATGCTGAGCATCTGGAGATTGGCCTTACTGTCTCTGGAAACATCTACGATAAATACTGGAAGGCCAGAGAGCAATGACAAGCTTTGCAATCTGACTGACTTTCTGATTATGTTTATGATTCTGTTTTTTGAAGATTTATTTTATTGTTTAATTTGCTTTTACTCCATGTGTGTTTGCTTGGATTGTTTTCACTCCAGCAAATGATGTATTCATCAAGTGCTGCTGCTAGAAAAAAACTCAACTCATAATAAAATACCAAATTTGTCATAGAATACTGGTAAATTAAAGATTTTTAAAAGCATTTATAATGATATTTTAATTTATTTCTGATTACCACCTGGACACTTCTCAACATCAATGAACACACTTTCGTTTTTTTTTTCCTGAAGCAGTGACAGATTTTTCCCTAATTCTCATTTCTTTAATTGTATTTGGGCACAAGTGTCGTGAAACTGGGTGATGATGATCATTCGTTTCTATCCAGAATGATCGTAACGTGTCACACTTTACGACGTCGAGGGGAGGGGCGTTTTTCCCTTTCTTTTCTCTAATGCGCTCATCGTTGAAAGCACATTTGGGGTTTTTTATGGGGTGACTGTCGCATGAGTGGGAGATATGTGGGTTACGGGGGACTTTCAATTCGCATCTTTTGTTAAGGGACTCAGGAGGAGGGTTGGGCACCGCAGATTTAATTCATTACAATAGCAACGTTTCTATGCAAAAAAACAACTCATAATTTGCAAAATTTTGTGATTTTTACAGTGAGGGGAAAATTATATATATACTTGATAATTTCGAAGTAAAAATGAATTTTACCATTTTGAAGAGTAAAAATCTTAACTAGAAAAAAATTTAAGAAAAAATGGGAATTTAAAGAAAGTATCAAAAAGTTTTACTTTTAAATTAACTTTTGAACTTTAATTAACTTTGGAAGTTGTTTAAAAAAAGATACATCAAAATGAGAAAATCTTAACTTTAATTCGCGCGCTGCCTTTATAATTTACTATGGAATAAAAATCGAAACAGTAAAAGTGATGATTAATAAAAAGTTTTCTTTAGATGTGAACTGAAAATGTTACGACAAAAAACAATATTATTATTTGAAATTCTAAGCGAAATGAAACACAATGTGTTAAAAGTGAAATCAGGTAATGTTTGTTTTTTGAGAGATTACAACTATAAAAATTTTAATTCCCGATAGAATTTTTTTTTAAAAAAAATATTTAGTTTAAAACTTTTGCGGTACATTTTTTCCTTCAGAATCTTAACAATAATTTTAATTAAAAAAAATTATATACCTATGAATAATTTGTAATACATTGAAGTTAAATTCATGCTGAGCATCTGTCGAATGTTAATATCATTTATCGCAACCCGAAGGTTGAAGATGTAATAGTGTTCTAAGAAGAAGCAGACATGATTTTAAAATTATTTTTTAGATCTAACGCTTTATGAACAATTTACAATTTATTCCATAACTTTGGGAGCAATCTTTTATATCAAAATTCTTAATATAATTTATGAGATTATTCAAAAAGATTTATATTTGCTCGTAATTCCTTCTCCAACAACGACAGCTTGGTAAAAATCCACTTCTATTTCCTTCCCCTACTCCGGGGGGGGATGCTAAGAAGATTATTAACTTCAGCCCGCACGACTTCCTTATTCATAAATCACTTTCTACTATTCCAAGATCTCTCGATTAACCTCATACACTCCAATGCCAGGATTTAAATAGCATTTATATTAGTATAGTATCAAGTCATCTCTACGGAAAACAGTTTTAAACTAAAATCATAGTTAAAAACAGTTTCCCAAGAGGATTAAGAGCTGTTGGAAAGCTAAAATCTTATTTTTTTTTTTTTGGCAATTTGAAATTTTTACATTTTCAAATTGTGTAGATTTTAACCTTTCTAAAAATACCTTGCTTTAACCTCTAGGGTAATTAGAAGCCCTTAAAACCTATTTTTAAATAATCGTTGAAACTCGGCCACGCCCATTTGAATGGCGAAAAATGTAAGCAAAGTACTTCGTTTTTGCTTAAAAGTGTAACGTCTGATGTAAACAAAAGCATGTATCTTTTATTTTAAATTGAGCCTTTTATTTTTTTATTTCCTAGCCGATTAGAAGTCTCACTGTATACGTTAAAATCAATTTATCTCAAAATGTAAATTTTGATGTGCGATGTACCTTTTCTGAGAAACTACTGTTCACAGGTATGTAAATTTTTTATGAAATATTTATAATGATGTCTAATATATATTGAAATGAGCTTTTTGTAAAAAACTCAAAAATTTATTTTTTACAAATTTTTTATGTGAAAAATGGGTCACAAATTTCGCAATGTTTGATAAAATATTTCATAATTTATTAAAAAATTCAAAATTAGCTATAAGCTCATTTCGGTGTAATCAGAAAGATGTATTTCAATTGTATGAAAAATTTCAAGCATGTACATAGAACAGATTTGAGAAAAGGTACATCGAAAACAGCCAATTTAACATTGTCAGTACATAGAGAGAGAGAGAGGTTTCTAACTCCCCTTAAGCTCCGCGGATAGAGCCCTTCACACGTTTTTATCGTCAATTGTTAGTTAAATTTTTGCTTAACATAACACTAGGAATGAATTTCAATAGTAACTATAAACTGTATGTCAATCAACATTTAGACAATAAAACATTTAAATTTGGGAATCAGGAATACGAAGAAATATATCACTTTTCGAAAAAGAACAATAGATCTCCGAAATTACAATCTAAAAATCTATCTATTGCAAGAAAAAAACTTAGATGTTCTTTCTAATCTCTTCATAGCTGAACGAGAACAGATACACAAGAAGAAGCAAAGCTATTCGAAATCAGATAACATAACTATACCTTTTTGTAGTCCAAATGACTTTCGGTCTAATAACGCATATAAGAGGAGCTTCAAAGTATATCATTAGAATGAAAATGAATTTAGTACAGTCAAAGGGCAAGCACAGATAGGATTAGGAATACGATGTTTGTTTAATACTTGCGAAAAATCATGATAGGCAAGGCTTTCGAGGATGATTTATGGAAGGCGGAAGCGTCTGATAAATTATACATCGAGAGACTAAAGTAGAAATGTTGATACATTATGCATTCGTCACTGCGCATCTCGGATATCAGGTTGAAGTTGACAATAATATGCATATATTTATGAGGGAAAGTATAAGAGATGCAAAGTAGTATAGATATTTAAGGGAGCACTAGTTATGTTGTCTTCCGGTATTTAGGCTTGGCATGCAAGTATACGTTGTAAAGCGAAAATAATGATGCATTTAGAGCAGTTTGAAGGTAATACATTACTTTGATGCGGATAGAGATTATTTTTCATACTCAATTTTTTTATTTTCAAAAGATTCGTAATAAAACGAGTACAAATAATATGAAACATTTTACTGAGGTATCCGAACACGTTGAAATGATCAAATTCTATAAAAAAACATTTTTTTGTTTTTCATTTTAATGAATAGAGTTACCGTAAAATCCGGCGTATAACGCGCACTTTTAACACAAAAAATAAGATCGAAATTTAAGGGTGCGCGTTATACGCCGAGTATAAAAATGAAAGCTTTAAAAATAAAAAAAAGAGGAGTATAAAAAATTAGACTTCTACATTGCCTTCTACATGCCCTTTTTCTATAACTTCGGGTAAATACCTCGAATAAGTGGCTTCACAAAACATAAAAGAATTACACACGTTTATGTCAGGTTCCTTCGTTAAAAACGGGGTGCGCGTTATACGGAGAATATTCCTAAAAGTTAAAAAATGAGGCTTGAAAGTATAGGTGCGCGTTACACGCCAGTGTGCGCTATACGCCGGATTTTACGGTATCTTTTGGCCTTACAAAACATACCTTATTTTGCTTTTACGTTACCTAGAGAGGTCAAGTTACTATCAATTTCATAAAGTTAGAAAAATCAGAAGTGAGCCTTAAATCTGCCTGAAGTGAACTTTTAAATTGTTCATAATTTTTCATGGGGAGTCAGATAACTCTAAATATTATGAATGCATTTCTATACAACTTTTTGAACATGATATTTATATTATTTTATACGGAATGTACTAAAATATTTCTCATTGTATAAATATTTTTTGAGTTATAGTTTGTTATTTAAATAATCGTCTCATAAAGAATAATATATTTTTTATAACATTTACTCGATCAGCTTTAGAATTTTTATGTTTAAATAAAACATTGAAATTTTAGTACATTCTCTAGATAAATGCATCTTTTTTTTTAGTAATACTTTTACTGATATAAGTTTACTACTTTTTTCTCTAATTGCTTTGAAGTTTTTCAAAAATATTGCTAAAAATTCACTTATAATTATGATTTTTTTTTTATAAATTGTAGTTATTTTTTTTTTTTTTAATATTGTTAGTTCAATGTTAGTATTTATAGGTATTGTTTCCTAAAAAAGTATTTACAATGTTTTAGTATGCTACTTTTTTAAAAAAATACAGAAAACAAGTTCGGATACCTTAAATGAATATATAGTGCACACGTATTCGATAGTTATTTAAATTTAAATATTAAAAATAAGGAATATATGATAAAGCGTCATGTTGATTAATTTTACATAAAGATAAAGGACCAGTAATATGGCATGTGTTTTTATTTTTAAAGTGTTTATTAACAATACGCTTTCAGCTTGTGTATTTTGGAAAAATGGTAATTTGTAATAATCAAATCGAGAGATCTAAATCTATTTTTATAAAATTTGCACGACGATTTTCAAATGGCATGCTACGAAAACTGAAAATTATAAATGAAACTGTTTTTGAGAATTTGATTAAAATCGAAATGTCTCTAATTTAATTAATGAATGTACAAGAATAGAATCATTATAATGAATAAATATCATCTGATTTTAAAATAGACGAGTTATTGCATTAAACTCAAATAAAGCTGCATATTTTACAATAAAAACAAATTGTTGATTTTACTTCAAATAAAAAAAATTATAGTATTTTAATATTATCCAAAAATACTACGAAAGAAAAAAAAATAATAAAAATATCTATTTTCCCAGCTACTTCATAATTGAACAAATGGAGCACTTTTTACAATACAGAAAATATTAAATATAAAAATCGATATCGTCTGGATTCTACGGAATAAAAATAAAGAGTTTCCTTTTTTAAAATCCGAACTGGAAAATTGGATGCTGGGAAAAAACATCAAGAATAATTATTTAATAATAAGTTCTATTCCTTCTTAAAACAAAACTAAGAAAATTTAGTTTTTTTTATATAGAACAACATCATTTCAAGTTTCAGACGAAGAGCACAAAATTTTATTAAAAACAAATATTTTATTAAAACACAAAACTTTAGATAAATTAGCTTGCAAAAACAACATAGCTATTCAAATTTTCATGGCAAGCACACATTTTCTTACATAAATCTCCGAACTGATTTTAAACAAAAAAAAAGTTTATTACAATTTCTTCACCGAAAAAAGGAGTAACTTTTGGCGCGTAGTCACCTATTTGCCGATTATTACTTTTTATTTTTCGGTTTTCCGCATTAAATTTGGAGTAAAATACGAAGAAAAAAAATGTTGGAAAATAATCAAGTATTGAAGTTTTATTTATTTATTTTTTTCTTAATGAATATTCACTCTCGTTTTTTTTACCATATGTTCTCTATAAAATGTTTTCCGAATATTTTCTGTAAATAAAAATTCAATTTCATTTTGTTATTTTAAAAGGCCATTGATTTATTTGTTCAACAACTTTGTACTTAAGTGCACCCCTCAATATGTGTTTAAAGGTAAATTTAAGAAATTAACTAAACCATATTCTCAGTAAAATTTTATCTTTAATAAAGAACTTGAAATTAAAATCAACTTTTACACCTTTATTAAAAGAAGTAATATATATAAAAAAATTAAGTCAATTCCTACTAAGGTCAACAAAGAAAAATTTTATTTTAGTTACTTTTTATTAAATAATTACAATTAATATAAATATGTATATACATATGACACAATCCCAATATTAAGTGGCAAAAGAAAGTAATTTTCCTTGCAATATTCCATTTTCCTTTCTACAAAGGGTGTTGGACTATTATTTTTGCTTGTTATTGTTTATTCATTAATTATATTTAATTATTCCAACAAAATTGTATGTAAAAAGAAATCACTTTCTCAGAAATTAGGCTATCCCAGGTGGGATTCAAACCCAAGACCTTTGGATTAGAAGTCCAACAAGCTATCCATTACGCTACAGGGACGAAACCAGCGATTTTTCTTTTTATATACGGCGTTGGACTATTATTTTATTTGTTATTTTATTCATTAGTTTAATTTAATTAATATTTGAAAAAACTGTATTAACATCAAGTGTCATCCACTACAAATTTAAAAAAATGTATTTGAACTTGAGTGGATGAATAAAAAAAGTATTTTATTTACAATTGAAAATTTGAACAAGATATACCGTAAAATCCGGAGTATAACGCGTACTTTGAACACAAAAAATAAGATCGAGACGAAATTTACGAGTGCGCGTTATACGCCGGGTATAAAAATAATTTCAAAAATAAAAAAAAGACATGAGTGCAAAAAAAGAAAAAATTAAAACTTCTATATAGATCGGAATACTGCTTATTTAAAAAAAAAAAAAACATATCTAATGAATTTAGGTTTTACATATAGTTCTAGATGTATACTATTTTTTTTTAAAAGTCTAGGATAATATCACGAGTAAATGGTTTCAAAACGTTGCACACAAATATTTCAGGTTCCTTCGTAAAGAAAGGGAGTGCGCGTTATACGTCGAGTATACCAAAAAATTAAAAAATGCAGCTTGAAAGTATAAGTGCGCATTATACACCGGTGCGCGGGGGGGTGTTGTACGCCGAATTTTACGGTATACGAGTATATAAATAAACATATATAGGAAGAGTGTGAACTAATAGGAGAGGAATTGAAATATAGACCTAAAAATGCAAATATAAATAAGAATGACTACTTTACGAATTTGTAGGATTATTTTAATGCGTAAGGAAATATTATACATTTTATAAGTGCATAAAACGAAATAAATTCATTAAAAATACTAATTCATATTGAAAATTTTCCTCAATCCGAAAAATTTTCGAAGAAATATTTTCGAAAGCCGAATAATATTTATAATCTCATTAATCTCATATTTATATTCTCATATTTATATTCTTCATTAAAGCAACAATTTTTAAACCGAAAAAAAAATAAAAATATTTTTAAAAAAAATCATAAATGGATGGTAAAGAAATGTTTATTGAGAAATATCATGAAAATTGCAGGTGTAGATGTAGAAAAACTACATTTGTTTAAATTGATATAATTAAATAACAATTGATGTCACAAACTGATCAAGCATGGATCTTAATATAGAGCTTAAAAAGTATATATCAGGTTTTAAAACACTTCAAATGAAGCACTTTAATTTTTTATTCTAAGTAGTTTTTTGTCACTTACCAATGGTAATCTATAAACCAGACAATTATTTCAACCAATGAAATCAAAACTATTTAAATGTATTTTATATAATGATTTGGTATTTAATATATTCTCTCTCCTTTTGATTACATACTACACAATTCACTTTATTTTAAGAACGGGGAAATTGAATTTTTTGTGCTTTTGTAAAATACTATTTCTGCGTTTTCTACATAAAGTGATTAAATTTAAATTTAACTCATTAAGCAATATTTTGCTTAAGTAATTAAGTATGCGAAAAAATTTCATGTATTTTGTGAAAAGAGCGAAGCATATTTATTAATAACATTTTTACTGCAAAGATACCTCTACCAGAAACCACGCATCTTTTGTACATCAGTCTCAAAAGCCATTAGATCACAAACTGCACCGGAATCGAATAACATCCTTTCTCTCCCATCCAACAAACCAGAGATCTGCATTAAAAATGATATTGCAGAAACCAAAGAAGGCATGAAATGCTTCGAAAGAGAAAAAGAAAGAGAAATGAAACAGATAACAGTAAAAAGTTTTGAAAAAAAAAAATGAAAAGCCCCTCGCATTATTCATAGTCAAGAGCATCCACGAACATAATCCCTCAAAAGAAAAAGAAGAAAAGATAGAAAGATGCAACGGGAAGTGTACACAGAAACCTTCTATCTGTATTAAAAAGAAAAAACAGCATTACGTTCTGGCGGAAAAGGGAACATGGCAATGCCGTCGCAGAAGACAAAAGCTGCGATGAGATATGTCAGTAGTCCCACTTTATTCGGCTGTGATTTACTAGAGGAGTAAATCCATAAGCTACAAACTTTCATCAGACCTGACAGATGCAATGTTTTTTTTTTTACTATTTCTTTTCCACAACAGGCATTCTTTTTTTCCCCTAGACTTTGCCATGTTGTTTGTAATTCGTTTTGTTTCAGCGGCATCAAAATGTGAAATGTAAAACGTCAGTGCCTTTGACATTAATCGTAAAATTCAATATCAAGAGAGAATTCGTCTCAGCATTTCACTAGAAGCTACAGTAAGAACATGTGAACATTGCGAAGAAAGTTTATTAGCTTGTTTCAAATGGACCGCATTTTGGCAGTTAAGCAAGTCCGGCAAGTCCCCAAGAGACGAAGTCATATCTCATTGGTGGCATCATCTTATAGCAACTTCCGCTACCAAATTATGATGTTTGAATTTTGTTCAGTTCAAACTCTCGTCGGATACTAAATATTGACGTGATTTAATTTTGCCAAGAGTACCAGAGCCACATGGATCTTTTATACGCCACATAACCGTATCACATTCACGCCTACAACTTTTGCATCCAGAAAATCTGTCGACTTCAGCCGGGATCGAACCTGCAACTTTGGGCTGACGAGGCGGGCTCGCTACCTCACAGATACCGAGCTGACTTGCAAAGAAAGTGAACAAGGACTTTTAAGTTACTGAAATAAATAAAGAAAACTGTCTTTGCACATTTTCAGATATTAACGACTCAGAGATTCTCATTCTTCTGTATTATAGAGAATTATTCAACAAAAAAATGAAAGGCAAAGTGATCAAAGGAATATTTTGAGTGATAGCTAGAGTAATGCCTTTTATGGCGTTCTGAAGAAATCTACTTTCTTTTGTAACAGTATACTATCCTCGAGATCTATCCCTTTTACCTTGGATTTTCTTCCTTCCAACCAAATTGGCTTTTAGCTTGAACACCTCAGCGCAAGTAAACATCACGATCAAGTAATATATAATCAGCAATATAGATGTTTTAGAGAAAAAGAGCAGATTGAAGATGTTTGAGGATGACATTGCCACATTGATTCTCCCCAAAGCCATATTGTTGCATCCACTTTTGCAATTCAAGATTACGAAGATCTTTGAATTGTCAAGTCAGAAGAGTTGCATCTCGTTCAGAAAATTAAAAAAAATTTATTTTTACCCTTTAGCTTATGTTATCTGCATATCGCATAATCATTTCTACAGTATTCAACTTAAAAGTTAATTATTACAATTTTTTGTTATAACCATTTCGAGTTTGATTCAATGGCTTTCCTACCCCTGCTGCGTTCGGATCCTCCTGAGAATCTTAATAATAAGCGAGATTTTCCCTTCAACCTACAGGAGGAGGAGAATTCACGACACTTTCTTTCCTTCCATAGAGACTCTCCTGACTTTCGAAGAAGAATTTACTCACTTGTAAGAGAGAAAGGGGAAAAAAAAAAAAAAAAAAAAAAAAAATATCCCTTGAACGTCTAATGATAGTGAGGTGATGGTACCAAGGGATGTTTCTGCTTCAGGATGACAAAACTTCGGTTTTACGCATTGAAGTCTAACAAAGTCAACTTTTAACTCATTTTTCGGTATAAATAGAATTTTGTTTCATTAAAAAAGCGCAGTAATTTTATTAAAAATACAAAACTAATACAAAAGTGATAATTATTGTTTAAAGATGCTTGTGACTTTTTAAAGACAAACATTTATTTTTTTCACATATATTGATCGATAGTCAATAATAAATTGCAAAATATCTATCTTTGTCTTGTTTTTACTACTACAAACATTTTCGAGATTAACTGTTTTTTCACCTAAATGAATTGGACCCAAAGCACAAATATAAAAAGAAAAAATAATAGCAAATTATTCCTTTTCTTCTTTTTTTTTTAAAAAAAAAAAGGGGGGGGAGAGATATTGATTATATCACATACATAAATACTTTTAGATAAAACACAAATTTAAATATAAAATTAATTAAATAAAAACATTAGCTTATTATGATGATTATTTACGTCAGACACAAATATTGCATCTGGATAATGAAGAACCATTCAAAATATGAAGCAAATCTTAGAAAATAAATTATATTACAACCAAAGAAATAACTGATTTTTCTGATTAATAAAAAGGATTAAATTGAACAATAAATTGACATAAAATAAAAGTGACTCGTGCTGCACAAAAGTACAATCAACACAATAAGATTTACAGTAGCCAAATAAATCAATTAAGCTCAATAATCATGAAAAAAGAAGTTGCAAAAACATCTATTTCATAAATGATAGTAGATTTTACCATATAAATATAGGCAAAAAGATATGATGTAATGCAATAGCGCACACAAGGGGGAGGGGTCCCTGAGTCCAGACCCCCCTCAAAGCCCTTGATTTTTTTTTCGCTTGATTATAATCCTATGTATATAGTACGTAAAATTTAATAAAGTATTTGCTATTAATAATTAATTTTATTAATGCTAGTTATAATTCATTCAAGAAAAATTTTTTTACTGTTTTTTTTTTTGTTCCCAAAAATTGACAAAATAAAAAAAAAATTATGTTGGGGGTGTATTGCAGCAAGATACGAGAATAGTGGACTTTCGACCCTGGAACCCCTTCCCCCTTTGAAAAATCTCTAAGTGCACTACTGATGTTATGAGATAAGATGTCAATGTTGGAAAAGATAAAGAAATAAAACATTACGAAGACAAGTAAATAAGCTTTGAAAAGCGTAAAAATTCAGACATTATTGAAAATTCCTAGATGAATACAAATGAAACATACAAATCGCTCTTTAATTCGAAGAAAAGTTATTATAAATATAATTTTCCTGTTCTACAATGAATGCCTTTTTGTCAGATAACAAACAACAGTTCTATATTAATTCCGTAATCAGTTTCAGACAATAAGCCTCACTTTTTATTTCTCAATTGAAAACAAAATTATTACTCCGAAGAAATTCATTTTGTCCTTCAAAGAAAGAACTTAACACAGAATAATTTTTTTAGGAAATCCTACAAAACACAAAAACAGTTGAAATCGACATTAGTTCCACTTGCTAACCTCTCAGCGTTTAAGGGTTAAAAAGCCCAATAATTCACAACATATTCTAAACAATAAAATGCTTTCATTACATCCCTAAGTGAATATTCACAGGAAACAAACAAACGATCATAAATAAGAGTGAGATAATTTCCCATGAGGAGTTCATGCTGATATGCATTTTCTTCATCATTTTTCCTAGATGGAGCAAGAGTCTGTTTTTTTCTTCGAGAGGAGAAAGATTTAAGTGTTTTCATAACGGAAAATACTTAGACCCAGAAACTTATCGGAACAAAAGAAGAAATATAGGAAAGGGAGGACCAAGAATAAGGGGAGGAGGGAGCAGTTGCTCTTAATGGAAGTTTGATGATCCCAGAAATTTACCACCTACCTCTGCTAAAGAAGGGCGAATATGATTGCTAGACTCTAGGAAAGTAATGGGTGTGATTTTTCTCAGAAACGGATTTTTTCCCTTTCATAGGGTAACATGGTTGGGATGGAGCGAACTAAATTCCATTTTGTTGGTTAACTTTTTTTTTCTTTTTCCTTTTGGTATTTATGAGTAGGAGAAAAGATGAAGAATACAGGTTTCATATTTTATCGTGTGTGTGTCTACTTTTTGTATTTTTACTTGAGATGAACACATCTTTGTGGTTACATTTTCAGGAAGTATTGCAATAGACGTTTAAAAATAAGATCATGTATAATGAAATATTTCTTATTTCATTTACATGCCCTTTTTAGTTATATTGTTGATTTAAGACCAGTCCCGAAGAAAAGAGCAATAATTAATGGCAATGTCTTTCTAGAGAATATATAAATGAAATAGCTTACATTTGGATAATATAAAATGAAAATTATAACAGATCTAATACTCAAACCAACTGCCCTAAAATAGTGGTTAGAATAAACTAAAAACCACGAGATAATCACAGTAATAGAATGAATCCATTAATATTTAAGATCGATAAAGTGTAAGCATCCTTAGCAATGATTGATAACGAAATGTAATACGAAAAACTATAAATCTCACACAGTACAACTGAATTTTTTACGATATAGAGAAGGAATTTTGAGAGTGACAGAAAGAAAACTTTTTCAATAAATATTTTATTTTTTAGTAGAAAAGTTACAAAATGTACAGTAAAATACAGATATATACAGGTTAGACATCTCTTAAAAATATAAAATGTTAAAATATTTTAATTCAGGATTTTTTATAGAACTTCCTTTTAAATTTAAACTTCTCAATCATATCCATGCAGTATAAATATGCTTTTCGAATATAAATAATCAAATGCATTAATAAATTGTTATTGCTATTATTTAAACAAATAAAATAATTTTTTTTCATAACATGTTAGGACCAATAACTTAAAAAGGATCAGCCATTCTATGATAGAAAATGAGAATTACGAAAGTAATAATTCAGTCATTTTATGATGACTATAGAGTAAAATGTACAATGTCAATCGCCTCATTAAATTTGTTTAAATCATAATTTTTAAAATTTAATTAAACGCACACCTTTAGATAGAAAAAAAACTTTCTTTGAAAGGGTTTCTCATTCTATTTTAATCACATTACAGAAATAAAGCTCTCATACGTCTTTCATTAAAAATCTGTTGTTGTTACTTATGCCACATGATCGCCTGTATAACATCAGATCAAGGTCCACGAAATTCATCGTGGCGCGAAGGGCCAGAATTTTACGCCTGTCGTTAGCAACACCCTGGAGATGATCAGAGGCCTCCCACCGATCTAACGAGAAGACTTGCGGCTCGACGGTTATTTAGAGCACCCTCTTGTCGCGAAGACACTATACATTTACAAACATCCATGCCTTCTCCGGGATTCGAACCTATGCAATACAGCACCGCAGTCACCGTCACTAACCACTATACCGAATGGGCGGCTTCACAATAGAAATCTATTTGCAATAAGTACATCCGATATTTAAAGAGTGTGAATTGTTTTTCATTCATCACCTGCAGTTAATACTTAGAAGACGGAAGACATAAATTTCCGTCTTTCATTTCTCACCTTAATTCATCTTTTACTTTAATTCGTTTTAATTTTTAATCTATATTATTAGTAATATATTAATTTATCATTTTATTATTATACTTTCGTTTTTTAATTTATTTCACAAAAAAAAGTACGGAAATTCAAGCTATATATTTTCATTGCATACCATCTTCAGCCATTTAAAGGAAATACTGCACATGGTGGTACGTAAACTAAACTAGATAAGGTACCAGATGAATAATCGCTTTGCTTATTATTTTAGCATTTAAGGCTAAATTTGAAATCTACTTGTGAGAAGACTCATTTCACAAACAAACAATTTAAATTGATTTAAAAGCTGATTCATTAATTGATTAAAGAAATTAAGCACTACACGACGTTGAATTTTCACATTTATCTCCCTAACACTTGACTGATAACCAACACATTTAGTTATCTTTTTTTTTCTTTCAGTCGATAAACTATCTATGAATGAAAGCTTATCATTAGTTAAACCACTTCCAAAAGCCTTTTCCACAAATATTAAATGACTTTTGCGGATAAAAGATAAAAGTGTGCAGCGTTAGAAGACGTAACTGAAAAGAAAGACATTACCGAGTCATTCATCACTTTTAAAAAGAAGATTTCCTGCCAGACATCTCAGTAGACACGAAACGAAAATGAAGCGCTATTTGAGACACTTTAGAGTAATATCTCTCTTCCTCTTTTCGCTGTAATTTAAATAATTTTTTTGTTCTCAAGCCGTGATTTAAATTTCGTCGTTTTCCTGAAAGGCTTTGAAGCAAAAAAATATTCTCTTGAGTAATTGGAATAGACAATTTAATTTGAAACTTGACGTTCAGTTCAAAATACAATTTTTTTTCTTTGTTAAATGAATAATTAGAAGATTTTTTCGAAATGTAAGAAAAAAGCCTGAAACAATATGATAGATTTCAGATCCCCTGAAATTCGTTTATATAATTTGTGTAAATATTTGAAGATTTAAATTGATTCAAAGGGTTTTTTTTTGTTTGGTTTCTTATTCTTTTTTGTCTGATAAGTAAACGCTTTTTTTTGTAAGTTATACTCTTAATTATAAATGAAGCTGAAAATCACATTAAAAACTAAAACTACTTGAAGTTAAATACAGATAGAAGAATATGAAAAGTTTATATCCAAGTAATAAAGATAGAGAAGATTTTATTTTATTTTTTTTTTTACATTTTTTCTTACCGAATTCAAAAAAACAGGAGAACAAATATTTTATTTATAATAACGTGTTTTGCTATGCTTTATATATATATATGTTAATAGTTACTGTCAGACCCCTATTTAACGAATTTCGCGCTTTACCGAATTCTCTTTTCTCGATTAAAATGAGGGCAAAACCCCTTATTTAACGAATAATAAACCCCGAATTAACGAATTATTTTAAAAGCTGATTTTTTTATTAGTTTGTTTTAGAAAAAACTGGATTATTTTTTCAAATGACATATCCTCGGCTCCCCCCCCAAATATACAAATATTTTTCTTGCAAACAATAAATTTAGACGGGAAAGGATGCAGACCATTATTAGACTTAACAAATACAGATGAGTCATAAGTGTAACCTATCGTGTGAGTTTTGAATAAGACAGGACATTTCTTTCTTATATAATCCAATTCCACAACGCAGGGGATATTTTAAGATTTTAACGATAATGTTACTTTTCATGATGGAGTGCCAATATGTGCAACTGAAGTTGAGTAAATTGTTGACTTGTCGGAGCCAATTGAAATGCGATTCTGATGCAGAGATTGATATAGAAACTTCTATCAAAACTGTTACATTTTCTAATGTTTTTTTCATTGTTTGGATGTGAAAACATACCTTATGCAGAAGGATGTAAATGGCGCTGTATTTTCTTCTCCGCATAAAGTTGAAAAATAGCTCTTTCTAGACAGAAATCAAAAGGATTCTCAAAAATCTATTAGTCAGTATTTTAAAATTTCCAATTATAACTGATGCGTAATAATTCGGTAATAATATTTTCAGCTTTTGAACAAAAAGTGTATAATTTCTAAATATGGATATTTTTTGTGTAGTTGCTTATTATAGAATTTCGCAAAGGGAAGCGCAAAAAAAAAAAATTGTAATTTGTTTGGACCTCGATGTAACGAATAATCCCGAATTAACAAACGAAATGTTCCGTTTAGACGAATTCGTTAAAATGGGGTCTGAAAGTATATTTATTGATGAGTTTTATATTCCTTACTAATATATTCGTATATTTACCGTAAAATCCGGCGTATAACGCGCACTTTTAACACAGAAAATAAGATCGAAACTTAAGGGTGCGCGTTATACGCCGGGTATAAAAACAATAACTTTAAATATAACAAAATATATGAGCATAAAAATAGATTTTCACTTTTGCATGTATCGAAATAATGTTTATTTAAAAGAGAAATATCACTTGCCGTATGAACTAAGAGAGTTGCAGTTCTAGAAGAAAACTATTTTGTAAAAAGTCTGGGATAATACCTCGAATAAATGGCTTCAAAATATAAGAGCAATATATACTAATTTTTCAGATTTCTTCGTAAAAAAGGGGGTGCGCGTTATACGGCGAATATACCTAAAAGTTAAAAAATTAAGCTTGAAATTATAGGTGCGCGTTATACGCCGGATTTTACGGTAAATGTAAAATGAAAAAAAAATGCATAATCAATATTCATCAAAGTGTTTAAAAACAATTATTTTATTATTAAATGTAAAATAGATGTATTATCGTTTTGGAATAATTTCAACTTGATTTACGTCCTGTTTGGACGCGAAGAATTTAGTTTGGAATACGATTCTTTGATGAAGGAAATTTTTACCAGATAGATGTCAAAATTTTTTATCTTAGAAAAACCTTAATTTTCCCTACCTTAAAAAAGCAAAACGTTGTCTGGAATGATGAGGCAAGATTCTAGGAAGCCCCAAGCCCGACTGACGTAAAGTACGTCTTGGGACCCGAACCTGACTTAGAACAAGGGGTACTAAAATTCTCCGTTATGACACTGCAAAAGGTTACATTTTTTAACAAGATGTCGCGCCTTTTCACAACCCCACAACGTCATTGCATCTTATTTCAATGATGAGCTCCCAGTTTGGATGGGTCGTGGAGGTGTTATTCAATAGCCCCCGCGATATAATCAGCTCTTTCACTACTGTATTTTAGTGTTTAACGTTCGGAGAACCGTGATCTTAAAAAAACGCATAAATGGATAATTTTCATGATATTTAGTGTCACTTAGATAAGAATACATGTATAAAATTGTTTTAAGGACATTTTGACAAAAAAAAAATGATTTAAATACTATATTTCGGCAAAAAATTAACTTAGAATAACCTTTTTTCAAAAAGTTCTCCTTTTATAAAAAATTCTTCTAAAATAATAATATTGTGTGTGTGCTTATATAAAGTAAAGACTTCCTCAGAGAGTTTGAACTATGATTTTTGAAAAATTCACATTATTTTCAGAGTTACAACCAATGGAAATAATGATCGGCGTTTTTTTCTTAAAATGTCTTCCCTCTGTTGTCGTAAAACATGGATAAACCCACTTTTAAGTTGTATATTTCAAAAATTCGAGTTGAGCCTCTGTACAGAGGTCTGAGCTATATTCAGGCAAAATATTATTATAGTAGAAGCATTTTCACAAAAGGAGAATATTTCGAAAATGGGTCATTCTATGTTCATTTTTTGTCAAAATATTGTACTTAAATAATTGTATATTGTAATACTATTCTTAAAACAATTTTGTATACGTTTTCTAATCTAAGTGACACTAAATATCATAAATTTTATCCATTTACACGCTTTTGCAAAATCACGGTTCCGAACGTAATCGGATACCTTAAGATTTTGTTAAGGATCAAGTGTACATTCGGCCATTTTCTGCGACCCTTCCTGAACTAAAATCAAGAATCTGCCTTCAAATTAATTTGATCGACGGAAACATGCTGACAAATTTGTGGCAAGAACTGACTTACTGATGGGACATTTGAAAAGTAACGAAAGAAAGCAGCATTGAGCATTTATGATAATGGTAAACTTGGAGCATATTTCTCTATCTTACAACAATATGAACCTTAATTTTTTCTTGTAAATTTCATGCAATAAATCATTTTTTTAACAACTAATTTTTAGACACCCTGTATCGAAAGATCTATATTAAAATGTGTCACACATAGATATTAAGTCTTAAAGTTGTACATTGAATAAATAATTCAATAAAAGCATTTTAATTCTCAAAATTCATTGCAAAGTTATTAAATATCTTGTAAGATGTGGTTTTGTTCAGAATTAATCAAAAACCAATAATTTCTTTAATGCATTAAAATGGTTTTTATATATGTATGAACCAATACCACTATGTGATCTCAATAGTTTCTGTAAATACTTACTAATATGTTACGTTAGACTGACGTATAATGAAAAAAAAATACCAGGTTTTTATTATTTATTTATATCAGATTTTATAAGTATCTCCATTCTATCCATTGTGAAAGTAAGATTAAAATTCAAGCTAATTTAAAAACCTGAATGCATTTGCATAAAAGAAAGAAAAGTTATCTACAGCGATGAAAGAAATCGCTAAGCAAACAAACCTCACAAGGATATACAAGCAATTAGATAAATATTCAAATTCCTCCGAATCGACAACAGTATTCCAAATAATTTTTTACGTTCCCTCTTTTGAACGATTCGATTTCCTCACAGACAAAACGAAAATGACTTTAGCAACGAAAAAATTTGCTCTCGAGGTATTTTAAATTCAATATACAAAAAAAAGATACACAAAAAGGGGGGAAAACATCATCAAATTTTTATCTCCCTTCTCTGAAACTGAACATTTTAATATTTTGATGTTTTGCATATTCAATTCCCATCCATTTTTTATCGTGAAAAGATGTATTATAAATTCCACGCTGAATGTATATATTAAAAAAAGAAGAGAAGCAGAAGAAGAATGAAGGAAAAGAACATTTATAAATTTATGTACCCGTGCTAAAATTACATTTTATTACAAGCTCTTTCCCGCTACCATCTTTCGAAGCGAGCGATAAAACTTCACCCGGAGAAATTCTCGAGGGGCCGACCGAAGCGGGAAGGAGCGGAGCTAAGGAAGTTGGTAGAAGTGAAGCTGACAGTTAAGGAAAGAATGATGAATAGTTTTCATTCCAATGCGAGTTTAACTTTTTTGTTCCTGTTACTTTCTTTCCCTTTTTTGTATTTCTTCAGGGATATTTTGTAAGAGAAAGAGTAAGTAAAGACTCTTTCACGGCAGAGAATGATCGTTTTTATTCACAAGTTTTTTTTCCTGTCTCGTTATTTGGGAATGTGCATAAGAAAAGAATTGTAAATTTTTGGGTTGAAATCGATGTAGTCGAAGAAAAACCATTCCATTATGGATAATTATTATTTTTTTTTTTGGTTGTTTATAGAAATCTCGATTTAAGTTTTGTAGAATTCAAAAAACGAATATCCCATCACGAGTATTTAACCAATAAAAGTGATTGAAGTTCATTTTTTATCGTGAACGGTTGAAAATTAAAAAAATTGCTGATTAACTAACTGAGAGAGATCAATACTTACGCCGATAAAAACATCTTTTTAAAAAAAAATTTCATTATTTGATGAATTTTTACAAACTTCAAACAGAAAAGCTTGTCAGCTCTGTTTACCAAACTATTAACTTTTTTTATAGTTATTTGGAAAGCTAACATTAAGGGGTCTTTTTGTTTATTGTAAAGCAATAGAAAATACAAATATTTGCATAGTAGTTAAAAAAAAATGTTTAAAATTGCTGTAGTGCAATGCTTTTCAAACTTTCAATATTTGCGACCCAGTTTTCAATCTTCATTTTCATCGCTTCCTATCCTCTATAATAAAAATGTATTGAATGTAATTATAATGCATTTTGACCGTAAAGCTACAACACAACTTTAATTATAAACCGTACAAATTACCAAGATATGTATAAAACTTAGTA
Source organism: Trichonephila inaurata madagascariensis (assembly GCA_019973955.1). Lineage (NCBI taxonomy): Eukaryota > Metazoa > Arthropoda > Arachnida > Araneae > Nephilidae > Trichonephila > Trichonephila inaurata. The sequence continues at coordinate 38,862 of BMAV01006275.1, forward strand.
CATAAATTTGTATATGACAAGTCCATGGGAGTTACTAGTAATTATTGAATTTGTTATTTATTTAGTATTGACAAATTAATTATCAAATGCATTTTGCAGTACTGATACATTCATAAGTACATTTTAACAGTGCATTTTATTACTTATTATGTTGGAATGTATTTTAATTTGCTTCCTTTCAGTAAATCAATCATTTTTTAAAAATAATATTTTCTTTTTGACTTTTTGATATGTTTGCGCCCCCACGTAGAGTTACCACGCCCCCTAGGGGCGCGCCCCACAGTTTGAGTAATGCTGCTGTAGTGTTAAACTAATAAACACAGTTCTATAAGGAATGAACTTTATATATCAATACGTATGTATACGCATCTTAATTAGATGATTAAAATATGTTCATGTTTTCTCATTTTTTCAATTTTATGTATTACATTTCGTATACGAGATAATTTAGGGAATTACATAGGATACTGATGTAAAATGGAAAAAGTATTTAGAAACAAAATGTTATTTAAGTATTTCATTTCTTTAGAAATATTATTTAATACAATGCTTCAAATATTTCTAAACTAGAGAGCAAATCGATAGTTTTTTATCAGCAATTTTTTTTAAAATTATCTAAATTTTTTAAATTAATATTCTTTGCATATTTTTATATATTATAATAAAGCAAAAACTTCTGGTATTTTTTAAAAACTCTTCGTTATGTTTGGCTGAATGAAATCACGATACAAGAAACAATAATTCAAGTACTGTTCTCAGTCAATACAATTGCTTATTAAAATAAAAAAAATACCGAGAAAAATTAAAAACAATACTTTTAATTTCAGGGACTTCCAATGGATATTGTTGTTTCATATCAAATGTACGAAAAATTCTCTACTTTACGAAAAATATTCATCCCATTAAAAAGTGACTAAGTTAAAATTTTAGAATTAAACTTTGAAAAACAATAATTTTTAAATAATTTTTTTGAAGAAGTGTAGGACTATTTTAAACATATTTTTATCTTTTTAAATAACATTGCAAAGTTCCCAGTGAAAATGTCCTGACACATTTTTAAGATAATATTACTACGAAAAATATATTCAGTGTAATGATGTAGACATCTCTTACCATACATTTTTCAAAAACTTTTACATTCCGTTTAATCGATAGTTAATAATATTTCAAAAATGATACAACTTAATCCATAAATACTAGCTTTGTGGTACTTACAGTGGTTTATAATTAAAAAAAAACGTTGATATATAGTCAGATGCATATATATTTTTAATCAAAACATTGATACGGTTCTAGTGACCCTTAAAATTTTTTGACGAAATAAATACATTTAAGGAAAAATAAATACTTCGAGTATATTCTTTCTTAATTCTGAAATATTATCCAACAAGGTAAAATTTAGAGCCGTGGAAGTTATGGAATTATATATCTCACTTTTTTTTTATTCTTCGAAAAAAAAAAATTCTGACTTAGTTCCGACAGTTATTTGAAACACAAAATTCCCGGAATATTTCATCTACATACTCCCGTTGTCTCACCACTTGACACCGCACACTTCCCATAGAATGCAAATTTCCCCACTCTACACACAATGCGGGTTCTAATGATATACGCTTCCACAAATAGACATTCTTTTCCACAAGCATGCATTTCAAACATCACTCAGTGAACGACTAAAAATGGAAATAAGCGAAAATTTCTCCCTCGCAAAATGGCAACAGTTCCTCTCTCATCTTCCGAAACCTCTTCAGTGCTGCGACCGAGACGGATGGGTTACCATAGCAACGACAAGAGTATAATGGGTTCGCTTACATTCAGCACACGTTTCACATAGCAACTTGCAAGACAAGAGCGCGAGACCAAACAAAAAAATAATGCAATCCAATTTGCCTGCGTTTATACGTTCCTCCCCTCCATTTCCTCTTATCTTATACATGCTACTTTTTTTTCTTCGTGTTCTCAGCTTTGGAAAAGTTTCTGTTTTTTATAAAGCGTAATTGAGTGCGCTTGTAATATAAGAGTGTTTTCGAGAAGTGTATGTGTGCGAGTACCAAAGTTAAAGCAGTATTGGTTTCTATAGCAACCAAGGCGAAATGGACTCATATTTTAAAGCCATTGCTTTTAATTACCATTTATGAAGAGATTCGAGTCTTGTGTGGTAATTAATTTTTTTTCCGTTATGAGTAAGGGATAATGCATTATTTTGGAGCACATGCACTGTCAAAAGCGCTTGTGCGCTTAGTGAACGGAAATGTCAGTGATGATAGCGTAATTAATTCATAAAATTAAGTTTTTTTTCTTTTTTTGTCAGAGATATTTAGGTAAAAAAGAGCTTTGAATTCTATGAAAAATGAAATATTCCTATACTTTTCAATGAAAATTATAATGTACATTCTAAATAAGTAATATTAAAAAAAGGTTTTAAGTCAATTCCTACTTATAGATCAACAAAGAAAAATTTTATTTTAGCTACTTTTTATTGAATAGTTACAATTAATATAAATATGTATATACATATGACAGAACCATAACATTAAGTGGTTATTAATTTTTATTAATTATCATTAAAGTATCGCATGGTCATCCAAAACAATCGTGTATATAAATTTCATTTCAACTGAATACTTTAACACGTGAGAAAAAAACCTTTTCAAGTTTTGCCACAAGTCGCCAAAAATGATACCAACGTGGTTGTATTTGTAATTCTTTAAATAATTAGTTTTAATCAATTAATTTTTATTAATTATTATTATATTATTGTATTGTCATCCAATATAAATTTCAGTTCAACTGAACACTTTAACACGTGAGAAAAAAAACCTTTACAAGTTTTGACACAAGTCGCCAAAAGGGTCGCTAAAAATGATACCAACGCGGTTGCATTTGTAATTCTTTAAATAATTAGTTTTAATCAATTAATTTTTATTAATTGTTTTTATATTATTGTATTGTCCTCCAAAATAAACCTGTATGTAAAATTTCAGCTCAATGGAGCGCTTAAAAATGTATTTTATTAACGATTGAAAATTCCACCTAGATAAAAATAAATAAATATATAAATAAATATATAAAGATTGTGAGCTAATAGTAGGTATTGAAAATGTGCACTCCTACATGTAAGAACCAATTTCAGAAATTGGCTTTGAATATCCAGACTCCTCTTCCTGCTCTTTCCGTGATAAAATAAAAATATATGTTAAAAATGTATATGCTTTATTATTTTTAATACCCACACACATATATATTTAGAGTGTCATTCATAAGTGCGAGTATTATTCAGCTATTAAGGTATTTTTATGTATAAGAGTATTGATATTTTTAAGATCTTACAATGGTGAATATACGAGATTTTGAGAGAAACTTAACTTTCAAATTTTAGATATCTTAGTGCTTTTGGAAATTTCCATTTTAATAATGAGTATATTTTGTTGATATTTGGAAGTTAAGTTATGTTATACACTTAGTTATTTTAGAATTTAGATATTTTTTGTGTCATAATATTTTTCAAAATCCATGGAAAATATCTCAATTTTTAAAATTTTTACTTCTTACTTACTTTAATGTCTTGAGATTTTTTTTTTTTTAAATTTTGATATTTTTTTAGTTTAATAAGTTCAATTTGGCTTATTTTTTTTTTAATCAAACTAGTTTACTTCCCCCCCCCTTCGGTCCTAAGCCCAAGGTTGCACTAGGTTAATTAGAAATTTTTACTTTAATTTTAAAACTTTGATACTTCTACTTTTTTCTTCATCATTGAGATTCTGAATTGGGAATTTGTATTTTGATATTCTATAAATTTCAAATTTTTGTTTTTTTTAAAGAATTTGTATTTTATCTATATGTATTTATGTCCGTGTGCTCCCAAATTCGACGAAATATTTTCAGCTTGATAACCTAATCGTAAGCGTGAAAGACAAAAGGGATTTTTTTATTTGCTAATTATAATAAACGAAAGTTAAGACCTTAAAAGAAAACGACTTTTCAGACCAATGATGTTTAGAAAGAAAAATACTTTCTTCTTTCCCAAAGATTATATATTTACTATTTCTTGAATGCTTTGTTTTTAATTGTTGAATTATAAAAATTTTTTAAAATATTCGAATTTCGCATCTTATTTTCATCGTACACAAATTCGATATTTTTTAAATAATATTATACAGTGCTACTAAAATCTAGCCAAATGTAAAATGATATATATATATATATATAACTCAAACTCAAAACTCAAACACAGTGACGCAACGGCCCATGAGGGCTAGGGCCTATTGTGCCCATCCCAGTATAAGTGACCATTGAGCGCTAAGGTGCTAGAGCAGGTGTCCCGATCAGGCGGCCAGTCTGAAGCGAGACCCCCAGTGTTTAAGTCACTAAGCAAGCTTGGTACTCCTTTATCGACCCACTGCAATAGGGATGAAAGGCTGAGGATATATATATATATATATATATATAGATATATAGATGATATAATAATTGCACGTGTATTTGACGGTGGTTGTTCAAAATTTTAACATATAA
>BMAV01006275.1:44038-124413 GCA_019973955.1 Trichonephila inaurata madagascariensis
AACTAAAAAGAAAAATTGATGAAGTTTTTCATTATGACACCGTATAGTTCCCTAACTGATGGTATGCAACTTTTTAAACTGATTTTATAAAACCATAACCTGTTCCCTTACTTTAAACCTGTTGAGTTCCTGCAAGAACGACAATTTCTCAAGAAGGGGGGGGGGGGAAGAAGAGCTGAATACGGTAAAAAAATAAATATAAAGAACATCTTTGGAAAAAGTATTTATATAATGAAACCACGCGTTGTTTACTTATCGATGTAGTTAATCGTATCATATGTATAAGTTAATAACATTTCTTAAAAAATATTTTCTTAAAGCCATATCCTTCATTTTTTAAAAAAATATTAACATAATGAATTTTAGGCAATAGAGTTTTAAAATATTACATATGATGATTTTATATTCATTTAATATAAACCTTTGAGTCATATGCAGTTCTTAAATATTTTTGAAGCATATATATTTTTTTACTGAATAATAAATTAGACAATAGAATATAAGTATTTCAAAAAATTAAGTACACTATAAGTAAGTAAAGCGCTTTTATCATTATTTCTTCCACCTGGAATAGAAAACTACATAATTATATTTAAGTAACTTTTTACTTTTACATGTACCACCTTGCTATATTTTTACATATTTCTTAGTATAACTTAAAAATTATAACAATTTCATAAATTATTAATGATTACACACACAGAGATTTTCCATTCGATTCATAGGGAAAGTGATGTTTCTCTAATTTGATTCATAATGAACATTTAATAGAGCATTATCACAATTAATGTTATTTAAAATTACTTATAGCAAAAAAAAGAAGAAAAAATTAAAACAAGGTATCTACATCGTGTACAATCCCCTAAGGATTTTCGAAGAGTCAGACTATATGAAGCAATAGATTTACCTGTTCATGTGTTTATTTCAATAGAGTTCTTTATTTTTAATTTTATGTCACAGACACATACGTATATTCATGCTTCATTTTTAAATATTCAGTTTCCATTTTTAGGATTTATATTTCATTAGTTATTTTATATTTTATTTAAAAATATTTCGCACAAAACCATTCATTTTCATCAAATAAACCAATCAAATGTAATTAATTGAACGTATCAGATATTAAAAATGCAGTTTTTGCATTGAATTTGATTAATTCATTCAATAAAGGAAAAAATTCTAAACTGACATACTCATTTATAAAAATACAGGTTTCCAGACTATTGTATAAATAAATTTTTATTACATATTGATTATTTTGTTTATGCAATCTTTAAAATTATGTTTTAAAGTTCTAAAAACGAAAAACTAACGAATTAGTTTTGGGTTCATTTTCAAAAAGCACTGATAGTATAAATTTTTATACATTTTTTAAAATTAAATTGCTGAATTTTACTCTAAAATGTGTATAAACTATAATAAACACATAATTATGCTATATTTTTAGCCTTAAAAGATTATGTTCCGTAAAAAATTATTGTCAAATTTTACTAATTATTTATAAACTGCAAAAACGAAACACCTTAATAGAAAAGTATATATATATATACATATATACACTCTAAATCGCATTGTATTTTAAATTCTTAACTCAGATAATTTATGTGGTCATAAACATCCCCTGCATTCAAAAGTATCAATGATAAATGTATCACATTTAAGGTACATTTCTAATACACATTAAATACCACTTCGAATTTCCATAAGTCATGTGGTATGGAAATAAGGAGAAGAGAAAAATATCTGAAATGTGTTTTCGTTCGTTTATCACGGGTTCCATCACGAGCAACGTTCATTCGAAGCTATCTTTCTCATCGGCTACTTGAAGCGACTTCTGAATTAAAAGATAGCTACTGCCATCTAGTGATCAAAACGGAGAAAGACTAAAAAAATTCGCTGCCTGAAGAATATCGCCTATTAACTAGATTTTTTTATTTTTAGATGCTTGATTATATTTAAAAAAAAATACTACCGGTAATTTTTCATACTTATTAATTTTTCAGAAAAATTAAAAACTTCTATTTCCATAATTTTTTCTTTTAGCAATTCTTTTGTAAGCAACAAGTTATCAAAGTTTAAGCAGGAAACAAACAAAACAAATACAATTTATGTATATGTATTATTCTTTAGTAAACATGTATGCAAGCCTATTCATGAATACCTATTCCCTAGTGAGTTCTATCCAAGAATCATGTTTCAACTGATTTTTTTTACTCTCACGTAAAGCAACACGAGAGCTCTTTAGGGATGGATTTTTAATTTTGAACTCCACTGACGAGAACTATACCTAAATTGGCATTCCATCTGAAACCATAAGATCATGGGTCTAACTAAATGTGAGGGCAAACTTTACAATTTACAATACTAACGAGAATGGAGTTACGGAACCTCAAAATAAATAAATAAATAAATAATGGATCTTGAATCACTTTTTAAGAATATTTTCGTCAATAGTCAGTAATAAAGGGAGAAAAAAAACATAAATTATTGGAAAGCATTGTATCAACCAGTGATTGATGCATTCTTGATTAGTACTGTCCAAGACTTTGCTTGTGAAAAAAGAGGATTGCATTAACACACGGAATCATTATTAAGCTGAAAATGTTAGTTTTTTAAAATACTTCTAGAGAATGTCGCTAATCAGAAGCATACAACTTAAAATTTTCTTTCACTTTAATTATTTTACTCTTCATGAGAAAATCGTAATTGCAAAATGCAGAGTTTCTTAAAAACAATCAAGAAATGTGCATGTAAGTCGCATGAATATAATATACAAAAACACTTGCCTTGTTGTCCGGCAGATGACGCCACCATCTTGTTCTTTCTAGAGCCTGCTGTAGCAGACGGATTTGAGGAGGATGGAATGGAACTCCCAGCATCTTTGTTGCTAGGACAAGGGATGCTACGTCCATTAGATGGACGAAAAGGAGAAGGAAGTCTAAAGAAAAAGAAGAAAATTACAATTTTTATCAAAAAAAAAAAAAAAAAAAAGACACCAAATAAAACATGAAAATTGATTGTGCATTTCATTAAAAAAATTTACAGGTCAAAACTGAATATATGCCGTTTTTATGTCGATGAATATATTTTATATTTCAAAAAATATTATAATATTCTTCGTTATTTAGTCAAATCTTTTTTTTAATTTCTGTAACACCCATAATTTATCGCATAAAACAAACAAAAGAAAAAAAATGAATGAAATTAAAAGGCTAGAAAATCTAACAAATATCATCTACTGAAATAAATCCATTCATGCTGTCTCATACATATTAAAGTTAGGTAACATAATTTTTAAAATCATTTAAATAATTTTTTATCAATAAATTTTAGGTCTTTAAATAAAAAAAAACGCAATTTTTGAGAAATTTGGTTTGTTTTTGTATTATTTATGGAAAAACCTTTATCAGTTTATTACATGAATGCATCTTTTTTTTTTTCTTTTTTCATAAATATTTTCAGATTTTCTTAGAAAATAAATTATAACTGTTTAGAAAAAGAGAAAAAAATTTTCTTCTAAACGCCATGAAAAGAATAATTATCAAAGCTTACTTGGAGAGCATATCACTCCCGAGAGATGGCGCCACCATTCCGGATTTTACAACAGCAGCCACGTTGACGTTTGGAGCAGCAGCGGAAGTAACAGATGTATTAGCTGAATTTTTACAAGCAACACTATTCGAATTTTTTTGAGCTTGTTTGTATCTGGATAAGTTAAAGAATAAGCTCAAGATAACTTTCAAATTGCCTTCTCTCACATCTGAAAAAAAAAAAAAAATTAAATGTCAATAAACACACATGTTTGAAGAAGTTATGTAATATTATGAGCTACAACGTTCGGCTTGTTTCGGTTGCTTGAAGTAATAACATAAAATACAATGAATTTATATATGCAAATGGGAGACGAAAAAATAGAGAGAAATGAATTGCAAATAGTTGCACTTGACCATCTAAACGAAAAAAATAAATTATAAATACTGATTTTCATGGAGATTTTAAATTAAAAAAATGATTAAATAAATTCATCTTGATTACTACTTAAAGATTACAATTTTTGATAATAAAAATTTTTTTGAAAAGAACTAGTCAACATCTGTTTGAATGCGTAAATTTCGTTTGGTTTACTTTATTTTACCAACAAGTAAACTGTTAGGTTTAGAATATTTTTAATAATTTAAATATCATATATTGTTAAATATATAGTAGTTAGTGGTATGTTGTTTAACGCTGAATAGTGGTCAAGTTATAAAGACGTTACCTAAGTTGGGGTTATTTCACTCATATGTCAATCTTGTCAATTAATGGTGGTTAAGAATTCGATCATGGTTAATAAATAGGATGTGTTTTTAAAAAATAAATTCTTATGTTATATATTATATAAAAACAAGAAAAAAAACCCTACAAATTGCTCTTGTTTCATTTATGATTAAACAACACGAGATTTTAGAAGAAATTTGTTTTATTGTTATGTAATATTATGTTATTAATGTAATATTATGTAATATTTTGTTGTTAATGTTGTTTATTTGTTTTAGATGAAAAAATGCACCTGTGAAATAAAATTAAATTACCAACATTTATATTATTCATTAAGATAAAAACGAGTTTTTACATAAAATTTTTATCTTTTTTTGTGTGCGTGTTTGAATGTAGTGATGATTTTAGTGAGGAAGTGTTAAAAAAAAGTGATTTTAAGAAAATAATTTAAAAAAAAGTGGCCAATCATCGAAAATTGCAGCCTTTAGTCCATCTTTTAGAATATTACTTTTGGCCTATTCCACTTGACCTGATTCTAGCTTCAAAATCTGCTTTTCAGGCATAGTATTGTGCGTTTTCGCGTCTTTCCAAACAATTCTGTTAAGAGAGATATAATAATCTTTTCTTCCTTTTTCTTCAATTCCTACTATTAGCTCACAATCTCTATTTATTTATTTATTTATCTATTTATATATCTTGGTGGAATTTTCAATCGTTAATAAAATACATTTTAATGCGCTCAATTGAGCTGAAATTTTATACACAGGATTATTTTGGATGACAATACAATAATATAATAATAATTAATAAAAATTAATTGATTAAAATTAATTATTTAAGTAATTACAAATACAACCACGTTGGCATCATTTTTGGCGACTTAGCGACCCTTTTGGTGACTTGTGTCAAAACTTGAAAAGGTTTTTTACTCATGTGTTAAAGTTGGACTGAAATTTATACACACGATTGTTTTGGATGACAATACGATACTTTAATGATAATTAATAAAAATTAATGACCACTTAATGTTGTGATTCTGCCCTATGTACATACACATTTATATTAATTGTAACTATTAAATAAAAAGTAGCTAAAATAAGTTTTTTCTTTGTTGATCTAAGTAGGAATTGACTTAATTTTTTTTTATATTACTTGTTTCTCCTTGTTTGGGGAAATCTTATCTTTCTCGCCCTCCACTAGTAGTATTTGCAAAATTTTTCTCTTCAAGAACAATTTTTGTCGATTCATGCTCAGTGTCTAATACATCATTACCGTTTTTGAAAAATTTATTTCCACTTTCAAAAAGTTGTTCACCTTCATCAGTTCTTGGAAACTCAGTGTAATGCACTAATTCTCAGAACTCGGCAAGCCATGATTGTTTCGACATTTTTCTGAATTAAACGTAACAGAAATCAAATGTGAAAAAGAATATAAAAACTATAAACATAAACTGCCTCCCTTTATAGGTTCTGGTCACCTTTTCTAGATTAATATATATATCGTCGGCCTAATTATCAGACTGCGTAACTCCACCGATGTAACTGATTTGATATAGGAGTGCAACGCGCCAACCAGCGGTTGTTGTTGTCGGGTTACATGAAATCCAAGATGACGGTCTAGTGTTTCCCTTTTGTTTTGTCTACGCCATGCTCCAGTGCGAGCTCCGCTTTTAATTTATTCCTTCGATCAGTGTAATCACTGTTTTTTTTTATTTCATAATAAAACTAGATTTTGGAGGAAGAGGTGGTGCCAAGATTTTAACATAAAATAAATACAACAGAAAGTAATATGAATGTATTACACTTCCAGATATAAATTATTTACACTATTTTAAGCGTACATTACACAAAATTTGTAACAATATCGCAAGATAAAAATATCAAAGTAAACCATATTGTAATATTATCGCCTATCTTGGCGAACATAAACGACAACTTAACGCCTAGCCCTACTGTATCAAATTAGCATCCCAGATGGAGTTACGCAGTCTGATATGGTATATATCAGACGGTATGGTATATATGGACGATATGGTACTTGTACGCAAATTGAAAATTACACAATATCGAAATTTTAATGGAACGGCTATTTTAGTCGCAATTACCCAACAATTTTTGTAGATAGGTGCAGTAAACCAATATAATATGTAGAATGTACATTTGTATCACTTCTTTTGATATGATATAACTCTATAACGCAATAAATTTTTCTTCCGTTGAAATAATTAGCCTTGGTTAATAATAATACTCACGTTTGTTTCAAAAAAAAATTAATAGAAAAATAATTGTATATATTTAATAAAAAAAATCATGAAAGCAGCGAAAAAAAAATAAAGAAGCTACCATTAATTGTAAAGTGTCTTAGGAAAATTGACAACTGATCATTTGGTCAGTTATAGTATGTTCATTTCAGTATATTAATCATAATTTCAATCAATTTCCTTTAACTCATAATTTAGTTTTCATCTCTTTTTCTTAAAAATATCGTGGTCTCCACTCCACTATATTATTAACTCGGGAGCAGGCGCGCACTTGATACTAACGTTAATGGTAAGGTGACCATTTTTTTTACAATGAAAAGGAGGACGAAAAATTTAAGAACAAATTACAACTTAAATATATGAAAACGTTTTATTAATTCAAACAAAAATACGCTAATTACGTTTACATTCTTTTTAATTATTATTTTAAATGAGTATTTTTCCCATTGAAGAGGATTTTTTTTGTCAACATAGCCTTTTTTTAATATATCGGAAAGTTTGGGCAAAAAATATTCTTAATACTGAATTTTACGGTAATCACTGGAGCTAAAATATTAACATTCAATTTTGATTTCTCACTTGTCACTTCACAAAAATCATTACCAACTGAAAAAAACCCTTTCAACTGCTATATTAGTTCCAGGGTAGCACAACGTAAATTCAAGAAGAGTAATTACATTTTCATATGGAATGTGTTCATTTTTGAAATGGTTAACCATTTCCAACCATCTTTTATCAATTTCAGCATGTTGATGTTCCAGTTGTTTCAATTTATTATAATTTAAATGTGCATTCAATCTTCCAATTTCATGAAGAAAACCATTGTCAACGATTTTAATATCAGGCATTTTTTTTTGATAAAAAATCAACACAGTTTTCTGTATCTGCCCAATTTACTTGCGATGAAGTCAAAAAACACCATTGAAAATTTTTATTTTCTGTGATATTTGTTTCAGACCATTCTTCGACATTTTGGAAACATGTTTGGTTCATCTCTGAAAATAGAGATTAACAGATCAATTTTAAAATATTGAAAAGGAGGACACTTTTCGAGGAAGGACAGAACCTATAAAAGGAGGACTGTCCTCCCTAAAGGAGGACGTTTGGTCACCTTATTAATGGCCATGCTGGGTGACTGAGTCATCTCAATCCTTTTTTTATAACTATTTTTATTGTATAAGATAAAAATCTTAGTTCCAGTGAATAATTTAATTAAGAGAAAGTATACTTATCTACTTTTAAGAACTTTTCAATTTTTCTTTGATAATTTGAGAAAAAATATCATGCAAACTGAACCAAGAATTTATAAATGTGCGTGACTTTAATAAAGAACACAAATTACAAGCCCTTTTTCTAACATTATGGTAGCGTTATTTGCAGGAAAACCTTCATATTTTGTTCAAGTTATTGTAGTTTTATTGCCCTTTGATGATCAGCAAATAAGCATGTTGAACTTTTTCTTTTGGCAGGGTGAAATGTCTCTTGTGGTACACTTATGTCTTCGTATTTTTCTTGATGGAGTTCTTAAGGTAGCATTTCAAAATTTTCCTTTCAACTCAAACGTTTCATATATTCATCGCTTTTTTCCAATTTACTTTCGCTATCATGATAAATATACATTATTTCAACAGGTTCTTCCCTTACTTGATCAGTTTCAACATCCTTCAATAGAGATCACAAATGCCCATTTCTTTTTTTATATTCTGCTCATTTACATTTATAAACCACAATAAGTCGTACATCACAGCAGACAATAACACTAAGTTGTTTACGGTGGAAAAATATAGTATGTTCATTGAAATTATAATTTGAACAAAAGTGGTCGCGCTGAGAACTCGGTCAAAACAAGTAAGTACCTTAGGATTGTAAAAACGTTTGCCTCTCTCAAAAAAAGGGAGGTATATAAGTGGAAAATACATTTTAATTCCCATGAAGACTGTCATATAGGAGGATACTATCAAGGTCATTGGTAGCAAATTAATAGTTTTCCCAGAATTAACGATTTCGTGAGCCTGGGGTGATTCTGTATCCACGCGCCCGCTCCCAGATTAAAATTTTTTTAAATACAGATAATGACAAATTTTATGTGCATATTAGACTTTTAAGAGAACATTCTCCGTAAAAATATGTAATAGATTTTTTTTAAAATAAACATATTAACCGAATGGTCTGAATAACTATTCTACGAAAATTCTCTTAACACCAATGTTTTTAATTTTTTAAATTATTTTTTTTTAAATACAGTATATATATTTCCACAGTTAGGGATACCTCTGAATCAGCAACACCTCTGATTAAGGGACAATTCTGTTGACAATCCCAGGGCCTTCGAATGTATTCAATGTATTACCTCTTATTAAGGGACATTGAAAAAAGTCTCACAAATTAGATCGATGTAAAGCAAAAGAACTGTAATACTCTCTGTTAGATAATCTTTTGTGGTTTCGAAGACAAGTTTGTACTCAGCTTAAGTAAAAAAAAATTAAATATATTCATGGCATAATAAATTAATCTAACCACAGAAGAGGAAAAGATGAGAAAAAATCATTTCAATTCTAATCTGGTCGGCGCCTCACGATTTATAGACAAAACAAAGCGATTGCACATCATAAGGCGCTCCTATTTCTTTGGATTTACCTTAGAAACAAAAACGTTGCCTTGGTGCAACGTAAGTGCGTATTTGTAAGGTGAACATCTTTTTTACAATGAAAAGGAGGACGAAAAATTTAAGAAAAACTTTTTATTAACTCAAACAAAAATACGCTAATTACGCTTACATTCTTTTTAGTTATTATCTTAAACGAGTATTTTTCTATTGAATGAATTTTTTTTTGTCAACATATTATTTTCTAATAAATAGGAAAATTCGGGCAAAAAATATCCTTCATATTGAATTTTACGGTAAGCATTGTTAGTTAAAATATTAACATTCAATTTTGATTTTTCACTATTCACTTCACAAAAATCGTTACCAATTGAAAAAAACTCTTTCAACTGCTGCGTTAGTTCCACGGCAGCACAACGTAAATTCAACAAGAGTAACTAAATTTTCATATAGAATGTGTTCATTTTTGAAATGGTTTAAGTAATTTCACCCATATTTTACTAAGCATGTTGATTTTCCAATTGTTCTAATTTATTAAAATTTATACATCAATTCAGTCTTCTTTCTACTTCAAACAGACAATTGCCATCGATTTTAATATCAGGCATTTCTTTCGATAAAAACTCAACGTAATTTTCTATATCTGCCCACTTTACTTGAGACCAAATAAAAAATACCATAGAAAACTGTTATTTCCTGTGATATTTGTTTCAGACCATTCTTTGACATTTTGGAAACATGTTTGGTTCATCTCTAAATGCAGAGATTAACAGATCAGTTTTAAAATATTGAAAAGGAGGACACTTTTCTAGGAAGGACAGAGCCCATTAAAGGAAGACGGTTGGTCACCTTAGTATTTAGCACATTACAATTATCAAATAATACTTTCAAATGTAAATTGGTTTTAATACCTTAACAAGTTATTAGGCAAACCAAAACAGTGACCAATGGGAAATAAAAAAGGGAAAAGATGACTAGATCCCCAGCAGAGAGGCACTAGGATCTCACCATGTGGATCGAGTGAACGTAGTTATCATTGTTAGCCCTTACCAGGACGAGAGCAAGTTTTGTGTAACAACTTAGTTTGAGAAATTTTAAGCAGAAATTTTTGGAATAAGTAAAAACAAAGCAAATCATATTCTGAAGTACATAGAAAAAATAAAAATACAATTATAATTTCAAACAAACACTCCAAGATTCTAATTTTTAAAAAAATTCTAGTGAGGTTGCGGTTTGGTGTTTTACCATTGCAGACCTAGTATATTTCCCCGGGAGCTGGTATCTTTTTTTTTTAAGTGCGGTATCATGTAAGACAAGGGTGTCAAACTCAAAGGCTGACATGGGACAAATAAACAAGGTTTTACTTAAGAGGAGCCACGAAGAAAATCTCCTTTCATATAGAAACATAGGTTTATTTCAAATAATACATTATAATAAACATATATAAAAAACAAGAAAAATTTAATATGTACGCCCTGACATTTGACGTTTTTTTCCCTGCTATTATTTTTCCATATTCGAGAGAAATTTTGATATTTTATTATTCATTATTGTGTGCCAATTTTTAAACTGGGCCGCAAAAATGCTCATTGTGGGCCGCGAGTTTGACATCCCTGATGTAGGTGGTATATCAATCGCTGCAAGTACTTTAGACGCCCAGTTTCCTCTCCAGAGGGAATGCACCTGAGCTCTGACGATGAGAAATTGTATTAGGAATTTAATTTTGCCGAGAGCACCCAAGCCAAACAGGCACTCAAGGGATATTTTACATGCCGCATAATCATACGATATGGACGCTGTCAATTTTCTGAATCATGAAAATCCTTAGATTTAGACCAGGGACGAACCAGAGTCAAACCAACTACATACCCAGCCGGCAGATTCTAAAATAAATACCTGCGATTATATTACTTATTTATCTATAATTGACTAGCTGGTATACCCGTTCTTCGCACGGGTGAATTGAAAAATTAAACAATACAGAATGAAGGATAAAGAAGTTTTTAATGAGTTAATCTTATGTGAATTGTAAATTAAACGAAAAAAAAAAGCTTTTTCATATCTCAGCAGAGCAAGAATTCATATTTCTTAAATTTTAAATTTGTAAGTCTAATAGCTAATCAAAAGAATTTTTTTATCTATAAACCCCCGATACTCCATTGTGGGTGGATTTTTGAAAACACCTTCCTAAACTGATCTCTGCTCAGTAAAAGTAACACATTGTTACAAATTTTGTAATAAACGCTTAAAGTAGTGTAAATAATTTATATCTGGAAGTGTAACGCATTAATATTACTTTCTGTTGTATTTATTTTATGTTAAAATTGTAATATATTCGCAAGCAGCGCCGTTCCTTAAATTATAATGGCGATTCAATGGAAACCTAGCGAAATGTTGGCGATAGAGTCATGTTGGCAACTGTCTAGCTTTCATAGCTCGAGCTTTATTAGAGCTTTGGGAAAGATTAGACTTACGCTTACGCAGCATAATTCTCAGTAGGTACTTTTTCTACACTTCCAAAAAATACAGTACAGTAGTTATTATTATTTTTATACTTAAAAAATACAATACCTGCCAATTCAATCAAAATTATAGCGTTGTAATTAACTACTAACCACAAACAAATTATGCAAATTTGTCCAAATGATGTAGTGTGAAAGATAAAGGTTATCTACTTTAAATACCAGAAGCGATAAAAGTATTTATTTTGATATAAGAATCAATTTGTTACTACCAAATGTGCATAATAGAATCATAAAAAATGTGCATAGAAATAAATTATAATTTTTATTGTATTTATGATTCACTATTTTGGCGATAATGGCTTACACATGAAAAAAATCAATAGTAGCTATTAAAATAAAGAGAGACTTAACACAACCTCTCCCTTCGAAATAGAGTTTTATTCTGAAATAAAAAAAATAGTGATTACACTGATCAAAGCAATAAATTAGAAGCCAGCGCCTGGTGCAGACAAAACAAAAAGGGAAAGTTTTGCTTCACATGTGAAAGATAGATATATACCGTCGCGCGGGCATTTTTTGCAGCTCACCCCAGAATAGATTGCAGATGGCAGAATTTTCCCTACTTACTTGACAATTATCATTATATTTTGGACGCTTCACACAATATCTTTATAAATTATAGCCTATGTGTTATTCTGATGTATAAGCTATATTATTGTAAAGTTTCATTAAAATCCATTCAGTTGTTTTTGCGTGAAAGAATAACAAGCATACATGCACACATACAAACTTTCGCTTTTATAATATTAGTAAGGATTTAAAACTTGATATAATCTAAATTTATAATTAAGGAGCCTCTATTTAAGGACAAACTGTTTGTCTCTTAGCACGTAAAATTTGATGTCCCCCGATGTATGTTCCTTAGTGAGAAGTATTACTGTATTTAATTTCAAATACTTGAAATAATAATAAATATAAGCGAATTGTATTAATACACAGATGCATCATTTGTCCCATCATTAATCTTTATCAAAAACATTTCCCTTTTTGCTCAATCGAAACATTCAAAACTTCTAGACGAAACAATCAATAACTGACAGCGTCTTTCGAAGAAAATTTGACGATTAGCTGTTTTTTACCATATGGTTGATTTAGAGCAGGGAGTTAGGGATAAGGCGTATGGTTACGAGCGACTGTGCATTATAGATGAGTGGATAGGTTTATGATGACACAGACTCACCTTTGGAAGTGACTCCTTCGATGGATACGCCTAATTCTCCAATGAAGGAGAGGCACGACGTGATGTTTTCCACCTGGAACAAAAAATATTACCAGTTTATTTTTAGATCACAGAAGGATGGAACATACAATAATATTTTGATATCAAACATAAAAAAGACCGTAAAAGCTGTAAAGGTATGAAAAAACAATCCATTAAAAATGTGTATTTCTTTTATATTAAAAAAAATCATGTTTTCTATTAAAAATTTTAACAAACAAATTGAAATTTGTTCTAAATAACAAATAGTTTTTCCTCTCACTGACGTCACTGGCGTTACCCAAGGAACAGTAGTACCTGTGCCAGACCTTACTCTTTAAACTGCCACATCACATCACGAGAGGACTTTTAGACTCATTTTAACATATTGTGCAGCCTTTTCCATTATTTCAATCTTCGGTGGAATCATGACACGAACCTTAACTTGATTTGAATATGGTCAGCTATAAAGATCTATATAGTGATCACTGCAGCAACGTAATTTGTGATACGTAATAGTGATATCAGTTCAAGTACCATTCTTCATATTCAAATTAGTGTTTTCCCCAATGGGCTGCATATTAGCAACCAAGCCTTTTAGACACGGCGTCCCCAATAGTGGAAGCCATTTTATTGGTGGCGCCATCTACTGGCGGCTTCCATTACCAAACCGTGAAGTTTGAATTTCATTTTATTCAAACTCTCGTCGGATGCTAAATACCAGAGCCAAATTGATACTCAAGGGAGCTTTTACATGCCTCGTAATCATATGGCATGTGTGCCTTGTTCTAACGCTATGGTTTTCAATTTTCTCACGATTCCTTTTTCAGAAAAAATCATGCACTCTCTCAAATCGAGACCTTCCTCTTAAACATCTGTTGCCATTATGCATATGCAATTTTAAGGATTTGATTTTTAATTTATGTCGCACTGTGAAGCAACACTTCGGCTATTGGGGAAGGACTTCTTAAATTTAAACCACAGTCGAGCCTGCACTCCCCTCCTCTTCGAACTTCCACACCACACCATCGGGAGGAGTTTACATGACAACATATTTAACTTGTATCAACCCCTCTACAGGGCAGATCGCGAATCTTTAGTGGCATTAATACATTTGGAGAAAGATCAGTTAGTTATAAATAAAACAAGTCAAATATAGCAAAATACATGTTTCATTTTTATTACAATGTATAATAAAGCACAAGGCGCCCAGCCAGTATGGTGGCTATGACCCTCGGCTTGTAACCGAGAGGGTTCGGGTTCGAATCCCGAGTAAGACATGGTTCTATCTTCTTTGGGAAAGGAGTGGGTCTTTCGCCTGTAATGGATTCTCGTTTCAAAAGGAAAGCAGCGCACCTCTTCTTGTTATATACCGCGATCATCATCTGTAATACATGTGTATATTCTTCTGTTGTATTGTATGCATTCTGTTCTTCTTCACTTTCATTTCATATGTTCCCACGTTAAAAAACACACGACAACAACAATAAAGCACAAATAATAAGAATAGTGAAACATATGACGCACAAGGAAAACAAATGCATTCTAATAAAGACATGCTTCTGAAAAAAAGAAGTCTTGTTTTTTGAATTACTAAGATACAATGGCGTGTTCTTGTGGTGTGAGATACAATTGTTACGACAGTAAAAATTTTTATACATTAACGAGAGAAGGAATTTCTGTATCTAAACAAACTTCAAAGTAAATAAAGATAATACAGTGAATATTGTCTCACTATCACATCTTTGTTTTTCATTGATCAAAATGACTAAAAAACAGAATATTCAAAACTTATTTAACATTAAGGAAAATTGACAAGAGTGTAATTCCGAGATCGGAAATACCTTTTCCAGCTCAAGCTTCTGAAACTAACTTTAGTATCAATAACCATTGCTAAATATAAGTATGGAAAAAGAATTCAAAATAATGAAATGAAGTATAAATAGGAGAGAGAGAAAATTTTCTGAAACAAATCCCATGGGCGAATCTTGAGTTCTTTAAGATGCTCGAAAGATGGTGCAATTCTTTTGAAAATAAAAATAAGACTTGGATTTTTCTTTTCATTCTGGGGGACTTAAAAAAGGATAAAAAGAAAGAAGGAAAAAAAAAAAAAACATATGAAAAATATAAATCAGATTTATCTTTTTGCGAATGAAAACTATATGGCGTATTTTTGTCTTCCTCAGAAATTGCTTTACTTTAAAAACTCGGATATATAAACTCCACACACAAATAAAAAGATATATACAAAGAAATAAACATAAATTACACTGCTTTGATATAAGGAAGCTTCGGAATGCTCATACGAATCCTTATATAAATAATTATGTAAGTATTCGATATGGACCATTTTATCGCAGAAAAACTAATTTAGAATCTCATATTTGGGATATATTCAAAAACACTAAAAGGTATTAATCTTTATAACAAAATATACTTCGGAATATAATATATTAAAGACGCTTCCTTTCAATATTAAGACTATGTTATCTTATGATTTTGGGCGTTTTATAAATATAAAAAATGCAACAGTATAAAAAATATTTTTCTTTCATCAGTTCTGATATACAAGGTGTGACACACAAAAAGCGAGACCAAGTGTGTAGCTTGAAAAAAGAGTGGAGTTGGCAACAACTGATTTGGTGATATCATCCCACACACCTCATCTATCCATGTGGCCAATTTCGTCTTAATCGATCTCGCCAGTTGGGAATACTGTGTCATTGAGTGAACACGTGCAACTGCATTTTGCTGGAAAAGTGTCGAATCAACATCAAGTTTCTAATGAAACTTAAGAAATCAATCACGAAAACATTTCAGATACTAACCGAGGCTTATGGAGATGAAACTTTGTCTATTGTACATGCGTTTCAACGGTATAAGAGGTTTTCAGGGTGAAGGGTCAGTGTGAAGATGATGAACCTGCTGGGCGCCCGAAGTCAGAGATTACAGACCAGAACATAGCCAAAATTCCTGATATGAGAGGGTTCCCACTCACATCAGCAGTCAGACATTTAATCAACACTACTACATTGAAGTACTAAAAAGACTTCATGAAAAAAAAGCCCAACAAAAAAAAAAAAAAAAAAAGAGTGATGGATGACTGTTGCTCCAAGACAATGCATCCGCTCATATGGCCCTATCTGTCAAGCAGCTTCTGTCCAGCAAAAATATCACTATAATGGGGCATCCTCACTTATTCACTTGATTTGGCCCCATTAAACACTTTTTTTATTTCCTATAGTTAAATCTTGCTTAAAGGGAACCAATTTTATCTCAGTCGAAGAGGTCCAGGCAAAAACGGAAAATCTCCTAAAGAGACTTCCAAAAGCCTCGTTCCAGAACTACTACCAGCAATGGCAACAACGAATTCAGCAGTGTAAATTCTGAAGGGAACTACTTTGAAGGTGATACTTCCACGGGGATTACTGATTCTGTAAGTATAATGATTTATTGGACCAGACTTGGTTTTATTTTTTGTATCACACCTCGTACAAACAGCGCACGAGCAATTTGATAAATATTTCCCCTTGTAATAAAAAAAGACTAATTTAAAGTAATCGGATTTATAGGTATTATTATAATTATACATTACATTTTTATTTCGTAGTACCATTTATTTTATTAATAAAAATTAATTCTTATTTAATTACTTAATTCTTACAGTACCATAAGGTTACTAAGAGTAAATATTTGTATGCATCTGTTTATTTTAGTTTTAGACGTAAAATAAATAAAACTTACGGAAAGTAGATAACAATGCGCGCGTAGTGGTTTTGGAATTTTGTGGGAATGGGATAGAATTATTCCCATAGAATTATTTTTTTTATGATCAGGTATATGATTTCATTTGTTCAGATATACATTATTACTGCACACTTACCGAATAATGTAAAGCATGCGAGAAAACACAGTAGTACATTACGCGACATAATAAACTGAAATAAATAATAAGAATACAGCCCACCAATGTTCTATCATTGGTGGCAATTGTTTTGACAGTTTTTCCCCTAAACGTTCCCTTTCACGTAATTGTGTTCGGTATATGTTTTATTTGGACATTATATGTAAAAAAAAATACTGTTAAGGTAATAATTGTACCTTTATAAGGCCATGGTAAATATACTTACCACGAAATTCATCAATCTAATCTCTGTATCATTTTCTCTATTTAATTTAAAATTCCTTTCGCATATTATAAACATATCTACTTACAAAAACATATTTTATACATGTGTGGTATTTACTCCTTGCTGGTCCCTATTTGCATGAGTTTCATGGAAAGTAATATGTATATATAAATTCTTAATCTCATTTAATAAATTTTACCTATGTTTCAATTTCCTTTTTCAGACTGTAGTATTTACAAAATATATTACACATTTCGTGTAGAGAAATATAAAAAGAACTAAAAAGCATAACCCATATTGTGCAATGGATGATGGTAAACGTATTTTCCACCCAAAAAAGTGTCTTAAAAATTAAATTAGCTTTATCTAATTAACTAAATAAATTTCCTTTCTTAAGTAATTCTTAATCTCAAAAGTATTTTAACATACCATCTATAAAAAAAAAAAATCCATATAAAAGGTTAAATACGACAATCACAAATTTTGAAATGGGAGAAAATGTTTCCATTTATCGCGAAAGACTTAAGAACTTCATATTATCATTTACTTGCTTTTTTTTTTTCATCTAATATATAACTAAACCTATGGCAGTCTCACGGTTAAAAGCTAGACAAACAATCCCTTTCATTCCCTCCTTTTTAAATACTGTGAAGCATGCTTAAGCATTAAATCTCGAAGTAATCTGTTTGAGGACACAATATTAATTCTAGGAACAAAATAAGAATAATGAGTCAAAAGTCATCACCTACAAGAATGTTTGGCTGCAGGAATATTTTTCTATACTGTTAGCACAGCCCGCACCTTTGTGCAAATCCATCGTTTCTTCTACGAATGGCATTTTGAAGGAAACGGGGACTATTTCGGGCCCCGCTTGGATAAATATTGGTTTTCTACACATTGGTGTGCTTATGAGACGTTGAAAAGGAGGTTCTTAAGCTCAAATAAGAATATGCTGAGGAATGTAAACATTGCATAAACGTATATTGTCATAGAGTTAAGTACATTTGCCTTCCGTATATACTTCGAAGAGGGAAAAAAATCCTTTTCTGAAAAGTTTACAAAAATATGATTTCTCGAGAAACAGGATGGAAATAAATCCTTCGCATTCAGTGTCTCAGTATGTTTTTACTTTAATGAAAAGTAAATATGGTATCCGAAGGAAATATGAAATATTCACGTTTTATGTATTGAACTAATGCAAGGAAGTTTATCGTATTAATGTCTTTTATTAAATAAAGTTCATTCAATAAAAATATAGGGAATGTTAAACATGCAATATTTTAATATACATCTAACGAAAAGAGTTTTTACCTGTTTTATAAAATAATTTGGTATTTGTAGTTTTAAGACATTCATCGTTCTTTCACAGGTATTTTAGTAACACATTTACAAAAGAGAATTTTAATCGCAATTACAGTCGGACCTCTATTTAACGAAGTCGCTAAATCTCGAAATAAAGTTTGTTATATGAAAAATTCGTTAAATAGAGATTCATCTTTCAATAAGTTTTAAAAACCCCATAAAACAAATTTTAAATTCATAAACACTATATATTGTTTAAAAAAGTATTTATTCACACTTTTTTTTGAAAATTAATATCTACTCATTTTATATATCTTACCCATCAAAAAGAAATAGCAAGGAAAACAAGGAGTAAAAAGGACATTGTCCAGGAATGCACTGTATTTTAAACTTTAAAAAATAATTTTATATGAAAACTAATGAATTTTTTAACGTCATTTTCTAACTTTGAGCTTACTAGTAACTTTAAACGTACATTATTTTATAACCAGTAATTTTAAGCATACACTAACCACATGCGTCCTTAAACTTAATTACTGATAAAATCTGTTAGTTTTATATTTTTGTTTAAAAAACTATGGTCATTTCATTGCTCTAGTTGAGTTAGGTACCTGGTAATAATAGTTCAAGGCCACTGATCACCATAAAATATGCTAAAAGTGAGAATAATTTGAAAAATGTCCTGAAATATTTTAAAAATAGGGAGAAAACAAATGGAATTACAAGAGAAAAGGTTCGTTATATAGAAAATGCACTTCGCTATTTGGAGGTTATTTCACAAAGAAAAAAGTAAGATGTTCTTGGTTCCAGGAAAAAGTTCGCAAAATAGAGAAATTCGTAAAATAGAGGTTCATCATCGACTGTATTTTGAAAATAACTTTATTAAAATGGTCCTGGAAAATGTCTTCTATTCACGAAAAATATGGAAATTCTTTAACCCATAGCATTTTAATGCACTTATCATCTCTACCCCTCCTCTCTCCAAAAAAATAAAAATATTGAACTATCGTCCATCCAAAAATTACTAGGCATTTGTGTTTTTAAATCTTTATCTGGTATCGTTTTGCAAGATTTATAAAATTTAAATAAAATGTAGAATTTTAATCGTTATTATTTAAAATATCCAATAAAATCAAACGTGTGAGTAAGTGCTTATTAATATCGCACTTCTCTGAAGATGAGGACTATTAGTGACGGACCGTAATTTTGAACCTCGGTCACATGACGAGGATGACACTTGACGACACCCCACTTTTTTAACTTCCATACCACGCTAATGTGAGGATTTGACGTACATCAACCACTCTACACAGAGGGTCTTCAGTGAGCAGTAGGACTCGATTCGACAACACTGATCATAACCACTAAGCTGCCGCTGTCATAACATCAAATATGTAATGTATCTTTGTTTCGCAAAATTTCAGTAATCATCATTTAATCTAAAAAGTAATTACAATCAACCAAATCGGAACGAAAAAAATCTGATGAGATTCTAGTCATATTTAGTAATCGATAAGAAATAGAGCGAAAGCTTTTCTTTTTACTTAACAGAATTAATACTTATGATTCCTTTCAAAGTCCCTACTTTAATTGATTGATTGATTGGATATTAACGTCGCACTGTTCAGCTACACGAGGGCTTTCGGCGACGGACCACGTAATTTTGAACCATGGTCAAGTGATGTGGACACTGAGCTGGCACCCCCTCTCCTAACTACCACACCAACGGGAGGACGTTTCAGCTCTCGACAGATTTAACGTGCATCGCTGCCCTACACGGCGTGTCTTCAGTGGTACTGGGCTCGAACTCGTGACAAGGCAAGCCACGATCCGATACCTAGACCACTCGGCTACAGCGGCCACAAAGTCACTACTTTGCTTTGCAAATAATTTTTAGTAGTGAAAATGCGAATTTATTTACATGCTTTTTAAATTAATAGAATTAGAATGTCAGAAATAGCACATGAGAAATTCAATTTATATCTTTCGTTTCAAGTAACTCTAAAAGTTACAACATTTTTTTTTTCGGTTATTTAAAACCTTTAAATGACTATTCCTTTCTAAGAAATACAAAATTAACGAAAACTAAATTATGCAATTTAGAATTAAATATAAACAAGCAAAACTTCGAATCATTAATTTTTGCGATTCTGTGGTAATAAAACAAAAAATAGCATTATCAAATTTTGTAACTATAACCTTATTTTCAATAAATTATAAAAGAAAATAGCCATGCATTTAAAATTTCAGACGGAAATGAAACACTAAAAAAAAAAAAAAAATTAAGTATCGGAATATTTAAGCAACTTTGCAAATTTTAATGCAAATTTAAATTTCAAAATATGGGGCCCAAAACTGCAACGACAAGTTTCCTTTGAGTTTTTAAGCAATTATAATTGCCATTTTTACGCTCAATGTATTTTCATTAATGCGTAACTTTTTACACAGGAAGTAAGAAATCATTTTAAAGGATGTATTCTCTTGTGAACTGCATAATAGATAAGATTACACAAAGAAATAAAAAAATTCTCAATCTTTTCCTTCATTCGAAATTATGATTACAACTCGCCATCTATTTCCAGAAGTGAATGCGTTCCTCACAAATTGAGGGTGAGTGACGCTAATGAAAAGGGAAGTATTGGCCTTTATTACCTTCGCAAACAAAGGGATTCCTCTACCAATTCCATCGCCGGACACATTCCCAGCCGTGGCCAATGCCGTTCTTCATAATGGAGGCAAATGAAATACTGGCATCTCTACGGTGTATAAATTCGTCAGTATAACAACATGAGAGATATTTAGACATCCATCAAACGGAACTGTTTTATTAGGATTCCATTTGAGCTATGTCAATCCATTCCCATACATGCATTGGCTCATGTTTATTTAATGCAGCTTTAGTGTTAGGTATGATAAAGATGCACCGTTGGGTAAAGATAGCTTAGTGTTATCCCATTTCTATTTCTTTATTTTTCTTACATATAGAATACATGTCTCTGCCGAGATCAACTTAATAACTTTTTGAAAAATTTAGTTACGGAAGTGTTACGGTAGGGGCCCTATTTTACAGTAGATTGAAGTCTAGTATACTTCCATACAGCCATTCATCCAATGGACTTATTTTTATTAATAAATATAATAGAATATATGGCGAAATCAAGGCGACTTTAATAGTACAAATTTTTTGTATTGCATTGACAAAATTTTCTCTAAAAATTTGGCCTTCTCCTTGAAAAGATTGGGACTGAACACGAATTTAATAAATTCGATATTGCTTGAAGCTACCTCACTGTGTAGCCTAAATTGCGGTACCGATTCCACAAAAAGAAATCGAAAAAAGTATATTTAATAAATTAGAAAATATTAGTTTTTAGAATATATTTTCTAAATAAATGTTATTTTTATTTTTCTACTTCAATGTTTCTTTTTACGTTATAAAGAAACAAGAGCGAGGAGAATGATAAATATAATGAAAAAAGATATTGCTTCAAATATTTCTCATAACTTTAAAAGCATTTTATACCCTTGTTGTTTTAAAATTTATAGAAATACATCCCTGTTCACCTCACACCGCGTCTAAGGAATTATAGCATCCTCAAAACCCAGCTCTCTTTTTCGCAGAAAACCATCCTTTTCACCCCGATGAAGATATCGCGTTTCCGTACGTAACCACGAAGAAAACGAATGAATTTTTCTCGTCTCTCTTTCGCTCCTCTCGCGTCTCTTCTTTCCTAAAGGGAATTAATTTATTCGCTTCAGATAGTCAGCTCTAAGTCTTCTTTAACAGAGATTTAACGTCTTACGAAGAGAAATAAAAACGAAAAATAAAAGAAAAGAAGAAATAAAAAGAACAAAAAAATTGCTAATGAGACTAAACAATGTACAATGTACCACCGCTACACTGCTTCTTTGAAAAAAAGGTTCGAGATTTCTTTCTTATTAAAAACGAGAAAAAAAAAGTCTTTTTTTTATTAGCACTAAGGAAAGAAAGAATGAATGAATGTTAGGAGAAAAAAAACGGGGTCTTAAAAACTGACGTAAAAATTGATCTTGTTTAAACGAAATTAACGGGACGTTTACAGATATAGCGTTTGCGTTCATTGATCGATCACACAATATTATTAAAGACATTAGCGGCAGCTGTGGTAAGCAGAGTTAAATATAATCTAAAAGGAAGAATAATTAATATTTTCCTTGCTTCGAAATTAATTACGAAACTTCTTAATTGTAATCCGAGAGTGAAGAATGTACCAGCGAACTTTCGGGAAATCGTAATTAAAAGTCCGTTGATTCGGTTTGAATTCCTTTTTTAATTAGGAGTTTGCTGCGTGAATTGTTAAAAGAGGAATATTCTGCAATACATGTTGAATTTGCATGAAATTATTAGTAAATAAAAGTTAAGATTTTCCGCAGCACAATGTATCAATTCGGATGAATGCCTTATTTATATTTTGTATTATTTTATCATTTTTACTTCCCATTTATTTCTGGAAGATAATGTTTCGCTTTTGTTTCTTATTTTATATTGCTTAAGTTAATTAATTTTTAGGCACTTGCGCATCGATATACACGTTCTGGCTTTGGCGATAAAATAAATCACCAATTAATAGTACATCGCGTACAGTGTAATAGAAAATATTTATATTCATTTGTGAGAATATTATAAGCTTCTTATTAAAAATAATAGAATGGTTAGAAATGCAAATTTTTAAGACAAATTCGTGACTATGACCATTAGTCACGTGATCCCTTCACGTTATTTCGAGAACATTTCGAACTACTCATTATTTTCCAGTGCCGATTTAGACTCATTTAGGGCACTGAGCGCAAAAGATCTACGGGCCTCCGAGGCCCTGGGCGCCCGCCCTGAGCGCCCAATGGATTAACCTGCACTGATGGTTTCCAAAATGTGTTTTAATAATTTTGAGCCATAGAAATTTTGCTAAATACTCTTTAAATTCTGTTCCTTGCAATAGTTAGCCACAACATTTTTTTCCTCACTGGGTTTGGTGAATTGTTAACATTTATTAAAGGTTTTATAGTCATTATTTTATCTTTAAAATTTTGTGATTTCAGTAAACGAAGATTTTTATTACAAGTAGGTATTATTTAAGAAAATACAAACCCAGACTACTCTAGTATACTTCGAGTAATTTTGCTTAAAATATATTACTTTTATCCATTGAATATCCACATGCAGGTAAAAAAAAAAGGCAAATATATAAAGCATGCAAACATAACAAAACTGTAGAACGGGAAGAGAGTTACTGAAAATTTATTCATAGATATTTTTGAGTTTTCTAAAGAATGATTAAGTAACTCTATTCTTAACTAATAATGATAAAATTGCTCAGGGATATATTTGTATGTCGATTACATCAATACGTTAAATTTTTACTCGTAAATAAGTTAATTCACAAAAAATTAATTTACAAACTTAATGTAAATAAACCTTAATTTTAACATCCTTATCTCTCTGAAGAGTAAATGTTCATTTTCGAAAATGGAACAAAGTTGCTTATTAGTAACTCTACAATGTTCTATACACCAATTATATCAAATGTAAAAAGTTTAAAATCATACAACCTGAAAAAAATAGTAACTTTAATTGTGTTACACAGGAGAGCTATTTACTTTTTAACTAAAAAATATTTTTAAATATGTAAATCGTTTCCTGTGAGAATTTTTGAAAACTTTCAAATCTAACTGACAAATATTTGTAAACTCCAAGCACATCCCGTTTATTGAATTTTCTTTTCAAAACTGGAATGGCTATTGGGGAAAACTAATAATCGATTTTTTAATTATTACATGCACTTAAAAATTAAAAAGTTAATCAAAGAAATTGTTGTTAAAAGATTTATTAGATACCATTGCAATACCTGGATTTTAAAGTATTTGCGAAAAATTAAATTTCGACAGATTTACTAATTCTAGACCTTTTATAATCTAATTTGTCAAATTCCTAAATTAAAGTAATTAAGGAATTGGTTATTCGATCTACTATTATTAAGGATTTTGAGAAAGAAAATATGTTACGTGGTTATTTTGTAGCTGCAAACAAATATTCTTAGAGAGATAAGCTGAAGATATTAGAGATAAAAGTAAATTTAATGAAAACAAAGAATCCAATTATAAAAATGCATCGAAATGTTAATTACAAAACATTTTTGATGCATACATTCTTTTAAAATGCATTCATACATAAAATGCCAGACTGTGAACAATCAATAAATAACACGTGCGACGATTATTAATTATTTAAATTGATTTTTGAGCTTCAGATATTTTATTCATGTTGTGTAAATCATTCACGATTTGGCAAGATTTGGAGATTTAACGAGTTCACAACGATGAGAAATGGCGTAACATTTTTCCAATAATTAAAGAGAAAATTTGATTTTATCTGTTAACGAGGACCAATTACTTTTATTAACGGTTATTGCTCCGTCAAGCAAATGAGATTTTATTATAAAATCCATAAATTAAAAAAAAAATTTTTTTTATAAAAAAATTTGAGAGATAAGCAGTGTTTACACGCTGTAGTTTTCTTAAGTTGATAAATTAAAATGTAATAATAAAAACAAGTAATATAAAAAAAATTGTTTTTAAAGTCAATTACTACTTAGGTCAACAAAGAAATTTTTTATTTTAGTTGATTAACTTAAGTTAATGAATTAATAACTAATATCCGAAAAAACCTGTTTTACATCAAGTGTCATCCACTACAAGTTTAAAAAAACGTATTTGAACTCAGTGGAAGAAAAAAATAAGTATTTGAATCCAAAAAACAACTCGTAAGAAAAATCTACTGGTGCTATTTGTTGCAGTTAGTTCGATTTCGTCAGAAATAACGCAGAATAAATTTAAAATTAAAAATAAAATTTAATTAATGAATATTTGAAAAAACTTTGTTAACATCAAGTGTCATCCACTACAAGTTTAAAAAAATGTATTTTAACTTGAACGGATGAATAAAAAAAGTAATTTATTAACGATTGAAAATTTGAACAAGATATGTATAGATAAAGAGTGAACTAATAGTAGGAATTGAATAATTTATATTAAGAGAGAGACGATTATCTCATTTACACACACAATCACTCTAAAATATTTTACATATCAAGAGGTGAATTTGAACTATGTTCTGAATGGAACATATTTTTATATACTTAATAAGGAACCATTTCTTACATATTAAAGTGTAATTGTGTACGCTAAAATTTTTCTTAACTATTAAAATACTTCATAACAAATATTTAGACAATTTTTTATACGTTAATTCATTATTTCCTACAAGAATGAACTAAGGAGGAAGATATGCTATATTCTCTATTGCGCACAATGAATAATTCATATTTTCTGGAAAAAAAAAAAAAGAGAAAAAAGTAGTAGTTTCTATTTAACAATGTTTTTTAAGCCATTAAAATCTCGATTACATTGTTGAAAACATGCATCTATATTAATGTACATATTACGTGTATTATATACTACAAATTGAACAAGGTGTAGAGAAAATTCATCGAAATTAAAATACATATATCCCCATAGTGAATACATTTTTTGATCACGAAATATCGTGTACATTCCTTATTTAACCAACCTTATTCGTATTTATAAGGAATTTATCTCAATTCAAGGATGCTTAGAGCATGAGAAACACCTACGCTGATTAAATGTTATTAAAAAAATCGTTTTATGTTTCCTACCAGCATTGTCTTTCATATTAAGAGATAATAAAAAAATATTTTATTTTAGCAGATTGCATCATATTTGCAGACTCGAAGAGCTCATTTTGATTTTGCATTATACTATAGAATGGATTTAGCAAATAAAGGCAACGTGATCATGCTTCAGCGAAGTAAAATAGATTAATGTCTTTACCGGCGATTTTTTTTTACCTAAAATGATACAAAGATAAAACATTTAATAGCCTTTAAAAAGCCCATCTTTTCTTGGAAGGCAATTTAAAAAAGATCTATCATTTGCGATAGCAAAGAATGTAGTTTTTTGCATTAATTATAAAATCATGTATCAGTCAAATCGCTTTAATTCGAAATTTTGGTCTCCGTAAAAGTAGGAGTTAAAAATACTAAAAATAATTCCTTAACGAAAATGTTAAAAAAACTTCTGATGTTTCTTCTCAAAATGTGTTGAGCTCTTTCTCTCCCCTCTCCCTAATATATATTCTACGCTGAAAAACTTTCTTTTGTTATAACAAGAATAAAAAATAAATAAATAAATAAATGCCTTCACCTTTTCAGGAACAAAAGAAAATTTAAACGGTTTATGTAATGGGAATTAAAATCAAATTTATTTTTCTGCTAAATCAGTGATAAATTAAAAAATGAAACTTTCTGGTGAAAATCAATTTATTGTTAGAGAACAGTAGTAGTAAGCAATAAAAACTGAGAGAGTTTTATCAAATAAGTCAATGATGCGCAAACTGCAACCCTGGAGCCATAGTTTGTCTACATAGGAGTTTTTTTTTCTATCCTGCTGTAGATTTTAAAAACAAAAATACTGAAATTTTCAATTTTAAAACTTTTAAAAAATTCATTTAAATATATATTCTCTTTTTTTGTGTATACGAAAGCTTTAATAACAATCTGAATTTTTTTTCATACGTAAAATATGGTTGGGAAAATTTATATAGAAATTAATTAACAAATTTTTGCATCTGCTAAAATATACAGCCCATAAAATATATTCTAATTTGCTTTGATATTAAATGAAAACTTTGGGAAAAAAACCCAGATTCACAACTTCCTTCAATATATTAGTACAAAAGAATTTTCAGATTAGATTATTTTTTTTGTTACGTTTTATTACAAATTATATTTAGATCCACTAATTTTACGTAGATCGCTTAAGGTATCCGACCACGTTCGGGACCGAGATTCTGCAAAAACGTATAAATGGATAATATTTATGGTAATTAGTGTCACTTAGATTAGAAAACGTATATAAAATAGTTTTAAGAATATTATTACAATAAAAAATTATTTAAGTACAATGTTTTGACAAAAAATGAACATAGAATGACCCATTTTCAAAATATTCTCCTCTTATGAAAAATGTTTTTATTATAATAATATTTTGCCTGTATATAGCTCAGACCTCTGTACAGAGGCTCAACTAGGATTTTTGAAATATATGACTTAAAAGTGGATTTATCCATATCTATATCCATATTACCCATATTTTACTATAACAGAGGGGAGAAATTTTAAGAAAAAAACGCCGATAATTATTTCAATGGGTGGTAACTCTGAAAATAACGTGAATTTTTCGAAAATTCTAGTTCAGACTCTCTGGAGAAGTCTTTACTTTATATAAGCACACACACACAAAATATTATTATTATAGAAGCATTTTTTATAAAAAGAGAACATTTTGAAAAAAGATTAAGTTAGTTTTTTGCCAAAATATTGTATTTAAATAAATGTTTTGTCATAATGTCCTTAAAACAAATTTATACATGTATTATAATCTAAGTGACACTAAATATCATGAAAATTATCCATTTATGCGCGTTTTTAAAATCGCGGTTCCGAACGTAGTCGGATACCTTAAAAAAAAGTTTACCCATCATGTAAGTAAATAAGCACGGGCTAAACATAATATAAAGCTAAATGGAGATAGTTTGAAGAAAGTTGAAAATGGACGCTGGATTGGATATTGCTCAAATTTTGTTCCAATTGTGTACTCAAAATTATTAAGAATAACGACAAAAATATGCTGTATAATTAAGCCAAAATGTGTACAGAAAAGTCATTTTCTTGCAATTACTTTCAAACCAATACACAAAAAATTTAATTTTCCGAAAGAATTCAAACACACAAAAAAGCAATTGAAATCGATTTGACAGATACAAATTCACACCTAAATCAACAAAAACTCCGACGCAATTTCCACCACAAAAACAATAACAAAACAAGAAGAAAGAAAAACATTTACGAAAAATCCAATACGTGGTTCACTTTCTAACAAAATGCTTTTTTTTTTTTAACAAAAAGCATATTCTGATATGTAATCGACCCATGTGCATTGTGTCGGTGCTTAAAAATGCTTCCAACTTTCCACCACAAGAATACAGAAAAGAGGAAAACTGAGTGGGAAAAAAAGCCTTCATTCTCACACACACATTAACAAACTCGAGTAAATATTTTCTCGATTCAATATGCGCTATCTTACCATCTTTGCAAGGACGAACAGAAAGAGGGAAAAAAGAATAAAGGGTGGTAAAATTTCTTTGTCCTCTAGTGGTGGTGGTGGGAGTATGATGAAAGAGATGGAGAAAGAGAAGATGCAAACGATAGCTTGGGAAAATGAGGACAACCCTGCTGTAAATCACAAGATGTATCCCAGATAAATTAAGACAGGGGATTGAA
This sequence comes from Trichonephila inaurata madagascariensis, assembly GCA_019973955.1. Classification (NCBI taxonomy): domain Eukaryota; kingdom Metazoa; phylum Arthropoda; class Arachnida; order Araneae; family Nephilidae; genus Trichonephila; species Trichonephila inaurata. The sequence goes on from BMAV01006275.1 coordinate 72,710, forward strand.
TAGGAGTACTGTTTCCTGATAGGTCTGGACCTCATGTGCGCTTATTGTCTGTGTAGATACGAGGCTTTTGCTTTTGTAGAAATTCAGGGGATGGTAATCCAGAATGAATTTATTTTATTAGTGTTGGGCGAAAAGTTTTTAAGGTTGACACGTTTCCGTAAATTCCCCGATTGTAAAATGGAAATTGAATTTGAGTGAGCACAAATGTACCCATAAAATTCCACGAAACCAATCGTAAATTATTCCCAAAATGAATTTTTAGTTTCTTTGAAATGTAAATCTTTGTGTGGAATGGAATTCTAGCTTAAGCAAAAGGAATTTCGAAAAATAACAAAAAAGTAGACTGAAATAGGGAGTATTTATATTTACAGGCAAAAATAATAGATGTTTTAATATTTGCACAAACAGAAGCATATCGCCACTTTGGAATAAAAATATTCAGATTTTTTAAAATAAAAATGTCAGGGTTGCAATAGTTTTAAATGTTACTTAAAGTAAAAAATATTTTAATTTAATAATTTCTAAGAAAATTAAGTAAAATTAAATATTTAAAGCCAAAAATCAAATTGATTGTTAATAAATAATATTACTAATAAATTTACTATACTAATATATTAAATGCATTATTAATTAAATGTACTACAATCAAATTAAAATAATGATTTAAAAATTCTTTATTATACAAAAGGATTTATTAAATATATATATTTACATTATAAGGAAATTGTAATAAAAAGTTAAGATATATGAAAATATAATAGTTGTAATAGTTATACTTTAATGCAAATAGTTAAGTTTTTAAAGTTTATACGTATATAATCTTTTAAATCTGAAGCATTTGCATTAAATTTTAAATAATACAACAATTACAATGAAAGACAAAACTCGCTATTCTGATACAAAAATACTTTCAAAACGCGAAATACTTTATTGATAAAATTATTTCATGTACATATAATTTCCTATTCACAGTTTTCTAAATCCAAAGTTATGATACATGCTACATTCAAGAAAAATTACATTCTGTTAAGGATAATTAAAATTCTGCTGCTTTATGAAATTAAAATTTTACTTATTTCAAAAGCATTAAGTATACAAGTTTTAACTATCAAAAATCCGGATAAGCAGAGGGCGAGAATTTTAATTACAGTATTCACTATTTATTGCATGGGGATTTGCAAATTTATAAACTAGATTCAGATAGAAGATATGCTATTAAGTCTAAACAAAACTTTTCTAATTAAATAAATGCGTTGGTTGTATGAATGTTTATTGATTCCAGTATTTAATTAACAGCTAACTATATTGAACGACTTACTGCTAAAACAGACTGAATGTGAATTTCAATTAAAATTTGCATATTAAGAATATTCAGAATGGATTATACAACCGGGGATATGAATTTTATATTCATTAGAATATCTATTATAACGATTTTTAGAACAATAAAAGTCAATTTTTCATTTATTGAATATTAACGTCTATTTTCATGGTTTTTTTTTAAAAAAATTTAATCATTAATACTTCCTTTTGGTCTTATTTAATGTTAATTTAGAGCCACACAACTACTGACGATGGACCGCATAAAGGTCAAAAATAAAGAGGAATGTTTTTTTAATATTTTAAGAATTCAATTTTAATTTAAATCGTCCTCTGAAACAACACTAGGACCATTGTTGAACCACCTAATTTTGAGCTTTGATGAAGTAAAGAGGATGACACTTGAGTTGGTATCCCCGTCTCTTAACTTCCATTGTTAGCCAGCAGGAGGACTTTGAACCTCGACAAGTTTAAAGCCCTCAACAATGCGTGTCTTCATTGGTACTAGGGTGAGTGTGATATTAACACCGTACTATAAAGCAACACGAAGGCTACTGACAACGGACCTCGGAATTTCGAATGGTCGTGAAGTGGCGAAGACGACACCTGAGCTGACATCTCCTCCCCAAACTTCCATACCACGCCATTGAGCACGACAGATTTAACGTGCATCAGCATCCTCTACACCAGTGATTCCCAAAGTGGTCTATATAGACCCCCAGGGATCTATGACGACCTGCAAGGGGTCCTCGTCAGCGAAAAAATAATTTGGGGGTTCATGAGGAGTAAATGGGGGTCTACGATAGTGGCTCTCGTTAAACCAGATCGTGACTTTAATTTTAAAAGGAAATTTAATCAAAAAGAAACCAGATTTTATACCTATTTAACAGATATATTTACTAAATTGAATGAGGTTAATTTACTGTTACAAGGCGACATCATAAATTTTATTAAAACAAGGACCACATTTCAGTCTTTCTTACCAGAATTAAGCTAAAGGAATATAATAATTAACATCGCAAATTTTCCTAATTTCTCAGTTGTCACCGACAATCTACCAAGAAAAAAGACGTTTTAATCTACGTTCAACATTTAAATGCGCATTTTTTAGATTTTGGAACTAAGTTTGAGAATGTTTTGACTATCTTAATACCACAGTAGGCAATGTATTCCAACGGTCACTTCGAAAAAAAATGTCAGATTACAAGAATTAGGCACTAGGAATAGGCACTAACGAAGATCTCAAATTTTAGAAACGGATGTCAATAATTGTGGCTTTAAAAAGATATTCCTGTTATTTATTCCATATTATGGAATATCTTGAGAAAGTTTTTAATTGTTTTTACTATTGAATAGGAGTTACAATGCACTTCCAATCTCCAAAACAAAAAACAGAAAAGACTAGACACTATTAACCGAGGAGATATTTAGGGTTAAACCTAACAGGATTGATGTCAAATGTTGAAATTGTTATTGCATCCCCAGATTCACCCCTTCCACTAAAAGCATTTGTTTGTTGCTCAATTATTTTATGTATTAATTAAATTTTAATTTAGTTATTTAACATTTGGTTTCTCAAGTTTTAAACACTATATTTCATTACGGTTAAAAATTTAAATTTTTTTCAGGAAGTAGCTCTATACCTGCTGTCAAAAACACATTTAGGTTGATGAATTTGCAAAAATTTAATATTAGGTTAGTAGGGGTCTACCCCAAACCGAAAAACCTGTCAAGGGGTCTATGAGGAAAAAAAGTTTGAAAATCTCTGCTCTACACTATGGGTTTTCCGACGCTCCAGGACTTGAAATCATGACACTAGGCCAAGAATTCGTGCCCACAACGACTACGCTACCGCGGCCACTCATTGGCACTAGGACTCGAACCCACGTCATGACATCATTGGTCACGAGTTCGCGACCATGACCACTCGGCTACCGCGGACTCTCAATATCTGACGTTAGATCGATTAACATTTAAATACATCTACACAGCTATAAATAAAACAATTTACCAAACAATGCTTTGCCACCAACGAAAATTCGTCCAATAACTTTTTCACGCCAATTTAACACATCCCACTGATAACGGAAGAGTCAAGTGAGAGAGACGAACGTGCAAAACAAAGATAAACACAACAGTAACGGTAAGAAAATTGAATTAAATGTGAGCCCACTTCATTTGGCCCCTTGATGAGTTGATTAGAGGCCGTCATACAGAGTTATAGCGCTCGTTAAGAGAGCTAGTAAACTGCCCAATTACGGGAGTCATTTGAAGAAGGGCCTTTTCGTGTAATCAGAAAGTCCTAGAAACCGCATCAATGACTTGGCCCTCTTCATTGTTCATCTGTGGGCGATGGATATGAATTAGTCATTTTACTACTTGTTATTCTTCGATCTCTCCGCATGCTGTTTCATCGATGTGTCTTATTGCAGATATATTAAATCACGTGTTTATAAAAAAGAAATTTTGTTCATAACTTCTGCTCTTAAAATACGGTATCAGATGCAATATATAGAAAATATTACTTTAGTGTTTATTTATGTTGCTAATTAAAAACTATAACTTACAAAGGTTATTTTTAATAATGTGATACAAAACATCTTCCCTTTCGATTTTAATCAATTGCAGTAATAATCAAGCATACGTGATTTTTTTTGTAAACTCACTTTATTTTAATTTCTCACGGCTATTAAATTTTAATATTTTCTCATTGAATCGATATAAATGATATAATTTTTCCTTACCTCATAAACTAAAATAAAAATAAGAAATAAAACAATTATTTTTAATAAAATTTTATACTTCGATACTTGATGTTAATATTTATTACAGAAAATATTTTTATCATACTATGATCGAATTTATCATACTAAATACACTTGTTAATGAATTAATCACTTGATTTCAAGGTTTAAAGTTTGATTTGAAAGTATCGTAAAAACCAGAGTATATAACGCACACCTATACTTTCAAGCTGCTTTTTTAATTTTTAGGTACATTCGCCGCATAACGCGCACCACTTTTTCACAAAGAAGTTTAAAATGTATGTGTGCAATTCTCTTATGCTTTGAAATCATAAGGAGGAATTATCCCAGGCTTTTGAAAAAAATAGTATACTTTTAGAACTATAACCCTTTAAGTTCATATATATATCATATCATTTCTTTTAAATAAACAGTATTTCGATGTATGTAGGAGTCTATTTTTTATGTTTACTTCTTTTTTGTTTTGAAAGTGCGAGTTATACGCTGGGTTTTAGGGTAGTTTTTCAAAATATAAACTGCTTTAAAAGTGTTAATTCATTTGAATATTATTTCCATTGAACAAATATAAGTTTATACTTGCATTTAATGTTAACATGTATGCAATGAAACAGAGGCTTCTGTACTACATTAAGTCTTTTGCCATTTAATTTTACAAAATGATATGTAAATTATTTCATCTTTGATATTCAAGCATGGCGTTTCCTTTCTTGAATATTCATAACGATTTTAAATACAAGAGCAAATTTATGAACTATACTATGTGTTTCCTACATCAAAAATTTTATTATACTATTCAAAAACTCAAAAACCTTTTATTTAATTTTTAAATAGGCTCGTTTTCGATTTAAGATTTCATCTTTTAGAAAAAAATTTCGATCATTTATTTCTTTTATATTTTTTGACATAAATATATAATATATCAATATATTTTTTATAGATACATTGCTTAAATATATTACGTTCTTTCAAAAATTTAAAAATTATTTTCCTTGTAAAATTAAATTTCTAATAATATTTAAAAATTTTGTAGATTTCCACTAAAAATTTATTTTTAATATATACAGATATTACTTAAATATTTAGATAAATATTTCGACAAAATTTACGAATTTCAATCAAAATTTATTCACTCATACAGAGTTTTTCTCTCATTTTTCGTTAGTTTTCTTAATTTGGACATAGTAACGGGAAACTCTTTATTCATATATTGTATTATGCATAGTATAACATTGAAAACATATTTCTTATTAAAAAAGGATCCATGTATTATTATTAATTAAAATATTTTAAAATGGTAGTATATCGCACACAAAAAAATAAATGAAACCATTAAAGTGGAGAGGATGAAAGGGAAAAATAGAATCATTTTTAATATTTTGAAAAATGTAAAAATTTCTTTTGTGCGTCGAATAATTCCAACTTCGTTCACCTTACATACGCCCATATTTAAAAAGTAAAGTGCTCTTTGAAGTATTAGCAGAAACTTTCTTTTTAACCTACTACGAAATTCCAAATACATTTTTTCTTCAAAGTATTTGACAGATGTTCGAGAGATAAGTGCGCCTATAACTGCAATTTTCACCACTTTTAGGTAGAAAATGGCCACAATTTTTCTTTCTTTGTGAAGTAAAAAAAAAATTTAGTTGATGTGCGAAAGTTCCAGACGAAGAAAAATACATTTAAAAATATAATAGATGAGTAAATAATCTCTTTTTAAATCGTCAGAATTTCCTTCACGAAGCTTAGAAAGTGAAAGAGAGGAAAAGCTTTCAGAGAGCAAAAAATCTGTGGGACTTTTTTTCGAATAAAATAGAAAGTCAAATCGTTCTCCTTCCCCCCCCCCCTCCCACCAAAAAATTATATTAACGTACAAGTATAATACAAAAATTTCTTCCGGATATAAAATTAATTATTAAAAACTGAAATAAATTTATAATTGAGTAAAATAAAAGTACATAAATTTGATTTTAGATCTTTTTTTAAATATTCGGTTCCAATGGAAATGAATAAAAGTTCGTTATTTGCGCAGAGTATTCTCATTTCTGCATATATTTTTTTTGTTCAAAAGGTTGTTCATTTTGCATAATCTACGTCCAACACCTTATTTATAAATGAATATATGTAATGTGTTTACTAGAAGACTATTAGGTTGTAGGAGATTATATATTTGTTTGCTTTACCAATGTAAGCAAAATTAATAATCGTGCTAGTTTTCAATTCGTAATTTCTTAAAATTTCGAATGAACAATTTTCGCTTGAACATTGCCGATTCAGAACTCACGATGAATGTACTGTTTTTATTGCCGAATTTTTAAGTATCGACCATAATATAAAATAGTTCACGTACCATAAAGGCGCTTCTAAGTATTTGAATGGCCGCAGTAGCCTAGTGACTACGATTATGAACTCATAGCCGGAGTGTCTCGTGTTTGAATCCTGGTGCCACTGAGTGAGTGAGTGAACATTAACGTCGCACTGTTCAGCTACACGAGGGCTTTTGGCGACGAACCACGTAATTTTGAACCATGGTTAAGTGACGTGGACGACACCTGAGCTGGCAACCCACTCTCCTAACTACCACACCGCACCAGCGGGAGGACTTTTGAGTTCTCGACAGATTTAACGTGCATCGCTGCCCTACACGGCGGTCCTTAGTGATACTGCGCTCGAACTTGAGAACAAGGCCAGTCACGATCCGATAACTTGACCACCGGGCTACCGCGGCCACCTGGTGCCACTGAAGACACGCCCCTTTGAGGGGGCTGATATACGTAAAATTCGTCGAACTGGAGGTCATGCCGTTGGCGTGGTAGTTTGGAAAAGGAAGTGCCAGTTCAGGTGTCGAGTACGTCACGTGACCAAGGCTAAAAAATTACAAGGTCTGTCACCAACAGCACTCGGGTTGCTTTATAGTACGACGTTAACACAAACCTCCCTTTCTCAAGTGAGTGAGTGAGTGAATATTAACGTCGCACTGTTCAGCTACACGAGCGCTTTGGGCGACGGACCACGTAATTTTGAACCATGGTCAAGTGACGTGGACGACACCTGAGCTGGCACCCTCTCTCCTAACTACCACACCACACCACACCAACCGACGTTTCAGCTCTCGACAGATTTAACATGCATCGCTCCCCTACACGGCGGGTCATTAGTGGTATTGGCCTCGAACTCATGACATGTGCCTGCCATGATCCGATACCTTGACCACTGGGCTACCGCAGCCCGTCCATCTCTCAAAGTGTTCCATTTGTTAGAAGTCTCTTTCTTCCTTAGAAACTGCAAAATGTTTCGTTTTGCAGTAATATTCTTGCGGAAATTCAAAAGAACTTTAAAATCCTTAAGGAAACAAATGTCCTAGTGTCTTATTTTTATTCGTGGCCGTACTGGAATTTTTGGAAACGAAAGAGCTGATTTCTTGGCAAAGACAGGAACCAAGTAAGAGATTGACGTATTAGTTAATATTCCAAAATCGCTTTACAAGGGAAAAAAACAGAAAAAAAGTGTTGTTACTCATTGGAGCACTCAGTACACTCAATCAGCTCACTCTTTTCTGACAAAGAAATTTTCCCCACCATTCCGCAAAGTCTGTCTTGCGGGATCACTTTTCTACAAATTTTAAAATCACAAAATTCTTGCCTGGTCATGGTAATTTTAAAATGTACCTCGAGAGAGACAGATTTAACCTGTGCCCTTCCCAACTTTGTGACTGCAATTCTGGTGGTCCCTTTTTTTTCAAAATTAAAAGAATAAAAAATGCCTGCAGATTAAGCTACATGCTTTTAAAATCTCAACTGGCCACCCATATTTTTTCAGCTTGTTTCAAGTAAAGCTTCATTCCCATTATTTTGTAGATTAATTCATCTGATTTTGTAATTTTTTCACTGTTCTGATTTTATAACTTCAATATTTTGCTTGAGTTACTTTACTGTATTGGTTTTGTGACTTAATTGTTAAATTTTTTAATGTACTTGTCTTTGTAACTTATTTGTTTGTTTTTGTAACTTAATTGTTAAATTTTGTAATGTACTTGTCTTTGTAACTTATTTGTTTGTTTTTGTAACTTAATTGTTAAATTTTGTAATGTATTTGTTTGTTTTTGTAACTTTTGTTTTATTTACTTTCTATCTTATTTATCTTATTTGTTTGTTTTACTTATTTCTGTAAGCCCCCTGTGTTGCTTATGATGCACGGGAACTATTTATCTTTCTTCAATATTAATAATAATAAAGTACGGTACTTTTCCAATTCGCGGGAGCAGGTGATAAAGTCGTCGGAAAGAACACAGCCGACGCCCGCTGGTAATCCTTCACCACCATATTTACAAAACAAGTCATGGTTTTTTTCTTATTTGTAACATCTTTTTGGTATTTCTTTAAAAATGGATAAAAACCAATGAGAGTTAATGTTTATTAATATTTTTTGTTTGTATGTTGTGTGCTGTCACCAATAACGCCAACTTGGCGAGATTTGCGCCGATGAAATGTAAAAGTACCAAAAATACTAATGTTGAAATGCCTTTCCTTTACATATTCATACACAATCTTAAATTAAAATGTATCTCATTTCCATAAGTTTTGATAAAACTTTAAATGGATACATTAATGGTATACATAAATATTTAAAAAAGTCTTCATGCACGAAAAACGTGATTTAATTGGAAACTAAGAACGATTACGTTTCCATGTTGAAGAATAACATCATTTAAATCTCGAAAAAAATCTTACTAATTGCTTTTTTCATAATTTTAATGTTTTTCCTTCAGTAAACGGAATTTTAGAGATTTTTCAAATAAGAACACGCAATAACTATACTTAAATAATACTACAAAATGGGGAAAATGATACTTTTTAATTAATGGGGAGATTACTTTTTCTTACATATTAGAAAATTAAGAGATTGCTATTTTAACGTTTCGAATGTTGAATAAAATCACGAACTTGAGAAATGATAAATTCTAATTAAGTTCGTCCAGAAATTAAAAAAAAAAGATTCATTTTTTTTTCTAAACAGAATAAAGTCTTTCTCTTTATGAAAATAAATGTGACCTAAATGAAGAAAAAAAAATAATAAAAAAAAATACACAAAACGACATTAATACTTCAATAAATAGAAAAATGGCTTAATGGCTCTTCCCTCGTGACTTAAATTAAGGAAGAAACGTCGAATTCTTCCACAATAACTCTTCTCATATTTTTCAGAATAATTGTATTTCATCCCTTTGAAACATTTTCTTCTTTTACAGCTTCAAAGAGATTAATAGACGTTTTGCTCTATATATTTTGAGATTCACTTACTTTTCCTTCCGATTTCTTTCTTTGTATTATTTATTTTTTTTAAAAAAAAGATAATAGTTTCTTATAAATACTGTATGAAATGAAACATATTGTTAAAATGACAGGGAATATATATAACTTTTTTATTTACAAAAGACGTTTGTTACAATGTCTGTATATTTTTCAATTGTGATAATTTAAAGGATGCCATTTTATAGGTCATCAAAGCCTTATTTAAATAAATAACAGCATACTTGTTGTGTATAAATAATAACTGATATTTTTAAGAAGATTTAGATATTTTTGTTTACCAGACATAATACGAATATAGGAAATAAAGCTTCAGCAGTTAAAAGCTGTATGTATGGTAATGTCATTTTTTACTTGCATAATTAGTTTATTTCGTTTATTTCTCATTCACCAATATCAATACGAAAAAAAAAAACATAGATAACACTACGATAGCTTCTTTAAAGAAAAAATAAACCAGTAATATAACAACTTATCGCACTCTTATAACCTAAAAATAAACTAGTAAAATAAACTAGCAAGCTCTTATAAGCTAGAGATAAACCAGTAAAATAAACTAGCTAACTCTTAAAAGCTAAAAATAAACTAGAAAACATATAAACTGGAACTAATAAAATAAACAGCACATTATTGTTAGTAAGACAATACAAAAGGCAATATAAATAAATTCAAGTAAACAACAGCGATTCTTATGACTATTTTATATTTGTAACATTAAGGAAATATTAACAAATAAGTGACGAATAATTTATTTTAATTAATCACATAAAAAATTAAAATTAATTATTTTATTTATTAACTCTTGCGGAAATGCAATAAATTAAAGAAATGTGATAAAACAGTAGTGACATATGAAAACCAAATGTTTATGGTTTGTACATTAATTGTAAAGTATTATATTGTTCCCTAAAATAAAATAAAAACGATAAAAATTTAATAACCTAAAAATAAAAAATAAATAAATAATTTTAATAAATAAAGATGCAGTTCTTTGATAAAAGATGAAAATATTCTATTTGCAGTAATTTATGTTTCTTAAGCCTAAGAAAATAGAAGAGGAGCACTTCACTTATATTTTAATAAACGCAATATTCTATGTTATACTCGGAATCATAGGTTTTGAGACTGTCTGCCTGAAATGACAGTGTGAAGAATTTAATTATTGGCGGAATACTTTACAAACGAATACGTATTTCAAAAAGTGTGGAGGAAGAAAAGAAAATTGAAATGAGCTTCTATATAAGAGCACGAATATCTAAGAATAATAATGAATTTATTCAGTTTAAATTCTATCTCAAGAAAACTCAAGAGTTTATCCCGCTATTTGTTTAAATTTAATATGTTATATTTGCATCTAAATGAGTTTCCATCCACTTCATTATACTAAAGAAATTTTATTTTAGATTATTCAAAACCATTTTCCAGCATTTTATAATCAAAATAGAAATATCTCATTATATAATTTTTCTAAATGAATAAATTCATTTAAGTGCGCATGTCAAAATGTTTTTAGAAATGCATTTAATTCTTAGAATATATTGCAAATCTTTTCTTTGGAATACATTTATTTGTTCAGATCAAAAAGAAAGAGAGCTTGTATTTATTCGCCTTTTTTATTTAAATAACAACACGTTTTTTGATGATTATGGATTATTTTTATTAAGCAGTGCTAATAACTTTTGATTTAAAATTAAAAATATTAATTAAATCAATGTTTTATTCGAATTATGTTTAAATAGGGTGCTTTAATAAATAATATAAATTTGGTAAATATTTATTGAAAAAAATCATTCAAAGATTTCAAAGTGTTTTTCTTTTGAAATTCAGAGTCAATTTCTCCGGTTAGTTTCTTCAAGAAGTATACCATTTAACATTTACGAAACTGAAAACTCGATTTAATTCTTTTTCACAAGCAGTACAAATCAAAGTAAAAAGCTATTTATTAAATCTAGAAAAATTACCGATTGTTTTTACAGCAATATACGCAAGAATAATATATTCAGGTGAAAATAAATTAAATCTTTAAAATTTTGCATAAAAATAAATATTATAATCTATTGTTTTTCCAAAATGTATTTTAGCAACACTTCCTTTATCACGAATGAATAACATGTTCAGGAAAAAAATACCTAATCCATTGCATTTTATATTTATACAAATATATTTTATTTTAAAAATATATGGTCTGTTGAAATTTTCCACTGAACTTTAGTTTTTGGAAATGTATTACGTTTCTTTTCTTTCAATTTTTTTTATAGAAAATGAAAAATAATAATAATGAACCAATCGGATAAAGGTCAAATGCATAATTTTCTATATATTTTTGACGTATCATTTAGTTTGATTTTAAGATTTTATTTTTACATTCACTCAAAGGTTTCTCCGATATTTTAAAATGTGCTGTTATATTTACATACATTCATTCGTTTATGATTTACAAAAATGGAAAAAAATGCGTTATGAAATTGTGTGGTTTTATGGAACTTCACGAAAGATTTCTCAATTTTATTACTTTCGACATATACATTTTTGGTAAAGATGAACTTTGACACTTTTTTATTTTTAAACTTTATCTCAGTGAAACTACTGAAATTTATATTGTAATAAACACAATTAAAATTCCGTCTTTTTAAACAAGGGCTAAGTTAAATCAAAAGAAAGCTTTTATAATTCAAATAAAATAATTAAATAAAATATAGTAAATGAAAACAGAAATGGAATTATAAACATCAACCCGAAAAGTTATTTTAAAATTTACAAGATAAATTATAATTAGGATTTGCTTAATGCTAAACTAAATATAAAATGAATATGATATTTGAGTCCACATGGTAAGTTTTAAAATTTATTTGATAGTAAACTTTCAAAATGAGTTGTAAAATTTTTATATTTTATTATTTATATTTAAATATGTTTATCAGAATGTGAACAACTTAATTAAAAATGAAAAATAAATGACAAACATTGCATAGGTAATAAGGAGTCCCCAACATTCTAAGGTTGAATTCTTACACATTGAACACACACTTCTATTTAAAAAAAATTATGCGACGCAAAACGAAGCAATTAAAATCACATACATATCCATATTTTACATAAGGAGTCACAGTACGATTCAATTGACAACAATCAGCAAATATGTCAAATCTAATTTTTTTAGCCTAAATTATTTTTATATACTTTTCTACAAACTCACAAAATTTGAAAGCTCTAAGTTTAAAAAACGCAGAGTTGTGATAACTTTTACGTTTGTTTTTATTCACATCTCAATGGCACAAATCAAAACTTTAAACTGACTTATCGTTGAAAGAAAAAATAACTAGTGTGTCTTCCTGTAAAATGCAACGGCTTTTATTCTATTCTGCCAAATACATGGAAAATTTTTTTACTTGTTGCTAATAGTACATGGAACAAAAGTTGGTATGCATTTTTCTATCAAAGCAATACTTATTTTTTGAAAAAAAAACAATTGAATTTAGAATTTACACATTTTTTAAAGAATTTTCAATAAGCATTCATAAAAAGAAGATTGTACGAAAACCAATCACGTTATCACAAAATCCATACCAACTTCCGTTATACATAGTTTGACGTACTTGTAAATCAAATTTCGTACATGTACGTCAATTTTTGTAGGAGTAGCATTTTAAAATAAATAAGTTTCAAGTTTTTCCCTTAAAAAATTAAATGGTTAGCTTTTTATGAAATTTTAAGCACAAAATATGTTTTACATAATATATACACACATAGGAGGCAACCAAAAAAATTATGAAAATCATTAAATTAAAAAAATTTGTGAAATCGTGTCATGTCCCCTTAAAATTGATAAATTACATTTTTCGTTAAAAATTATAAATTTACTTCTTGTCTCTGTTGAAAAATAATTTAAGAATATAATTTTTATTAATTGTTCACATTTTCTCCTGAACCCCCACCTTTAATACATACATCAAACATCAAAATATTCTCTATTATCCACGCCAACTACTAAACAAATTTAATAACCACATAAACTCCAGGCCTATCCACTACCAAAACCAATACTAAAAGTCAAAGACTTAACCACCATGACGTGATACAAAAAGACGTGGTGGCAAAAAAAAAACAAAGCTAGAAGATATAGCTCTCCTACACGAATTTCCTTTTTACGATCTCGATGTGAATTAATGAATTGTCAAACAACTGCTTTACGTTTTCGGCGAATATAAGCGTTCGAGTCTATTTATTGGAGTATATGTTCGGCAGTAAAATAAGAAAAAAGCTCGGCCACGAGACACATAAGAAAAGTGGGGGAGTAAATGGTTTGGACCAAAGCAACAGCCTAGATTTTAAATGGATAAAAACGGAATAAAATGAAAGCGTTTTCAACGGTTTCGCCCGCTCGTCGTATGGGTAGGGCTATAAATCTCAAGAGTAGTTAACTGGAAGATCGTTGAACGTCTGCATTATAAAATCGCAGCCTTGGATAAAAAGAAAAGTAAGTACAAGTCATTGAGGAAATGTTGATGGCATATGAAGTCATCAAGCTAGGGCGGCGAGTGAAAAGTTGTAAAAAAAAAATTCTAAGAAATTTAAAGTATTTTCAGGCTGACGTATGAAACCGATTAGGAATAATTTTGACGGAAAATTTGTGTATAGTTTACACGCGTAACTTGATAAACCTTGAAACCAATACTTAAAATTTAAATATTTTTTAATATTACTTTGCGACGTTGATGATAGGAATTTCATTAATGTTTGTATTTCAGCAATTCATTATTGAAATGAAATAAAATTACTCAAAACTCCATTATCTTAATTTCTAATAACGATGCTATAAGTTTTATCAATGAAAATTTTACAGTTGGTCTTTTGAGAATTCAATTCTTAAAACCGCGCTGGAAATTGATCAACTTATAAAATTTTATTTTATCTAAAAATTTACATCAGGAACCAAATATTTATAATGTATAACACAGCCGGCAATATTTAAGAAGGCATAGTATGATTTATAAAAAAATATCTGATTCAATGGTTTCCAAAAATTTTTTGGTTGCTTCGCATATGCATCATATAAAACAGTTTGTGTTTTCAAAATACCACAAAAATTTAACTATTTAAATTTTTAAAGAAAAATTTAAAAATTCATGAAGTAATTTTAGATGCTACTCTTCCTACAATAATGAACTTACATATATGAAATTTGATTTACAAGTACGTCGAAATATGCATAACAAAAGTTGTCGTAGGTTTTGTGATAATGTGACTAGTATTCATAAAATACCGTAAAATCCGGCGTATAACGAGGACTTTTAACACAAAAAATAAGAGCGAAACTTACGAGTGTACGCTATACGCCGGGTATGAAAATGAGGACTTTAAAAATAAAAGGATAAGCATAGAAAAAAAATTATACTTCTACAATACTGTTTATTTATAGAAATGACATTTCTTACGAACTTAAAAGGGTTGCAGTTTAAGAGGTATACTACTTTTTTCTAAAGCTTGGAATAATACCTCGAATAAGTAGCTTTAAAACATAGGAGTATTACATATGTACATTTCAGGTTTCTTTTCGTAAATAAGGAGGTGCTTGTTATGCGGCGAATATACCTAAAAACTATATATAAAAATTTCAGCTTGAAAGTACAGGAGCACGTTATATGGCGGTGCGCGTTATAAGCCGAATTTTATGGTATCTCTTTTATGAATAGTTTTTGAAATTCCTTAGAAAATTTTACAAATTATAAGTTCGACTACTTCAAAAAAAATAAGTGTTGCTTTGATTCAAAACGCATACCAACTTTTGTTGCATGTATTATAGCAATAGTTAGAAAAAATATCAATGCATTTGGCATAATAGAGCAGAAAAAAAGTCTTAGCATTTTTAAAATGAAGAAAAATTAGGGTTTTTTTTTTCTTTCTGAGATAAATCAGTTTAAAGTTTTTATTTGCTACTAGGATACGAATAAAACTGAACATAAAAGTTATCAATATTCAGGATTTTATTTTAGCTTAGAGCGCTTTTAAGTTTTGTGAGATTATAGAAAACTATATAAAGAATAATTTAGGCTAAAAAAAAACTTGATTTTTTGACCAATTTTTGTCAATTGAATCGTACTGCATCATTAATACTTAACCTTAACAGGCTGCCCTTAACATCAATAAATATTTGTACGCAGTTAAAAAATTTTTTTAAAAAATTACTTATTTTTGAAATTTGATTCTAAACAACATATCATTAAAATTTGATATGAGTTGAAAACAGTTCATTACTACAGTAAATATATCTGTATTAATAGTCGCATATATAATTTGTTAAATAAAGTATTGTAGAAATTTAAACAATTAGAGTTAAATTTTATAGCATCAAAAATTAGATGCATACAACCTTTTATGAATTCATATATTTGTTTTTGAAAAACTATTTTTGTGCTATTCAAAACATACTCTATTTTTTTAAATTTAAGAAAGATTCGAATTTTTAAGCAAAGAAATACTGTTAAAATATAGATAAAAATTAAATAGTTTGCTGTTATAATAAATTTTTTTATTATTACCATAAAATTGAGATTCTAAACTTGTATACAAGAAAAAGACAGTGAAAAAACTTACTTAAAAGTATCTATCAATCCATAAGGTAGATATCGTCTTGTATTCCGAGAATTAAATTATTTTTTCCTTTTTCTATATTTTTTTTCTTTTCACTTCAA
The DNA here is from genome assembly GCA_019973955.1 of Trichonephila inaurata madagascariensis. NCBI lineage: Eukaryota > Metazoa > Arthropoda > Arachnida > Araneae > Nephilidae > Trichonephila > Trichonephila inaurata. Next base: position 88,793 of record BMAV01006275.1, read on the forward strand.
AATTCACATCTTAATATTCCAAACTGCCAAACGATTTTTCTTTCATTGCTCTAAGTTGGGCACAAGCTTTTTAAATTTATATATATAATTACTTCAAATTTAATTATTTTAAACTTTGTCACATCACATAAAAATGTAATTTTTTTTACTGTTGTATAACACTTAATTAAAAAGCATTAACACACAAAATTAATTAATATCCAAAACTTTTGCTGTTTAATAATATTTAAATTTACGACTTTTAAAACAGCTTTTAAAATGTGTTCTTAAATATTAATTTGAGAGATTGCGAAAAAAAAAGTCATCTTTCTGGAAGATATTTTCTGAAGTCAGCAACTTGTCAAATCAAGTTGCTGTGTTCTGAGTCGGAAAACTCGGATGGACTTTCGAATATCGTGGTAGTCTTCCATAGAAAGTGACGTAATTGTGACGTCACCACGTCCTGGCTCACGGCCAATAGGGAATCGCTGCTTCATTGAGTCGCATGATGGAGAGTGATTTTTAAGAGTAAGAGGAAAAATATATTTGGATATGTAAAATTCAAAAGAAAATATCAACCACTGACATATGAATTAATTTTCGAGTACATTTCTGGTTGAAGAATTAGTCCAGTTCCTCGAAAATGCCGGTTTATTTTCATAAAACCGCATTTATTTTTAGGAAAATGGTGCAATATTTCTATTATTCATTATTTTGCGAGAGGTTTTAAAAAAAATTTCTTTTTTGAAAGTTATGATTACGAGTAAAAAAGAAAAATTTGATCCAGCATAAAATTTTTTATAAAAAATATATATGTGTGTGTTACAAAATGATCTTTCTTTAAAGTAATAGTTATTTAGCAAGCATGCGGGGAAATTCAAAGCTATTTTATTTCTCTGAAAGAACGTTGATAATATTGAAATAGTAAAAGTTATATATTTTTTTATATAAATAACATTTTAATAATAAAGATATATAATTTTAACTTTTTATTCAACAATTCAAGAGGCTTAAAATTTTGTATTTTCTTTCTCGAGAATTTTTAATACTTCCTCAATAATATATATTTTTAAAATTTTGAGCAAAATCTTCAAAGCATGACTCGATTTTTAAGTCAGAATAATGCATTTTGGACTTTATTATAGACAAAATCTCAACTATGAATTACTATATAAATGCAATTATATTTTTGTAACTAATATATATTTATCCTTTCAAATGGGCATCATTTAGGCAGCTAAACACAGCAAGTCCCCAAATCTGAGAGCCAAATGTAACAAATAATTATGAATGGAATTTTAAAAGACATCATTAAAAATTAAAATAAAGGAAACTTTACAGGAATGTGTATAAGGGCGTTTTTTGAACAAATTGGAAATAAAATGGAAATGATGTATAAATTGAATACATGGTTTGAACAAATGAAAATGGTATGCAAATTAATTTAAAATAATTAATAACTCATTAAAAATAAACTAATTAATATTAAATAAATTAAAAAACAAAGAATACTTAGGAAAATTTCAGCATTTCATCTTATTTTGTAATTTCAAACAGTCTATATAGTAAATGAGTTAGCGCTTTTATATTTGCTTGGAATAAGAGTTACAGTTAAATTTTCCAAGTTCTTTTTTTTATTTGTACTAGCCTTCTTGCGAGCTACACAGTTATTGTTTAATGGTGATAAACCTTGAAAGATTTTTCCTTTGTGAAACGACAGGAGCAATATCTGAGCCGATACCTCTCACTCCTAATTTCCACACTATACCATACGAAAATTTTCAAAACCTATTTTCATTTGAAGTAGAGGTGGCCAAACCAAATGACCTCGCTGGCTACTTCGAAAAAATAATAATTCCATGGGCCGTATATGCATATATATATCTTTATATTAGATTTGGACCCACTGCAAACATGTATTGGAATGATAATTTAAAACAGAATGACGTGTTATTATTCTTTTATTGTTTTTCATGTAGACAAACATAGATAATATAATAATAATAATAATACAATGATCAAATAATGTTTAAGTTATTTATTTACTAGATATATGTCTCTCAATTCTTTCACTTAGTTTTAGCAAATCGATCTCAATAGGTATATTTGCGCATCGAAATTGATGTTGCAGGTTTTTGTCCGTTAAGTTTAAGCTCAGTTTATGTTTAGAAAATTTCATTTTCGAAGAAAAAAAAGATTCACAGTAACAGAAGCAACGTGATAAAATAGAATTGGTTTCAAAATTTATTTGTTAAAAATAACTCTAAAAATAAAAATATTATACAAAATAGTAGTACTTCAGCGTTTATCTAACTGTGGGGCACCTAGGGGGCGTGATAAACCATCGAGGGGGGCGCGAGCATATCGAAACGTTGAAAATAAAACATTATTTAAAAATATTAATTTATTGAAAAGAAGCAAAACAAAATACATTCTGACATAATAAATAAAATACGCATTTTTACCGATATAATATATTTATAAATGTATCAGTACTGTACACAGTATTTGGTAATTAATTTAACAATGCCAAGCTAAGAACAAGTTTAACAATAACCAGTGACTCCATGCGCTTGTCATATATAAAATTTTATACAAAATGTAATACTTATCTTGATAATTTGTACGGTTTGTAATTAAATTCGTTTTGAAGATTTACGTCGAAGTACATTATTATTATTGAATTCACTACATTGTTATTGTTTTGATGGGGGAGGGGAGACGAAGAAAATTATGACTGAAAATTGGGTCGCAGGTATCGAAATTTTGAGAAGCACTGTAGTATTTTGTAAAGTTGTAAAGAATCTCGCGGGCCGCAAAATTATTCAAGGTGCGTCACATGCAGCTCTCGGGCCGCGAGTTTCCCCCCCCCCCCCCCGATTTAAAGTACAGCTGCCACCAAAAATCTATGCGAAGAATCTTTAATATGATCAAGACCCAAATCTTCTTCTGAAACATAGCCGACCTCTAAGCTCTCAATTCAAATACAGATTAACCATAATCTCAATTAAATAAAGAAAAATGTGGCTTCAACAACTTTATTAAGAGAAACTTTTGACCCAAAGAGATCAAGAAAAGTTCAGACTAAAAGAGTCCATTAAAACACACGCTCAACCCCACCATTTGAAATGCATTAAAAAAAAGTGGGGGCATCAACTTTTACTTTCAGTATCACTTTATGAGATAAGACTAAGAAGAGCAGATAGAGAGAGAGAAAAAGAAAGTCAAATCATTAGCCTCTACAGAGACAAGTGCCACTTCCTCCAGAGTGAAGAGTTTAAAAACCCTCCAACACTTTTCGGGTATTTCCGCACGCGATTCTATTAACACAATACAAGGTTAAATGGCAACCGTTCCAGCTATTTAACTCGCTTATCAAAGAATTCCGACGCAGGGGCATTAAATTCGGCTGCGAAGAGTGCAGTGGACTGTCATTCGACCATTCAAAATCTGGAAACGGAGGGATCTAAATAGTTCCCACCAGTGTTTAACCTTTGCTCTCGCTTAGTTGGCTTTGCTTGTTGAACTGGAGAGATCCCATGTCACGGAGTTGCCATGTGCTGCCCTTTATTTCCGTATCCGACTTTGTGGTATTTCGTGTGAATTCATTTCACTTTTATTTTTGACTTCTGTTTCTATTTATAACTTTTTTTTGCAAACAAAGAAAAAAATCGTATCAGACATTCAAGTCACGATTCTTTCTTTTTTGTCATTATTCAAATAGTATTAGAACTGTCAGAAGTTTCTAAGTCAGTGATCTTAGAATTATATTGGAATTCATATTTTACTTTGATAAAACATGAAAAAAGCAAGAAAAGTGATCTAAATTTGAGATTCAAAATCAACGTTCCTGAATACTTTTCGAGGATTTATCTCAAAGATATTTTTGAAAAAAATATATTTAAAGCTCAGAAGGTCCAAGAACCCCGATTGAGGGAGTGTTTATTAACGTCACATTATAAAGAAACACAAGGCCCAGTGGTCGAGTGGTAGCGTATCGCGCTTCCCCACCACAGGTCCAGGTTCTATTTCCGGGCTGGGCAAGGTTGACTCAGTCTTTCATGCCTACTGCAGTGGGTCAATAAATGAGTACCAAGCTTGTTTGGGGATTTAAAACACTGGGGGTCTCGCTTCAGACTGACAACCTGATCGGTACATAAGCTCATGTACCTCATCGTCCAATGTTCACGTATACTGGGATGGGCATAGTAGGCGCTGGCCCTCATGGGCTGTTGCACCACTGAGTTTGAGTTTATAAAGCAACATGAGGGTTACTGGTAACGGACCACGTAATTTTCAACCTCATTCAAGCGACGAAGACGACGACTTGCCCTACCTCTTCTCCAAACTACCACAGCACGCCAACGGGATAACTTTGAGCCCCATTAGATTTAACGTGAATCAGCTCTCTATACGGTAGGTCACCAGTAGCTCAAGGGCTTGAACATGACACGCCAACCACAATTTCGTGTTTATAACCCCTAGGTTACCGAGGCCTGAGACCCTCGAGATAAGCTTCGATGAGAAAAATTCTATTTACTATCTTTACATTAGTGGCAATGGATTCAGAAATTACATTATCTTTGTGTTCAATGCATCTTTTCGAAATTCTTTTGTTTTAAAAACATCAATATATTACACGTAGTCTTTGTCTTATCAAAATTTAATGGTTTTAATTAAGGTCAGTTTAAAAAAAAGTTCTCACTCAAAGAGAAGTGTAAACTTGTAAAAATTTAGATTTACTTGTGGTTTTTTATTATTTATTAAATACAATTATACTACTGTTAATTAGGATATTAACTATTTAAAAATAAGTATTTTTGTTTGAAAAGAGCTCCATGATAAACTGTATCAAATTTTTAAATATATTTTAAATATTTTTATTACATGCAAATGTCGAAAGAAACTCTAGGACAAAAAAAAATCCGTGCTATAATCTATGATGAATTACTAATATGGAATGCAATGCTGACAAAATCCGTAGATTTTTGGGTGGGGTGCAAGTCGATATATCACTGTCACAAACGTCATGAATTACATGTATTAAATATAAAAAAGTAGATTTAAATTTTCCGAATTAATGGGGAAGCTCGGGGAGATGCATACTCCTGCTCCTCCCACCTAGATATGCCTATGGAATGACGTCAAGTCAGATATAAGATTAGTCATGACATGACGAAAGTGTTACGCTCAAATTACGAATTTATTTAAGCATCCAACTGTATAGCGTGAATGTATCTGATATAACAACGATATGACGTAAAGAAACTTTTTTATATAAGTCTAGGAAATTAGTATATGTAAAAATTCTTTGAATTAATTGCTAAATTTTAAAAATATTTAGTTTGTCTCCGTGTATTTAAAGTAATAAATATTGGATATAAGGCTTGCAAAAAGAGTCTTATATCCAATATTTATTACTTTATATTTAGTAATTACTTTATGTAGTAAATATTTAATTTATTACTTTATATTTAGTATATTTATATTTAGTAGGACTTAATTTTACATTTAGTTTACTTATACTCATTAAAAAATTTGCAACTTTTATAAATTTACCGAAACTTAAGGGTAAAATCTCCTATATTCCTTACAAGTAGATAAGTAACATATATCTTGAAGAACATTTGTGAAAGTTTTATAAAATATAATTGTTAATTTTTTTTTCGTATTTAAAATGTTTAATATTTAACTTCACGTAATAATCAATATAATGTGTCTTATTTTACAGATTATAATTACATTTATCTCTCGTTTATTTTAAAATCAAAAAGATTTTTGTTGAAATTCCCTTTTTTCCCCCGTAATGTGTTTTTCCCCCGACTTGCACGAACAGTGTTTTAAAAACACAAAATAAGGCATATCGAATTAAATGCACTGCGTAAGTTAAAACTGAACAAAAACTATCTTGTGCATAATTTCACAAGCATCAACAAATAAATGTCTTTTACATTTGAAAGTTGTGAACTTTGCCTTTTTTCTTTTACCACTTATTTGCTGTTATGATAAGTTTCATTAAACGGTATTTGACATTAATAGAGGCTCACAACTACTCAAAGTTCAACCTCAACATCAAAGCATTAAACAAGTGCGATCTTGCCTTGTATAATAGCCGCTCCATTAACATGTATTCTTGAATCCCTTTAAAGAGTCCTTTGATTTGCCGCGATCCCGCTTGAGGAGCACTCCAATGACTTCAATCAACTTTAGATAAAACGAACTGTTTATTATTTGGTGCAATCAAGAAGATCCAAAACCCGCAAAGGAGCAGATAGTTTAGCGGTGTAAGTTGAAAGAGGCATCGCATAGAAATTTCGTCATGAAACAGCGGGATGTTATTGTACTAAGGAAAATTAATTGGATCATAAATTTTTGGTCGAGAATAAATTACAAAAGGATATTTACTTATGCATATTAAAATAAACGGTTCGATATAATCGAAAATAAAATTATCGAATATTTTAATTTTTTCTTTTAATAGTAAATAGAAATATTAAGGGGTGTTGGAAAGCTAAAATCTTATTTTTTTTGACAATTTGAGATTTTTACATTTTTAAATTGCATAGATTTTAACCTTTCTAAAAATAACTTATGTAAGTATAATGAGAAAGGCGTTCTTTAATTGTATGAAAAATTTCAAGCATCTACATATAACAGACTTTGAGAAAAGGTACATTGCAAACAGCCAATTTAACATTGTCAGTACAGAGAGAGAGAGGTTTCCAACTCCCCTTAACTGTTTACTTGATTTACTTGATATTCACGGATAATTTTGAATATTATGCAGCCTTAATTGTGACTGAAAAATGGTATCGGGCTTAAGGTATCCGACTATGTTCAGTACCAAGATTTTGAATGAGTGTATAAATAAGGTGACCAGTTTTTTTACAATGAAAAGAAGGGCGGGCGGGCACGCGCGAAAAATTTAAGAAAAAGTTACAACGTAAATATATGAAACATTTTATTAATTCAAATAAAAATACGCTGATAACGCTTGCATTCCTTTTAATTATTTACTTAAACAAGTATTTTCCCATTGAATATTTTTTTGTCAATATATCCTTTAACAATACATCGGAAATTTTGGAGCAAAAAATATCGTGCATGCTGAATTTTACGGTAAGTACTGCAGCTAAAATATCAACATTTAATCTTAACTTCTCACTTGTCCAAAAATCATTACCTATAGAAAAAAAATCTTTCAACTTCTGCAATAGTTCCAAGGCAGCACAACGTAAATTCAACAACAATAACTAAATTATCACATAGAAAATTATAAAAAAAAAAAAAAAAAAATAGAAGTAGTTAAGTACTTCCACCCATCTTTTATCAATTTCAGCATGCTGATTTTCCAAATGTTCCAATTCATTAGAATTTAAATATACATTCCAGTCTTCTAATTTCTTCATACAGATAATAGTCGTCGATTTTAATATCAGGCATTTCTTTCGATAAAACCTGTGTTTCTCTAAACAGTTTTCTATATCTGCCCAATTTACTTGGGATGAAGTAAAAAAATACAATTAAAAACTATTATTTCCCGTGATATTTGTTTCAGACCATTCTTCGAGATATTGCAAACATGTTTGGTTTTCATCTCTGAAAAGATATTAACAGATCAGTTTTAAAATACTGAAAAGGAGGACAAGTAGAAGGACACTTTTCGAGGAAGGACAAAGCCTATAAAAGGAAGACGGTTGGTCACCTTAGTATAAATGAATATTTCGTGTGACCTGAATTAGAATATACTTATAAAATTGTTTTAAGAATATTATTACAAAAAAAATTATTTAAATGGAATTTTTTTGGCAAAAAATGACATTATCAAAACTTTTTCCTTGAATGATAAACTCTTCCATATTTAGCCTATATGTAGCTAAGACTTCTGTATAGAACTTTGACTAGGATTTTTGAAAAATTTACAAGCAGTTTTTCAGTTACTATCAACTGAATTAATAACCGGTGTTTATTACTAACATTTCTCTACTATAATGTACCAAAATATGAATACATTCCTTTCTAAATAATACATTTCAAAAATCCTGGTTCAGGCTCTGCACACAAGTCTTAGCTATCTATATACAGGAAAAATATTATTAGTCATAAAAGAAGAACATTTTGAAAATATATCATTCTTACTTTGTTTTTTGCCAAAAAAATTGCATTAAAATAATTTTTTTATCGTAATAATATTCTTAAAACGATTTTATACGTATATTTTAATTCAGGTGACGCTAAATATCAAAAATTATTCATTTGTACTCTCTAAAATAGCGGTTCTGAATATCTTAAGATAATAATTAACCACAAAGTAATAAGTAAGTAATTTAATTTCATGTTTTATTACACAATGTAAATATAAATAATTATTGTTATAAGTTTGTAATAATGTTATGTAATTTAAAATATATTTAGGAAAGCTAATTTGAGCCTACCATTGCATTGCGTTTAGTTTAATACACAAGAGCGTGCTGTGTGAATCTCAAACTAATTAAAATTAGTTAGTAATATAAATTTTTTGAAGAGGTTTTACCACATTTACGAGTTGCTAATGTTAATTAATATTCATTTGGAAAGTAGAATAACTAATAAACGAATTAGATTGAAATTTGCCTAGAAGCATACAAATATTTTTAGAAATCATTATTTGAAAAAAAAAATGTAAGAGTAAGTCGAGCTTTCAAATCAGATTTCCAGAAATGATTCTGATTATTATGTGGTTGGAAACACATACAAAAGAACATAAAAAATGTGTTGGACTTTCAGGTAAAATAGATTTTTCTTTTTATTAACCATTTATTGCAATAATTTTGTAAATTTACTGTTGAACAAATGATTTTAAGGTTTATAACATAAGACGTTATATTTATTTTCGTTTGAAATTTTTTATTAATTATTTGTAAAAATTTAAAAAGGTATTTATATTTTATATAATCTATGGTTAGATAATATTTTGATTATTTGATGTTGCGAACCGTATTATTACCGATTTGTGAACCGCATCCGGGCAAACTTTTAACAGAGTATTTATTTTGACTTTTTTTTTTTATTACATTAAAACAAATTTCATTACTAATAACATCCCATGCTTAAGCTTAAAACTCAAAAAGAGAGTGGGAATCAGAAATGGTTTAGTCCGTATATTACAAAAATGAAAAAAAAAGCTAATTAATTTTTCAATATAATACACATTTTATCGATTAATATGCTAATACGTGAATATTTCAACTGTTTACATTTATACGAAAACTAAATAAAAATCCGTTTGTTTACTTAAAATCACAGGAAACATATTAAAAAGAATTTACCCTATAGCAATAAAAATATTTGTTAGGGATAATTGATACCTCAATTCGGATTTCAATTATTTTTATTGAATTATATCAACTCTCTTCCAGTATCTACTTTTCAATTAAAACCCCACAAAAGACATAAAACCACAGGTAAAACAAATATTGCTTTATCACATTAACCGCGTACATCGAGATTCGCTTTCTATTATTTCAACAGACTAAAACTTGTTTGGTTACTCCGGAAATTTAATTCATAAAATGATAAAAAAAATAAGAAAGAAGAGATTATTTCTCTTTACTCTCTGAAAAGCTGAGTAGCATCCTCCATTTCATCGTTTAACAAACTACCTTAAAAAACACACACCTGCACAAAAGGTGTATTCATCTGCATTACGAGCCCAGCACAAAAGGTGTCTTCAAGCGTGTTAGAGTAATAGCTTTTCCACCTTATTACAAAGTGCTATTGAAATAGACGCAACACGTACGACTTTTTGTTCTTTGAAAGAAAAAAAAGGAAGAAACAATAAGAATTTAATAGTAATGGATACGTGAGACGATCCATTGTAATTGGGTGAAAGGTAAATGATTTTTTTCCGGTCTGTAGCTGTTTTGATAAGAGTTGGATTGTTGTGTTTGGGTTTATTCGATTGTTTCGTAACGATTGAGATAAAGTTTAATTAGTAAAATATAAGAGTTATGAAGGATTTCTTATACAATTTTAATAATGCAAAGGTATATTAATTATTAAAGACAATTTGATAGACAGAAAAGTTTATAAGAGGAGTTGGAAAATTAGTAAATGATTGCTGTAGAATGTGAATATCTCGCTTTAGATAGGATAACAAAATAAAATAATGAAAAAATATAAATTTTTTGAAGACGTAGTTTAGAACAGAAGCATCTTTTGCGTTGATTGCACATATGCGTTTGCTACAGAATTATTTGCTTTATAATTTCTTAACGAAGTAAGTGACATTTTCTACAAATAGCTTTTCACTTCAAAAAACAAACCTTAGGGTGCTTAAAGCTTCGGTTAACGACAGGCGTTCATCTATTCCTCTGCCGTGATGAATTTCGTGGGCCACGATCAACACCATCAGACAGGTGGTTTAGCAACAAAAACAGCAAAAACAAAACATAAACTATTTTTTAAAAAATTATATTTATTATTAATTAAATAAAAGAGGGATGTGTTCACTTGTATTCGTTTGCTGTGTATCAAAATTAAAACTTCTCAAAAAGAAGTAAGACAGTAGGTTCTTTACAGAGGTAAAAAAAATTTCAAATTTTAACTCACTATACAGGAGGGTGAAGCGAAATTTTTTTTCCAGAATTCAAAAACCTACTTAAGCGTAAAAGGTGTTCTGTGGTATACAGATAAAGAGGAAAATAAAATAAAAAGTTAGTTTTTATGTCATATACTGCCACCAGGGAAATGAAATTTAGGTATTTAATTTTTTTTTTATGGTAAAAAGTCAAAGTAATTTTTATTAAAATGAAACTGACATTTTAGTACTTTACAAAATTTATTGCGCTGAGAAGACACCTACTAAATAGTTACGAGAAATTACGTCAGGCACATTTAGTAGTTCTTTTGTATTAACTTAAAAAAACGTACTGTGTCAAAATTACAGTGCACGATAAAGCAGAAGACTGAGAAAAGAGTGGATCGGACTGATCTGAGAGTGCTGGGAAACAGCTGGGTTATAAAATGTTACAATTTTATATTGTACTACTCACTATTCAGTAAGCATAACTTTTAATTATTTACATTATAGGACAATAACTATTTTGAATCTAAATCATGTAACCAAAATTAAGCTTTTTTCCATTTTTTTTTAGAAAATTCGATCTTTTTTTTGTGGCAATATTAAATTTTGAAATTATAGTTTTTTAAAATTATTTTTTACGCCTTATCTCCGTACCATAGAACAACTTTTCCACATTGGCAGGTTCCGTTCGATAATTTTTTTTCTCTATGTAACTGCGATTCATCTTGCCATAAAATATATTCGCGTGATTTTTCCTGTTCTAATTTCATAAGTAGTATTAAAGTGACTTATATACCTATGCAATAATATTGTAAGTGTATAATAGAATTATTCCTGAAATGGATATAAAAAATGTGAGATTCTATTCAGATTTGTATTATTGTCATTAAAAGGTTTTCAACAAGAACAAAAGATTTATACCATAATTAGAAAGGAGCTTCAGATCTAACTTCAACACTACTTGCCCAAAAGAGTTTATGTTTAGTTCCTATCATTGAATATATCTGGATAGATATAATAAATGATTTATTTTTAAAAAAATGACTCCATTTTTTATTGATTAAATGAAAAATATTAAAATTAAATTTTATATCTTTAGCTACTTTAGATATTCTGAGTATTAGCAGCATTTTAAAAATCTGAATAGTACGAACATGAGTTACAACATGACGTTTTCAACAACAACCATTACTCTAAAGAAATAATTTTCTTCTTTTTTTTTATATATATATCTGTCACCTAAGGCACACCAAGATAAAATGTAGCTTTCGTTTTTCTCTAGTCTTTGACCTTAGTGGTATTTTAGAATGGAGTGGAAATGATGCTTTTTGTTGCTCTCTGATTCAACCCGGAGATGAAGTCATCAGTTACTGGAAATGGCAAATTCACCTCTACTGTTTTTTTTTTTTTTTAAATTCTATCATTTCTATTGTTACAAAATAATCTAAGTTAAGAGCATGCTTATTTCATTAAACATTATTTCATTTATGTTTATTGAAAGTTTGTAAATTTTTATCAATTTTTACTATCAAAAATATACATCGCGATCTGATAGCACATTTATTTTAATTGTTAGTATGATAAAAAAAGAAAAAACATGTTTATTTTTAAACATGCGAAGCTTTCAAATTTTGTGTAAATATATTTTCATTGTAAAAATATTGATATATAAATTGAGATGGCTAACTGCGTCTGGAATCATGATATTGAAAAAGCAAATGAATGAATAATTTTTTTGATATTTGGTGTCAGTTGTGTTAATTAGAATATACATACAAAAATTGTTTAAAAATATTATTACAAGACAAATTGTTTAAATATAATTTTTTTGGCAAAAAAATGAAGAAAGTATGATATATTTTTAAAAAGTTACTTTGCTATGAAAAACGCTTCTATTACAATATTTTGCCTCTATATATCAAGAACTTCTCTACAGAAACTTAATTAAAATTTTTGAAAAATTCAAACTTTTTTTTAAAGTTTTAACAACTAAAATAAAATTAAATAACCAGTGTTTTTTTGTTAAAGTTTCTCTATATATTCTACTATGAAAATATGAATAAATTCAATCCTAAATTATGTATTTCAAATATCCTACTTCAGAGGCAAAATATTATTATCATAGAAGCATTGTTCATGAAAAGAGAATACTCTAAAAATATGCCATTCTTTCTTTTTTTTTACCAAAAAATTGCATTTGAATAATTTTTAACTGTAAATATATTCAAAAAGCAATTTGATATGTGTATTCATTTTCACACAAGTGACACTAAATTAAAAAAAATATTCATTGATATGCTTTTACAAAATCACGGTCCAGAAAGTAGTTCGTCATCTTGAATGAAGTAATATATAATAATATAGAAAATTTCATTGTGACTCCTTTAAAATATCATTGTAGACTTACAGTAAATTTGCATTTAACACATGGACATCATAAACACTTTTACTTGTTCTATTTGTATATTTGAATTTATTATTAAATTTAATGCATTTTTTAAACCAAGTTAATAAGTTTATGGTACAATAAGAATTCAATAACATTAGCTAACCCATTTCTTTTTCATCTATAGAAGCTTTATTATGCGAACTTAATATGACGCTTATTCACTCTTTCATTCATCTACGGATAGCTTTCATGTTTCAAATTCGCCACATTGTGTCTAAGAAATTGCCTATAGCAAAACAATAACAAATACTTTTCCATTCAACATTTCCCTGATTTTTTTTTCAAAAAGAATCCCATCCACTTAGTCTCTCACAAGAAAATAGAAACGTAAGAACCCTTTCATACTAAGGACTCCCTCATATTCGCTTCAGTGGATTAATTTAGACCCTCGACCTGTTAATATCCTTCTGTGTGACAACCATAAATATTTCACAAAGTCCTTTCGCTTTCCAGAAGAGCGAGTTGATATTTCTAAGCAACAAAAGCAGAGAGAAGGGGAAAAAAAGCCAAGAGCTAGTGAACTGATAATATTTTTAAGTGCTCGGGTCTCCTCGTGTACTTTTTTATTCTTGTTTTCGGGGGAGTCTCGTCGATTATGACCTGATATAAAAAAAAGGTAGCTAAAAACCCACTCGCCATTAAATGCGCCGTCTTTATGACCCAATAAATTAGCCTCGGGTTTATTCCCGATAAGAGTTTGGGGGGCGATTCTCTGCGAGTATTTCAATGACCAATGACTTGACCAGTTTCATAATCTGGCGCCTCGATTCGCAAAGTTTGGATAACTTACGAAAGTTTTGGAATAGTTTTTTTTTTAGGTATTTCTTAATAAGGATAAATGCCAATAACAAGATTCGAGAATGAATTTTATGAAATTCCATTTGGGAAGTAAACATGTTTTTTTTTTCTCACAGAGTGTGAAGCAATATTAAATAAGCACGTAAAGCGCGGATAGATTCTGAGATTCTAAATTCTTTCAGGTTTTAACATATGTATTGAATGGGTGTTAAGAAGTAAAATATCACAGTTGAATCATTATGTAAAAATTATTTGTGATAATTTACTAAAAATGGTGTTTTCATATTATACCGACGACCAGTTTCGATAAATCAAAAGACGTCACCAAATGACGAGATATACAGCCAATAATGGAAACTGGTCCTACCCACGTTGGAGTGAGTGAGTATTAGCGTCGAACTGTTCAACTACACGAGGGCTTTTGGCGATGGACCACGTAACTTTGAACCATGGGACGACACCTGAGCTGGCACCCTCTCTCCTAACAACCACTCACACCAATGGGAGGACGTTTGAGTTCTCGACAGATTTAACGTGCATCCTCCCCTACATGGCGGGTCTTTAGTGGTACTGGGCTCGAACTCGGGACATTCCAACCACGATCCGATACCTTGACCTCTAGGTTACCGCGGCCACTACCCACGTTAGAGAGCAGTTATAATGAAGATGACAACATTTGGCGACATTTTTTGAATCGGAGATGTCTTTTCGTTTAGCGAAATTGATCGATGGTATCGCGCATAAATACCTTAAAATATACATAAAAAAAATTAAAAACAATTTTTTTCGGACATTATTTAATATTATTTTACTAAATAAAAAAATTTTAAAAATTAAATTCAAACAAAGCATGGATTTTTGCACATAACGTTTCTAAAAATTGAAATCGTTTCAAAACTCCCATCTGTACTTTTGTTTAAGAATTTTATTCCTTTAATATTTTAATGGAAACACATTAATTAATACGTCTAATGCTAAATATTTTATCCAAAAAATTAACAAAAGCTTACTGTGCAATTCTTGCAATCTAAAGATACACACGAATTTGAAATAAAATGTCTCGGAAAAGTGAAGTGTACGTATTTTGAAAGTAATGTCTAAGGGGTAAGACAATAGTATGAGAGTTTCTGTGAAAAAGTGTGCAAAACGGAATGGAAACATTCAATTTAACTTATTTCATGTCAATTAGTAACAAAAACCAATGAAGCATTATTCAGTAATGAATTATCTTAAATTTATTATTACTCATACAAGCGTTTTACAAAAAGATTGAAATTTCCCATTATTTTAAAAATTAATTAATAAAAACCCTAGAAGATTCAGATAATGAAACGAAAGATAATTTTCATCTTTTTCATTTCATGACATGAAATTTTGCAACTTAATCTTAAACGTAAACTTATTTTTAATAAAGACTCCCAAACACTATTACAACAAGAAAGGTGTCCTGTTATTTCGCACGGTAAATAAAACAAACTAGAGTGTAATGTAAAAGAAAATGACATTTAAATACTTCTTACTAATTTCAAGTAATGCAAGTGACAGATCTTATACTAAATCGAAGGTATAAAATAATGAATAGATGTCAAGAGTTCCGAAAATCCTCTTCTTGGTTCTCAAAATGGAAGGAATTCAACGCTATAGCGTGATGACAGCACTTAAAGAAAGGAATAAGGATCATTAACGTAACACGTGTCTTACGCATTCATTCATACTTTTTTCTTTCTTCCTCCAGATCAGCAAGGATGGAATTGAATGTACAAGAGATAGCAGTTAACGAAGGGGGATGAGAAGGAAAAAGAAAAATAATCATCGACTGTAATATTCTTTCTGTTTCATCTGTCTCCGGAACAGGTTGAAAGGCTTATTCATTAGGGTTTGAAAAGAGAGGATGAAATGTAGGCTTAATCGGAGTTTGTGGTTGGTGCAACGACGGTCGAGTTTTAAATCATAGACTCTGAATTGATACTTTACGATCTTGCCAGGACATAATAAGAAACTACTCGAAGGAATATTTTATCTGGATGGGTTGGATGACATTTCAGTTCCAAGTGTCGTATTTCTTCTCATTCGTAACGGTCCTTTAAAAGGAAGAGCTCGTGAGAATCCCAGTATATGTTTGGCTTTCTAAAGAGAACAGTGCTTTATGCGGTTGTTTTCGTTTCGATTTTCGTTCAGTAATTAGGGTACATTAATTAGATACACTAATTATCGATAAACATAATAGGACCTCTTCAAGAAAAGGAACAAAGGGAATAAAGAGCAGGGAAGGATTTTATCGAAGCACTGATGCATGTACACATATTCTTGATAAATTGAACTTTTGCGAAAGGCACGCGATTCCTTAGATATGTTGTTCAGATGAAAAGTGGGTTTTCGTGATAATTTTACGTAAAAGCTATAGTAAATGCATTAGTTCTACCGAGAATTTCTGTCCGTTTTAAGAATAAAACAAAATAATAAATTGTTCGTACCTTAAATAAACTTTACTAAATAATATGATCGCGATCATTATTTATGTCTTTTTGCAAGCGTAATGGCAGCATGTATATCCAATTCTTAAAAAAAGGTCATCTTTATAGGCGAAAAATTGAGCCGGTGGTTGTTTTACATCTTCTTCGCTTTTGAATTTTTTGTTTTGCAAAATTTTTGTAAGGGCAGAATCAAGTGATAATTGGAGGGTCTTAGGCCCGGAGAATATGACAGGATTTCCCAGCCTAGCTCTGCGAGTTTCTGACGAACCCTCAAAGCAACATATGGCCAAACATTATCATGCAGCAATATGATGCCCTTCCTATTGTACATCACCGGCCTATTTTTTTGGAATGTTGTTTTAAAAGTATCCAATTGCTGACAGTATAGATCTCCGAATTTAGCTATACTGCTGAAAATGTACTGGTTCTCGAATGTCTCGATTATTCAAATTCTTCTATCTTAATTTATGTGGCACCCATCTCAGATATTTCCACACCAATCTTAGTTTTTGAGTATGTCCGAAACGGTTTGTTGAGCTGAATCACACCTTCCCACAATATCCGATGTTGCTGGAAAAAAAAATTGCTCTAAAGTGATCTTTACATTATCATCGTCGATCAAAAATGGTCTCCTAGAGCGTGAATTATCAGAAAATTCGAAATACCTACTTGAAATTTGTTTAATCATCTCTTCCGTATATCGTTTCAGAAATTGTAACTTCATTAAACACTTGCAATAAATCCCTGCACGCTTCTACAGCATTTCTTGCTTGTTGAACTTTTTCAGTCTCCATAGGTACACACGATCGTTTTTCTCTTGATACTAACATGAATCATCTTCGTTTTAATTCATATATTTGCAAGACCAATACTTGTACATTCAGTGATTAAGAGAGAGTCAAATATGCACAAACTTGTTGAAACTTGTTGCAACCGGAATGGACAGAGATTTCAGGTGCACCTAATATAATATTAATCATGAAGTTTAGGTAAAATTTGATAGGTTTCAGGTACTAATTTTTCCGCCGTCTATATTATAATGGAATGAGTAAATAACATAAAAAAGAAAAAAGTAATAAAAATACTTGAATCGGTAAAATTTGTTTGTTTTGAAAATCGTCATCAGCAACCAAAACGTATTGAATTTATGGACGAGATTCAGATAGTTGAGCATTCTGACATTAGAATGTATGAAATCGAATGATGGAATTTTCACTTAAAATGATTATAGATTTACTTGGGAAAGAAATCAGATAAAAACTGTACCTATTATAAATACAAAAAGTTACAACAGTAACCCATATCATAAAGAACAAAAAAAAAATCTAAATATTTAGATCCTTCTTTTACAAAAATTCTAAAAATGCAAAAAAATGTGTCTCAAAAAATACAACTTCACTGAGAAGGAGAATTAAAAGAGGAATGCTTGAATTTATATTATAGCTCCTTTTTCAGATGTGAATTTTTATAAAATTTTTCTTCTCTATACCTTCTTAATTCTTGAGACATTTCAGAGCTTACAAAAAGAATGAAGTTGAAGTAAAAAGTATCAGTTTATTAATATAAACTGCTTCTCTCTGTTCTATTAATGTAATAAAGAATGTAAAGTAATATAATATCTAATAAAACTGTAAAAATATGTTTTATCTAGTTAAGAAATAAGTAAAAGAGTTAATATGTACTGACAGTCACCCAAATTTATAAGTAATAAAATAAAATCAAGCATGAAATGAGATAATATGTTGAAAAGATAAGAGTATTATCTTTTTTGTGGGATTTTTTGCAAGTTATCAGGATTGTATTTTATAAATTAAAAAAAATTAAAGATAATACTTTTAAAAACTGATACTTCTATATAATTTCTTATTTTAAAACTTTCTGAATTTATTCAATGAATCATCATTTTTTTTTTTTTTGAAGTTACAAATAACCAATCGTATTATCTTCTGAATCAACCCTCCTCCTCTCTTTCAAACAACAGATAAAACAACAACGAAACGTAGCATAATACCACTGATATTACTCATAGAAACATGACAAAACAGGACGACTTACAAAAGGGTGGATAAACCGCATATTATATACAACAGACAAACATTATTAAGATGACATTTATGACTGTCTTTAAATGAAGGAAAAAGAGCCAGTGAATAAAATATCTACGTAGATAAATCGGTCAAAGTGCACTGATCCGCTGGGTCTACAAGGGTTCCTCTGTCTTTATCCTAAAACGCTCCATGTGTCAACTGTGGCGGTTTTTGGCGATCTTTTCAAGTTTCGCCGACAGAGTGTGGAAAGGGTTGATATCTTATGACGGTTTTGATGGATGTGGTGAAGAATGGCTTGGCGTGCGCTTGGTCGGCAGTCCTTTTTGCATTTATTATGATTACTTTTTTCTTGGCATAATTAAGACATCTGGTTGCCTTTCGATGCTGACTTGAGAGAGGAAAAAAGTCTCGCCAATAAATTATTTCATTAGCGTCATTTTAATGCCAATTGACTAAAGTCATGCCAAAGTGGGCTTAATTGAGACATGCAGTGTTTTTGAAAGATAAAACTTATCTTTTCCTACGCCGCGATGAAATAAGTTGAGGAATCTAGAATGGTTGATGTAGTTAATGGTAATGTTTTCTTTCGATACGCGCAAAATAATATTTATATATCTTAAGGGTAATGAAAAATGTAGCAAAATGATAAAAAAAAAAATGGGGAATTGAAAAAAAAGAGCTGTTTTTGGTTAATTGTGCTTGAGACACGTGGTCAATTTAATTCAATAAAAAGTACTTTTACATTATTTAATATGCTTCAAAGGAACTTAGTTCTTTTTTTAAAAGCTCTTGTTTTCTTTAATGTTTTTCCCTTTTTGTTGTTATGCATTCTTGTCTCCCATTTTTTTAAAAAAATTTAAGTTCAAATATTTGGAAAAATGCTCATAAAAATATAAAAGTATGTTGCATTAATATTGAAAATATATATGCAAGAAAATGTAATGTGTAATTAGAAGGATTTTAGTTTCCGCCAAAGTCTCCGAATAAACTAATAAAGATTTCTGGACCGATTACACCTTTAAAGGATGAATACAAACCTACCTTTAACAATAACTTTATTTACGTGATTATTTTTCTTCTATATATTTATCCCAATGTTTTTCTTCATTTTTGTACCACATACCCTAGTTCAGGGATGGCGAACCATTGGCACGCGTGCCATTTATGGCACGCGTCCCAATATTTTGGGCATGCCAGTGACAAAATAGTTTGCATTTTACTTCAAAATAACAAAGTTCACTATGAAGTATTAAGAACATACGCGAATGATTGGTTGCGGTGCGGCGCGAGGAGCACACTCATTTGTTATTGTCTTGCCTTAGTTACGTCGTTGGCTGCAATTGTTTATGATGCAAAGTTTGTTTACGCATAGCAAAGTCAATTTCATTGGCACAAATGTACTTTAAAGTTTATTTGTATTATAGTTACGGTTTTTAAGCGTTATTTAACATGGCTAGTTCAGCAAAAGAATAAAAAGGGCAAGTAAAACAGATAATTTCAAATTTGGTGAATCTAGAAATGTGACATTATATATTAGTAAAGGCGACGTGTATTTTATGTTCTGGAATAGTGGTATGCAGAACCTCGTCTGTAAAAAGGCATTTTGAAACAAATCGCAAATTTTCTTTTAAAAAAGGTGAACCACAGCAAAAATAATTAATTGCTTAAATACCAATTGGCAGATCTCCAATTGTGAGCATGCATTCTACCAAAAGTAACATCTTACAATCCTAATATATAAGTTATTTGTCATCCACACAATCTGCAACAACAGAACTCACACTAATGTTACTTTAATTTAAATTAAATGTAAGTATACTTCGTAATTTTTCGTAGTATAAATAAAGAATTTTGTGTTTTTAGTTTTTATTTTTATTATTTTCCCATTAATCACAAGTCAAAGTTATTGACGGCACGTCTATACTTTATTAAACCCTTCTTTAGGAAAAAATGGCACGTTGATCCATAAAGGTTCGCCACCCCTGCCCTAGTTCTATAGAATTCCAACTCCCAAGGGCCTATTACATACGTATAAATTTCACGTAACTGAAGAAAAAATTATAAAGGAAACCAGGTAATAGCGTAGAAAAATAATTGTCGTGACAATTGAAATAACTTTTAGCTGCATTAAATAAAAATAATATAAAGGAAACTCCAAATAAAAGTTGTATTTATCAAAGACATATCAATGCAAGGGTTGTGATAACTTATCATGAATCAAAATTTTACACATAGTACTCTCGTAATATTCTTGATATGACAGATACGTAACCAACGCTTTTTATTTAATATGCGAATTAATGTAATTTATGCGAAAATTTGAAAAAGAAGAAACGAAAATGCAATTAAATATCATGAAAAATAAACACACTGTTATTTACTCTTTGTTTTCCATCCCAGCTTGAAGTTTTTCCAAACATCCTCAATAGGGTTATGGATCTAGATTAGAAATGTTTAATCAATCAATATTTATGTCTGAAAATTTATGTACTTTTCAGCTGTGTACAGCGATTAATTTCTAGGAGGAAAATTCGAATTTTAAAATATTTTTTTTTTGTTTTTTTATTTTTTAAAAAATTAAAAAATTAAAAAAAAAAAAAAAAAATCTTGAATATCTTTATTCTCATATCTCGAGATACAGATTTTTGAATTCCAAAATTATAAGTTGAGTAAGTTTTTTTTCAGTTATAATAAGATGACCATTTTTTTACAATGAAAAGGAGGACGAAAAATTTAAGAAAAAATTACAACTTAAATATATGTAAAACGTTTTATTAATTCAAAGAAAAATACGCTAATTACGCTTACATTCTTTTTAATTATTATCTTAAACGAATATTTTTCCCAATGAATGAATTATTATTTTTTTTTTTTTTGTCAACATATCATTTTTTAATACATCGGAAATTTCGCGGGCAAAATATATCTTTCATGCTGAAATTTACGGTAAACACTGTAGCTAAAATATTAGCATTCAATTTTGATTTCTCACTAGTCACTTCACAAAAATAATTACCAACTGAAAAAAACTTTTTCAACTGCTGAATTAGTTCCAGGGCAGCACAACGTAAATTCAAAAAGAATAACTAAATTTTTACATGGAAATTGTAAAAAATGAAATAGTTAAGTATTAAGTTAAGTATTAAGTATTTTCACAGTTAAGTATTAAGTATTTTCACACATCTTTTATCAATTTCAGCATGTTGATGTTCCAATTGTTCCTATTTATTATAATTTAAATGTATCTTCCAATTTCATCTTCCAATTTCATCAAGCAAACCATTGTCAACGATTTTAATATCAGACATTTCTTTTGATAAAAAATCAACACAGTTTTCTATATTTGCCCAATTAACTTGTGATGAAGTCAAAAAACACCATGAAAAACTTATTTCCTGTGATATTTGTTTCAGACCATTCTTCGACATTTTGGAAACATGTTTGGTGCATCTCTGAAAATAAAGATTAACAGATCAATTTTAAAATATTGGAAAGGAGGACAAAAAGGAGGACACTTTTCGAGGAAAGACAGAACATATAAAGGAGGACGTTTGGTCACCTTAGTTATAAGGCTTTCTCTTCACAACTTATCTCAGAACAAATTATACAAAAGCGAAGAAAATCTCAAGTATTGAGGTCGCTGTAGAATTATGGTTTGGAAATATAACATCTGTGTATAAACTTTTGAGTGACCAAGTAGTGAAATTATTTAAAAGTTAAATACTATACAAATTGATCTTTTCGGGTGTTGTCTTAGGAAATGTCAAAAGAAGAAGGTTCTGATTTATGCAACGCTGAGATCCTATCATTTAAGTCATATCGCACTTCTATTTGCTTAATGGTCACACCTGCGCCTCGGGGTGTAAAAGCTTCCTTACCTCTTTAAACTTGTTTCACCTGAAACTAGGTCAACAATTGCTTTTAATGTAATTGTTTACTCTATTTTTCGTAGGGGGCGTAGCTCAGATGGTAGAGCGCTCGCTTAGCATGCGAGAGGTACCGGGATCGATACCCGGCGCCTCCACTTTTTAATTTCTTCAGATGTGATAAATATTGTATAGAATTGAGTTGTACGATTTTATTTATATATTTGTGCAATAGCTTTCTCATGCTCAGAGAAGTAACAAAATAAACAAGGGTGAGTGAGTGCTTCTTAACGTCGTTTTTTAAAGCAACGTAGTGATGCGGATCCCGTAATTTTAAACAGCGGTCAAGTAACGAGAATGACACCTGAGCAGGCATCCAACTCTTCAAACTTCTACATCCCACCATTGTGAGGACTTTGAAACGGAAGAGGTTTATCGTGCATCAGTCCCACTACAAAGGAGATCTTCAAGGGCATCAGAATTCGAGCCCGTGACTCTCGCGGCCAGTAGCGAACATAAAGGAAGGGGGGGGGGGGGCCCCCCCCCCATAGACCAACATATTTCCAATTTTTATTAGAGATTATCCCTTTGCGTTTACTTTTAAGTGTTTTTTAGACTGTATTCCCCTCCCTCATTAAAGGTCTGCGTATGCCGCTGCCCCCCACCAGGGTCAGCTTTAGCAGTTTTGCCGCCCCGGACAAAAATGGAAAATGCCGCCCCAGTCTTCAAAGCAAAAAGTAAAAATTAAATAAAGATTAGCTATTCTCATAGATACATACCTCTAAAACTGGAATAATTCTTGCGAACAAAAAGACGGCATAACAATTATATATATTAAGTCTTTTGAAAAATACAAAATCATTCGATATTAAGAACATAATTACATGTTATTATTTGAAACGAATTAAATATTAGAGAAGGAATCGCCATCGCCCATTTCAGCGAGCCAATTTCTTCGAAAAGGAGTCTACTGATGGTGGGGATCCCAAGTGTTTTTTTAACTTATACTAACTACACTCGAGAATAATATAAAACATCTCATGTGGCTCTCTAGCTATCAAAAACTCGAATTACCCCTGTCCCCTTTTGGATAGCTGACACCGGGTGAGTGAATGAATATTAACGTCGTGCTGTACAGCTAGCTACACGAGGGCTTTTGGCGACGGACCATGCAATTTTGAACCATGGGCAAGTGACGTGGATGACACCTGAGCTGGCACCCCTCTCTCCTAACTACTAGCTGACACCGGACATCGCATGGGTGAAAGGAATATTCGCTGTGACCACACTCTGGGATGGATTGATTGATTGATTGATTATTAACGTCGCATTGTTTAGCTACACGAGGGCTTTTGGCGACGGACCACGTAATTTTGAACCATGGTCAAGTGACGTGGACGCGACACCTGAGCTGGCACCCCCCTCTCCTAACTACCACACCACCCCAACGGGAGGATGTTTCAGCTCTCGACAGATTTAACGTGCATCGCTCTCTGGGATGGAGAGAAAGTTACTAGTGAAAGATGTGTAATCATATCAAATTTCATGATTTAACATATAATCCCGTCTCGAACCCTTCAAGTTTCAACAGAAGAAAAAAACTTGCATTTAACATACAGTGTACAATATAAGGAAATAAGATTCGTTAAATGAAATACCTATAATTCCCACCCAATAATATTTCAGAAAATATATAAAATTTTTTGTAACAAGAAAAAAAATTTCTTAAATTCGACCCAAATGCGGACCTTAAAATTTACAGCCCCGGGCAGGAGTCCGGTTTGTCCGGCCCTAGAGCAGCTCCTACCCAGGGTACGCGTTCTTGACCAAGGCCACTAGACTTCCGCTGCCGCAAAATAAGCAAGGAAGACTTAGTAATAAAATTCATTTGTTTGTTAAAACTACTTTTAATAGATATTTATTTATTTACATTTTCACTTTGTTTTTGTTCAAACGATTAGAAAAGTAGCAAGGAATTACTTCTTTTTTAAGCGGAATAATAAAAACAATTTTAAAAAATAAATAATATTTTTTGAAGTTATAAATCGCTGAATTCATCAAAGATTGTAACATTTTATACTAAAATTATTTAAGTTTTGATTCCAAAAATGAAATGCGGTATGTATGGTAATATTTAATTGAAAAAGAGGAAGTTTTAATATAAGCTTAGAAAACTTCAGTTAATGAATTAATATTTTCATTATAATTAATATTTTCATTTTATATTTTGTAAATTCAACTTTGTTGATTTAATATATTTAGCTTTTGTAACTTTAAGTGAGAACAATATTGTAAATTTTAATGTAAAAAGATGAAGTGACCTTTCTTGTTAATTTAATTCCATTTCTCGATGTGAAAAAAATAAATAAAGTCAAGTTGAATAAATTATTCAATATTTTGCTATTAGAAGTTTGTTTTTCTAATTTTCAGGTATCAAACATTTTTGGAATCCAACAAATATATAGCAATTTATTCTCTAAATTAGCAGCGAACAGTTTTGATAAAGTATATATTAGTCCTTTGAAAATCATAGAATAAAGCTTTATTTCGATTTGTTACCAATGCCAAAAACAATAAAAACTTGCGACCCAAATCTAAAAAAAAAAAAAAGGTCAATACTAATATGAATAAATGTTGCAGCTAAATGAAGTGTAGGGGGCGTAGCTCAGATAGTAGAGCGCTCGCTTAGCATGCGAGAGGTACCGGGATCGATACCCGGCGCCTCCACTTTTTAATAAACAGAAAGAAAATGAAAATTTATGTTATATGTGTGTGCACGAAAAAGCTTCATTTTGGTATTTGATTTCAACTTTAGGTGTTTTCTGGACGGTTTAAAAAAAAAAAACTATTATATTCGAAAAACTGATTCTTGGGTGAATGTATGTATTTTAGTTATAACGCGTTAATGGCTCTCAAAGCTCTAATTTTTGAAGAAAATTAGACATTTTAGCATATTTCTTTAAAAAAAAAAAAAGTTGTCCTTTTTGAGGTATTTACGTTTACTTACAGCATTTTTAAGAATCATAATTAAAAAGAAAACAAGCATATTCTAAATTTTTTTTAATATCAGTTTCCCATAAAACTTCGTGAAATTATATGAATCATTAATTGTAGTAATCACAATAAATTTAATTACTTTTTTCAGTAAATATTAAAAAGAAAAAAAAAGTGCTAAACACAATGTAAGGTAAGGAGAATAATTGCGATAACACACGTTTGAGAAGTTCATGGAATAAAGTAACATCAAAATCAAATAATCTTGTTCTAAATGACGGGATTTTCCAAAAGAAATGATTTGTTTAATATTTTAAAAAAATAGGGAAGGATATTGCATTGGATACTTCCAATATTGGAGATAGCAATTATAGTGAAAAGGCTTTTTGATAACATAAATTTAAAAAAAAGTATACTAAATACTTAATAACGCTCATCACCTCTTTTTCATATAGTTTGACACAAATAATATATTTTACACGCAATAAAACTTTAAAATTTGATTTATCGTCACGAACATTTTCCCGTCAAACTAAATTAAAAGTCATTTCGACATTTATATCTAAATTTCCAGTATTTAAACGATAATGAATGCATTATTTCTACATTTTACATTACAAAATAAATCAACTTCACAGTTTCATAGAGAAAGTCTTTATTTAAAGTGAGGAGGTCAACGACATGAGCTAAGTTCTCACGTATCATGAATTATAACCGAAATACATCATTTTTATGCATCTCCTTCCTCCTCAGTAAGCAAGGATTGGGCAAAGGAAGGAAGCCCGAGTTCTAATATATGGTCACTACGCAGCCGGGAATATTAAATGCTTGTTTTTCTGTATCGTGTCACTTTCTCGGAGGGGCCAGTTAGTCGTGCGATAAACGACACACTTTTTAGAAAGAGAAAAAAAAATGTTATTTTTATCGGATATATTTAATGCAAATACTTTTTTCTGTTCTTAATACACTGTTTTTCTCTTAGTTCTTGTTATTAAATTGATAGTGTACATTCCCTTGTTGACTTTTTTCTTCTTCCGTGATTTATAATGTTTTTATTTGGGCGTGTGCTGTCATGCTGGTCACGTGTATATTTTTAATGGAAAAATGTAAGTTTTTTTTTATGGCCACGTGGATATAGTTGACAGTGGCTATAAAAACTCAGTTTTTTGTTATCTTGCTTATATAAATCTAATTACATTATGTGCTTTTGGAATAACTGATAGGGATTCTGACTAAATGTTTTGACACTTTTATAACAGGAAAAATGTATTTTTTTAGGGTGTGTTCCGTAGAAAT
The DNA here is from genome assembly GCA_019973955.1 of Trichonephila inaurata madagascariensis. Classification (NCBI taxonomy): domain Eukaryota; kingdom Metazoa; phylum Arthropoda; class Arachnida; order Araneae; family Nephilidae; genus Trichonephila; species Trichonephila inaurata. The sequence goes on from BMAV01006275.1 coordinate 115,261, forward strand.
ATATATGGTAATCGAAACACAATAAATAAGATATCAATAAAAGAGAAAAAAAATTGTCATATTACATGTTTATGTCCTTACAAGGACATTTGCAATTTTGTGCCAAACAATTTCGAAACATGTTTGAATTAAGATATATATCTATACATTTCTACCCTTTAACAACTAAGGGAAATATTTCTCTCCATTTTAAAAATGGTGGTTGTCATGTTTTATTAAAACCATGTCTGAATTTTTTTTTTTTTCAGAATGCAAAAAAAGAACATACGTCGAACGCAATTGCGTAAACGGGATTGTTTATAAAAAAAAGAAAGAAAGAAAGAAAGAAAGAAAAGACTGCAAAATCAATTAACGCCCAGTACAGGTTCATCCATTGGGCACCCAGGGGCCCGGGGCCCGGAAGAGCCTGGATAAACTGAAAACCAGATTTTCTTGTTATAAATTTCGATCCGCTAGAGCCAAGGGGGCCCGTAGATCTTCTGCACCCAGGGCCCGAAATGAGCTGAAATCGGCATTGTTGGCGCCAATAATAAAACATTAGCGAGTTGCATTCTTATTCACTTATCTCGGTTTATAATGTCGTATAATAAATAATATATTGTTGTGTGTTTCTGATATGTTTTATATTATCGCGCGGTAAGTATAATTTTATGAAATAATAAAATATATATGAAGAAATGAAAACAAATGCTTGACAAAACTACACATTGATTCCAAACTGAATTGACACATTGATAAAAAAAAAAAAAACCTGTACATTGTTACGTATTTTTCTTATGATTTGCATATATTTTACGTTTATGTTGTTGTTGTTGTTACTAATCTCCCCTGTCTGGTCAGACCACAGATCAGTGAAACCGTTGACTTTAATGAAGTCCGATACTAGAAGTGGACTATCATGGATATCTTCCCAGTCCAGTACAAGGCAGTCCAAGATGTGCTGAGGTGAAACCTGTTCTGGCATTTAGGGAAAATAGGAAACCTCTTATTGCCTCCAGAACAAGTTAGACTTTTTAAGTGCCCACTGGCAAGTCGGGAAAGACAAGTGTTAGACTGTCTGTCATAAGGAAGAGATAAAGAAAGTATATATACTGGTCTTATGCCTTTGCACCATTTATGAAACGGAGGCTTAAACCATTTTTCTCTATATTGGGCCTTTTGCCTTGAGAATAATTCTAAACATGTGAGCTCTGTGGTGGACGCAGAATTTTACGTTTATAAAAACTAAAATAAAACAGTTAAATACTAACATTTACTCTAAGCCACTTTATGGTTTTGTAAGGGTTAAAATAAACACTTATTAAAAATAGCACTTGATATACATTAAACGACTATTTTGGTGTTTCCGCTAGATTATTAAATTGCGATGTTTAAACTTTTAAAAGTATATAAAAATATTATTAAAAGTATTCTACCTTTTCTGTATAAAAAAGGTATACTGAAATTTAATATTTTCGTGTAAAAAAATAAGTAACGGAATTGAAATTAAAACAGTTTAATTTCATTACATTCTTTCGCTTAACGAATAAAAGAAAAAAAATATTTTAGGTTATATAGAAATATTTTTCAACTTAAAATCGAAGAAAATTTGGGAAAAAAAATCTAAAATGAAATAATATTACAAAAATAAAATCAATAAATAAATTATTTGAAAATTCCAAAATTACAATGTCGTGAAAAATATCGTTCTTAAGGTTCAATGCTGAATTTTCAAGTATTCAGTCATGAAACAGCTATTTTATTACATATTTTTATCTAATAATTAAAAAAAACGCAATCCATGCTGAATAATATTTGCTTTCTAAAAGTGGAAGTAAAAATAGGTAAGCTTATCGTACTTTCTGAAGAAAAAAATTGAGTTGCAATTCCAAATAGTAATAAAAAAGAACAAGAGAAAGTCTCATGCTTATATCTCCAACTAGTCGCCTCCCCGAATACCCTTATTTGGAAATGGCCTCGAAAAGTTAATCGTCAATTACATAAACTAGGATCTTACTCAAAAAAAGAGACATCCAAAAAATTGAGTTAACTAGCTGAGGCGATCAAGTACTTATTTAATAATCCCACGGCAAAATTTTAACGAACTTAAGAAAAATATACTAAATTACATATGTAGCTGTGGGTGACCACAAGACAGACAAAACACTTACTGAGTTAATAATTTAATTGCAAGGAACAAAACTGAGGTCTTTTGTGTTTTTTTTTTTGTTATCATGACTGTTTACGAGAATGTTTCAACTTCAGTGTGAGCATGAATTTTTATACCGACATTACTAGTATATGTTGAACAGATCAAATTAAATTTTATAAATAAAGCCTTCTCTTAAGTTACGCCATCAGCACTTATAATTATAATTTTTTTGCTTTTCATATGAGGAATTTCATTATATACGTTACGTAATTTGAAACAGTATTTTTGTTTGCGGTATGTAACAATGAGTGTGAATTGCGGTTATAAAAACAAAAAAAAAACAAAAAAAAATTATTAATCGGAATCTACCTATGCGGAAAAGATGCTCTACGGCAGTGGTTTTCAAACTTTTTCAGCTCACGGAACCCCTAGAACTAGATGATGTTTTCGTGGAACCCCAAGAACTAAAAAGTATTTTCGTGGAAACCTATTCCCCAAGTACTTAGAAGAATATATCTTAAAATAACATTTAAAATAGGCGAACATGTTACAGGTACTATATTTAAAGACAATTAAAAAAGTATTGCATTTATTATTAAAGAAATTTTTTAATCTACTTTTAATATAATTTACTCAAATTCAGGGGTGCAACAGCCCATGAGAGCCAGCGCCTACTGTGTCCATCCCAGTATATGTGACCATTGGGCGCTGAGGTGCATGAGCAGATGTCGCAATCTGGTGGTCAGCCTGAAGTGAGACCCCCAGTATTTTAAGTCCCCAAGCAAGCTTGGTACTCATTTATCGACCCACTGCAGGAGGGATGAAAGGCTGACTTGACCTTGCCCAGCCCGAGGATTTTAATATAATTTACTCATTACTAATATTAATTTGTGATCCAAGTGTCACGTACCCATGCATTATGTTTAGTAACTGGGATATGTTCTTTTTTTTTTTTTCACACAAACTGTCGAAGTCTGAGTCTATTGATATTAACTGCAATCACATTATATATAACTGAATTTAATTTGTTTCTATGTATTCTTTTTGTAGCCACTCATGTTGGGAAGTACTTTGCACTTATACACATTGTTCTGAATGGCATTAAAATATTTAGAGAAATATTGAGTATTTTGAAGGAATTCACATCATAAAATTTAGGAGCTGTTCTTGCTTAAATTTAGATTTTAACATTGTATTTGTTTATTTATTAATAAGTTGTTACCATTCCTTTATTGTAGGTGTTTTTTCCACAAATGCAAAAAGGTGCATTTTCCATTAGGAAATTAATTAGTTTTGCAAGACATTATACTAATCAGTACAAAATTATCTCGTGGAACCCGGGATAGTAAACAAAGTATTCACAATCTGGTAGACAATATGTATATAAAGATGAAACATTTTAAAATTGTTTTATTATATTATAATAAAAGTTAAAAAAGTATTGCAAAATAAGGTTATTATGTATAAACAAAATTTTCAGTTTCGTGATGACAGGGATGAGCTTTAAATTATTGTGGGTATACAAACTTCATAGAGATCGTGAATCCATTTTGCACACACATTTATAAGTTTATTTTTGGTTTTTTTTATTGTGACTCGTGGAACCCCTGGGTATGCCTCGTGTAACCCTAGGGTTCCGTGGAACACAGTTTGAAGACCACTGCTCTATGGTATGGAGATTAGAAGAAAAAGAATTTTGAAAAATAATTTCAAACTTTATAATATTGCCACAAAAGGGTTGAATTTTTTAAAAAAATGGAATAAGACTGAATTTTGGTTAGGTGTAATTTTAGTAATAAGATAACTTTTCTACAAAATTTATAAAAAAAGGCGATGATTATTGATACAAGAGTTCTGAGAAGAGTGTGTAGTACAGGGGTGAATAGACTTTTCTAGGGTAGGGGCTACTTCTAACTTTCTGAAGGTGTTGCAGTCCCCCAGTCTCCAGTTTAGCTATGATCGATGTTTCAAAAATATGTTTCTCTATCACCCCACAATGTCTTGGTGGTCCACCGGTCGATCGCGATCGACTTAATGCTAATTCCTGGTGCAGTACAATGTACATAGTAACATTTCATATACCCAGCTCTCAATCCCCATCGCTGAATCAGTCCGATCCGGCTTTTTTCGTGTTCTGCTTTATCGTACAACGCATTTTCTACAGTATGTTTTTCAATTCTTACTATTAGCTCACACTCTCTCTATATTTATTTATTTATCTTGGTGGAATTTTCAAACGTTAATAAAATACATTTTAAAGTGCTCAAACGAGCTGAAAGTTTATATACATGATTATTTTGGATGACAATACGGTAATTTAATTATAATTAATAAAAATTAATTGATTAAAACTAATTATTCAAATAATTACAAATACAGCCACGTTGACATCATTTTTGGCGACTTAGCGACTATTTTGGCGACTTGTCTCAAAACTTGAAAAGGTTTTTTTTTTCTCACGTTTTAAAGCATTCAGTTGAACTGAAATTTTATATACACGATTGTTTTGGAGGATAATACGATACTTTAATGATAATTGATAAAAATTAATTACTACTTATAATGTTGTGATTCTGTCAAATGTATAGACATATTTACATTAATTGTAATTATTTAGTAAAAAAGTAGCTAAAATAAATTTTTTCTTTGTTGATCTAAGTAGGAATTGACTTAAATTTTTTTTTTTATATATTACTGGTTTTTAAAACAATTTGTTACAATTTAACATCTTAGTAACAATTATTTTTTTAAACAATTTAATACTAAGCTGTTACATGGACCCGATAATATTTTTTCTCGTTACTATTAGGTATGTGTCCTCTCATCACAATAAATGTTAAAAAGTATTAAAATGCCTGTTTCACTAATAAAAATTACTCTGAATTTTTACTATAAAATACATATAACACAAAAAATTAAACTTCATTTCCCTTGTGGTAGTACTCAGTAAATTTTTTTATTTTATTTTCGCTTTCATCTATGTACCACAGAACATATTTTCTGCATAAGTAGGTTTTAAAACTTCGAAATTTTTTTTTCTCGATCCACCTTAATGTACAGTAAAGTGTATATTAATTATTTTTCATATTATATTTGCATCAATTATTCTTACATAGATAGAATTTTGTACTTTAAGTACAATTTTTATATCCAGTTTGTATAAAAAATTGTGCTTAAAAATATAAATCCGCCTTAGACTTGTTAGTCAGAAAGGAACTCGATCGTAGATTGAGAAGATCCTGTATCCTGTATAACTAACCAATGCATTCAAGCATATAGGGAGGTACATTTTAAAACAAATCACGTAATTAACAATATGTTTTCTCTTCTTCTGCCCATTTTCATAATGATGTAACATCGTTTTTACTCATTTCGGTTATGCATGAACAAATGGAAGAAATGAAGGTTTAGCTCATTTAGAGAATAGCATAGTAAATATTAAAGAACAGGCTTGAAGTCCACTCTGGTTTTTAGTTACACAGTTTATAATCAGTTTTACTTCTTCAAGCTAGTCTCCATGTTTTCCGAAAGCTGTTTATGCAAACTTTCAATGACCGAAGTAGACTGCATTTTCTGTAATAATGCATGGTCGTGTTTATAGTTACAAATGAGGAAACATGATTTTTTATATTTACACTATTTTTCTAAAGAGGAATAGTTTCCAATATATATATAGCCTAGTAGCTTTAATTTTTAAAAAATATAACTTAGGATTACATCTAGGGGGAATAATCCTATTTTTTCCTTTGCAACTGTTATACATAACTATTTATTAATTATACTATTTACCTCAAGTGGAAGATTTCCATTGGCTTAGCTCTCAATTTGAATTTATTTGTCAATTGTTTTATAAACCTCACACTTAAAAGTAACACGAGAACACTATTGGCGAAGAACTTTGTAATTTTAAAATCAGGATTAAATGACGAGGATGACACCTGGAATCGTACTCTACAACCATACTGCATCAATGTGAAGACTTTTACACTCGATAGATTTAACATGTGTGCATCAGCACTTCTGTTGTTGTTTCTTATCCCAGAGATTTGGTTTTATGGAGATGGTGTAGCTTTTTTTTTTTTTTTTTTTTTAGCTACACCATCTCCATAAAACCAAAAATCCCCAAAAATAAAATAAGATTCCCTAAAACCTCGTCAATAGCAAAATTCAAGCAACTAAGAATATGACTGGGGGTAGCCTGATTAGTCTTGCCCCTATGACACTCTGGAAAGACTTTCCGGCCCTGTTGAAAAGTAAGAGATTTGACGTAGCCACTAAAAAATCGTGATAGAGTCGTCTATTGACTCCTAGGAATATTAAGTTGTTGACACCAACGAGTTTTTTCCCAAGATACCAAGGGTGAGCAGGGGATATTCACCAAAGTGCATTTAATTCTATCCATTTAATGGAGGAGAGTTTGGCAAAAGTTAGACTAGTTTTACCCCGCAAAGTGTCAGCAGTGGCAGACTTGGACAAGCTATCGGCTATCTCGTTACCATTCAATCCAATATGGAAGGGGACCCATTGAAAGTATATAGAGTACCTAGAGCTGGGATGGCGAACCAGTGGTACGCGTACCATTAATGGCACGCGACACAATATTTTGGGCACGCCACAGATCAAAACGGTTTGCATTTTAATTCAAAATAACAAAGTACAATATGAAATATTTATAACAAACGCGAGTGATCGGTCGCTGTTTTCAGCGAGATTCTTTCAGCTCAAAGAATTATCGGAAACGCTCAAGTTTTTTTATGTACCCCGATGTGCTTCATTTAAAAAAAACTCAACGTCCCAGTTCAGTTGGCTGGAAATTGAAAAATTTGAAATGCACAACTCTGTGATTGATTTCCAGTCTAGTTCAATGCGGATTCAAAAATTTGTTGAAAAAAGGAGAAAGTTGGAATTGATTGAAACAGAAAGATTAACAAGCAATATCAGTAAAAATGCTAGTAATGAAATTTTGGAAATATGGAATTCGATTCCAGACTCATTTAACTGTTTGAAGAAGCTGGACCATGCTATTTTAATCATATTTTTCTCTACCAACGCCTGAGAGTCATTATTTTCAGAGATGAATAACATTAAAAACTCACTTATATAGAAACCGTTTGGCAGATGACTCCAATTCAGCATGCAATTTGCTAAAAGTAACATCTTACAATCCTAATATAAGTTATTCGTCATCTAATCTTCAACAGCAGAAATCACGCTAATGTTACTTTATATAATTTGAATTACACGTATTATTATTTTCCCAATAGTTACAAGTCAAAATTATTTGACGGCATGTCTATGCCTCATTAAATATGTGTTTAAAAAAAATGAAACGTTGACCTAACAAAGGTTCGCCACCCCTGGCCAAGAAGAAAGTCGGACCACAAGATCCAGAATATTTAGGCTTGTCATATCTCCACCGAGAAAGGTATTGTAAAGAAGAACACGGTAGGTTTTAGAGGCTCCAGAATTTGAACTCACCAGTCACCTTCTACAACGTCGGTCACGAACTCGCAACCGTGACCACTCAGATAGAATCTGAAATTACTGAGCTATATAAAAATAACTGTTTCACTTTTTTTGTTTTAACTAGTTTATATTTCTCCAAATTCTGAAACTGAGTTACTCGAGTTTAGGTCACATTTTAAAAAAGGTAAATGAGAACAAAATGCAATGAATCCATTTGAAAAAAAAAAGAAAAGAGAGATTAAACTATTCGTATAACCATTTTATTTATATCAGAATACAGATATTTCAAAAATGAATTGCATGTAATTCATACAACACTTAGATCTGAGAAAGGCAATTTAGACTTTGCTTGGATTGGATTTTGATTTACGTCGCACTGTACTGCAATACGAGGGCTATAATTTAAATTTAAGATGACATGGTTTATGTAACTGATTCAAATGCTCCCTGGCTATTATGTCAGGCCACAATTGAAAGATATTTTAATTGGTATTAATTCAATTAAAGTATACTTTAATTTTTTTCAAACTCTATACGTGTTATTAAATTAAGGACAGAAAATACGTAACTTCATACAATGTGTACGTGTTGTTAAGGGGTGTTGGAAAGCTAAAATCTTATTTTTTTTTGACAGTCTCAGATTTTTACATTTTAAAATTGTATAGATTTTAACCTTTATAAAAACACCTTACTTTAACCTCTAGGTTAATTAGAAGCCCTTAAAACCTATTATTAAATAATCGTTGAAACTGGGCCACACCCATCTGAATGGCGAAAAATGTAAACAAAGTACTTCGTTTTTGCTTAAAAGTTGAACGTCTGATATAAACCAAATCGTTCATCTTTTGTTGTAAATTGAGCCTTTAATTTTTTTTATTTCCAAGCCGATTAGAAGCCTCACTGTATACGTTGAAATCAATTTATCTCAAAATATAAATTTTGATGTTCTATGTACCTTTTCTGAGAAACTATCGTTCACAGGTATGTAAATTTTTTATGATATATTTATAATGATGGCTAATATATACTAAAATGAGCTTTTTGTAAAAAAAACTCAGAAATTTATTTTTTATAAATTTTTTAAAGTGAAAAATGAGTCAAATTTCACTATGTGTGATAAAATATTTTATAAATTGTTAAAAAATTCAAAATGAGCTAAAAGCTCATTTCAATATAATGAAAAAGGTGTACTTTAATTGTATGAAAAATTTCAAGCATGTACTACTTATAACAGATTTTGAGAAAAGGTACCTCGAAAACAGCCAATTTAACAATGTCAGTATATAGAGAGAGACAGGTGTCCAACTCCCCTTAAAACACATTGTATTATGATTCTCTGTTATATTGTGATTGCATTAAAAACGTTATTACAAAAAACGTTTCAGTTTTCTGATTATTTAAAAAATATTTCTTCTGCAATTTTATTCCCATTAAACTTTAATTTTGAATGACAGCTGAATTATTTTATTACTTATTCAAAAACTCAACTACTGCTCAAAATAATCATCCATCCCATTGTGCGACTCAAATCAAATTTTACTACCAACACTTCCTTT